>VIBL01000320.1:5000-411078 GCA_008271625.1 Lutraria rhynchaena
AATGTTAGATTAACATCCCTGCATTAATCTAATATCTTCATTTTTTGTCATACAAATAGAAAAAAAACTGTAAAAACGAATAAAGTATAAAGCATGAATATAGGATAGGTTCGAGATATTTTGTCACGGTCCAAATTCAAAATTCCTATTTTAATCCCATTTCTATCACCATTATAGTAAATTAGGAGCAAAAATTCCACAGCTCTAATGGGGATTGAACCCTTGACCCTTAGCACTGTAGGCAGACACTCAACAACATCACTAAAGTGTTAACCCAACAGCAAGGCTGTTGAAAGTGGCCTATATTCCTACAATCACTAAACATTTTACAAATATAAAAGGAAACAAAACTTCTCACTTGTACTAGAAATAAAACAACCATACTTCCAATACAACTTTACATAAGCTGATACATAAAAGCTAATTGTAATAAGTCCACTTACCTATAAACTCCATGCCATAAATCCTCCAAAAAACTTCTCAATCAAAAACCATGTCTGACCAGCATGCCTGCCTATTAGCTTCTGATTTTTCCCGCTTTTGGTCAAGTGAATCTGATTGGATAATATTTAAGCTGCTGTCCAATGAATTAACCAGGTTATATTCAAGTAACTACAAAACAATATTCAGTTGGCCAATAAAAAACTGCTTCACAAATTTAGAAAACACACCAAAACTTGCAATCTGTTTTCAAATAAAAAGGTGTGTCCATTCAATCTACTTTCTTATCAAAACAATGATTCATTTCAACACATATCAGCTCGATATTGTAAACACTGAAAGTTAATCCTATTATATAAATCTATAGTTAGGACACCCATTTTAAAATAATAAAATGAACATTATTTAAGTATCATTAATTTATCATTATTTACACAGTTTTTCACTTGATGTCAAAAGACGAGGGTCAAAAATAACCCTTGGCTGATGCTAACTTGAAGAGTCAACAAAATTTCCTTTCGTACAAATTCTCAGAAAGAGTCAGAGAGTGTTTATCAACCAATTTCTGCATTTATCAGACTGTATGTGTATTTACCAGCCAATATGTATGTTTATCAGACTGCATGTGTGAATCAGACTGTATGTCTGTTTATCAGACAATACATGTGTTTATCAGACTGCATGTGTGTTTATCAGCCAATTTGAGTATTTATCAGACTGTGTGTTAGACAAACTGCATGTGTGCTTGTACGTGTATTTGCCATGTGTTTGTGAGACAACATGTGTGTTTATCAGACAACATATGTGTTTGTGAGACTGTATATTGTCAGACATGCGTGTTTATCAGACAACATATGTATTTATCAGATAACATGTGCGTTTGTAAGCCATTGAAAACCATTTCCATTATTGCATTTTTATGCATTAGAAGCATGTATTATTGACCAATATATCCATGGTCTTGAAGCTTTGACTTGCAGAAACTTGTCCAATTTACTCATCTACAAACATTAGATGCTGCAATCAGTGCAGCCGTAGAATACTTAAGTGACGGACAGTATCCCGCCTGGGTCCTGGTTTTCCTTATGTAATGCGCGCTCTTCGGGAACCTCGCTGTTGGACTTGGCGCGCTACACAACAAGAGCAAGGTTCCCGAATAGAGAACCCATTTCAGAAGGAATGCCGGGTTCCAGGTTGGATACTGCCATTTCCATCAATCGAAAACATGGCGAGTGACTTACCTTTTAGTTTTTCTGATAGGCAGAGTAGCGAAATAACGTTCTTTTTTTCTTGGCAGATTTGTGTTGTTTGATGAGTTTAGATTAAAAAATTAGGTCTGTATGGGTATATTAATCATGGAAGCCGAGTGCCTATGATCTTAATGTATGAAATATACACCTAAACAAAAATGACAAATGTGAAACCTAGGATTGTCTCAAAAACTTACGGCCCGATAAAATAGTCTTTATTCCAGTCTGTACTAGACCAAACAAAGAGGACATGTAGGTCGCAAATCTTTTCAAAGAGGACAAGTAGGAAATTGAAATATTGTGTATTTCATACATTAAGATAATAATCATCCTCATGCATGTGTGCGTGCGAACATGTGTGCGTGTCTCAGGTAAAACACATACCTCTGGGTATTGGTTCATTACATGCTGAATTGGGACAGCTTATCTTGTTTCAATATACAGTAAAACCTCACACAGTAGCCACCCGTATATTATGACCACCTTGTAACGACCACTTATTTTGGATCGGCTCTCAATAACTGCCCTATAATTCAACTTGATAATGAGGCAACCTCAAAACTAGGACCGATTTTTTGGGTCCCAAAGGTGGTCTGATTATTGCAGTTTTACTGTAATAAATATTCAAAAGAACGGACTTTTTTATTAATGACTGTTTTTTTTCTTCACAAAAATGAACATACACTTAATGTAAGTCGGTTTAATATTTTTTACGATTAAGGAAGCTCTTAATACATTTTCATTTCATAATTTATAAGAGAGATCTCTGGGTAAAATGAGAATGAAGAATAATGTCCGTGTAAGGCATACATATACAATCAATCACTCAGTCGAATCACTCAATGAGCATTCACCTGCCAATTCATATCGTGAAGCAATGTTGCTTACGGCTTTAAATATGTACAGAATAACTGTTCGAGAGTTTTACGATTTTATGTTTGGTTGAATATACTGGTTCTGGCTCATATTCACGTCTCAGGTACATAACAAACTATATCAGTGTCCTCTGGTGAATGAGGTGGTATACACAGACAATATTGTCAGCACAGCAACTGCAATGATATGTAATAATAGATTACATTACAAGTTATATTACAACTTGGGTAATACTGTCATTGATTAATACAAAACAAAATATATAAACAGATGCTATCAAAAAAAGGGAGAATACCGTCTGTATGCACAGTAATACTTCAACTAGTTTTTCTGTCCTGTCATCTTAATAATTGTATGCTAAAGAGTGATCATTGTTCGGTACATGGGGGCTTCTGTAATCCAGTTGTTGTGGCCTCTGACTAGTAATCATTAGACCTTATCAGCTGTGAGTTCGAATCCCACCTTGTATCAGATAAATTTCATATGCCAGGAAGCTGTCCAGGAGGCTTACAGAAGGTCGGTGGTTCTTCACAGGTGTAAGCCTGGGGTCTTCCTCCATCGTTAATAGTTGAAAAGTTGTTGAATAATCCTGGCTGATTGTATGACATTAAACCCTTTTTCTTTCATTCTTAAACTAACACAATGTAATAAATGAACAAATGAATAAATGAATGGAGTAAGAATAATTGAAGAAATGAACAAAGAATCTGATACTAAAATGACTAATAATTCAGCAAATAAAATACAATTACCAATCATTTGATGTGTACAGTTGTTTGTGTTGATGCTGAACCCTAATCCTGCAATAACAATAACAATGAAACGTTACTTTTACATACAGTCAAACATGCGTTTGCAGCCACCTCTGAATTATGTTGATAAAGGCTTTTCTTTGAAAACTGTGATTAATTAACTAGAACAAACTGACCTCCGAAAAATGGCCATCAGTCAATAAAGGCCACATTTTGTCTTTCCCAATCATGACCATTGTTCACATGTTTGACTATAATTATATTGAAGCATTAAGAATGACAAGTTACAAATCATAATAAGGTACATGTATAAAATAACAAAAGATTTAACAAAAATTCCTTTTCTAAACATTCATGACACAATCACAAAATGTGTTTATTTCACTCTCGCAATTATTGTTCTTGCTTCGCCTGAATAGAAACTCCATCTATAGATTAATTAATAATACATGTATAACAAAATATTTATGAAGCGTTTAATTACCAAATTCACATACATAGACCGGGTACCATTCTCGTAGCCTACAATCAAATGGTTCCCAAACTCCGTTTTCAAATAACAGCATCCTGACACAATCACAACTATTACATTCTGTGCTCGGTGTTCTCCAGTTCGTATAACTTGCTGTTTCACCTTAATTAGCAAGAAAAATAATATTTATACACGTATACATGTTTAACCATTCTATAATCCTCAGTGAAAGTTATTCGCAGTGTCTACAGATATGTTGATGAGACAAGTTCATTAAACACAGCAGATTTAGTTATAAATATCACTTGATGGGTAATGCCTGTTTACATTGTAGTTAATACCAACATGTAATTTAAAAAATATTTTGTTGGATTCTGTGTCTATACTTAAACCCTGTCCTCCACAAGTAACTGACAACTTCTCCACATAATTTACTCGTATCAGCAGTGGAGGAAAGATGGTTTAAAATATAGTGGCTTTGATCTTGTTGTCCATGAAGACGCATCTAGGGTTACATGTAGTTTTGTCCAGTCCTCTCTGTTTTGATGATACGTCAAGAATACTTCAGGAAAATATATCTATAGTATACATGACTGGAACCACGTTAAAGTATTCATTACATATGGATCCAACATTTAAAGAAAATATTTACCTTTGACTTTTCCTACTTTACAGAAAAACCTCAATTTTTAATGATGTACGACAACCTCAATATAACAAACACACCTTCATAACTCGGTTTCGGACAAGTTTCCATGCTTGAACTTGATTCCTAGACTGTCATAAAACTACTCTTTTCAGGTCCTAATGGCGATCTTAATATAGAGATTTTACTGTAAAACACCCTCTTCACTTGAATATATCATTCATGTCACATTGTTCTGGTAATGTACAATGTGTCTAGTTGTTTGTACTTGTTTATAAAGTTTTGTACATACATATAATCAGATAAAATTAAGACTTCAAAAAGTTGTTTCCCTTACCCGTGCTCCAGGTCCAAGTACCATCCTCTCGTTTCAATCCCAGTAAAATAGTGTGGCTGGAGGACAATTGTTGCATTTTGGACACCATAGAAACTTGTGTCATGTTGGTTTTTATTGTTACCAAGTAACCGCCTTTTGACAAACAACTAGACACTGCAGTAGCATAATCAACCTTGGAAAAAAGAGAAGGTACATAATCTAGATATTCAGTAAAACCTCAAATAGCAACCACCTCAATATTATGACCACCTTGTTAAGACCACTTTTTATGGACTGGCTTCCAATAACTCCCCTCTAATTCAACTTTATAATAACAGCACCTCTTTATTATGACAAATTCTTTGGTCTCATTAATGAGGTTTTACTATATGTTATAATATCACCAAACTTCCTAAGAATTGTTGTACTCCAACATACATATATCCACTTATCAAACAGACTAATACAATCCACTTATCATTCTTGTATACTGAATGTAGGAGGTGCAGGGCTCAATACATGGTAAGTGTACGTGATAATGACGCCATCATTACAATCGATAACTCAGGTCCCGAAGGTAGTCTCATTATCAAGGTTTTACTGTATACTTACACCATCTTCATCGGACTCAACGTATTCATAACAGACCTCATTATCATCAAACTGAAACACGTGACGATCTTCGTTCTCAACAACAGGACATACAGAACTACCTAGACAGGAAAAACATGTTTTCATGACAATTAATTAATGACACACAGTCCTAAACCAATCAGCTGAGGCGTAACATAAACATTGAATAATAAAAAATACAATTATAAATACAATTATAAATACAATTATAAATACAATTATAAATACAATTATAAATACAATTATAAATATGGTCAAAATGGCATTTAAGTCTGAAGCTAAGGGGAGGGACCTTAATCAGATCTAATAACGGTGCTTTGAAGTAAAATGTATGGTTAAAATAAATCATGATCAGTGCTTGTAATCCCTCTAAATACACCTCAAAGCTGATCATTTTGGTTCTAATTTTAACAATATCTTAGCAGCAAGAGGGGTTAATCCACCCTGCATCCATCTCTTTCATTCAAAGCAGGCTACATCCTTTTCAACAAAAGTGCTTCAATATTAACGACCTTCTGGAATTGTTACAGAGTTGCAACCATAACAAAATCTGGGAAATTGTAACCATGCAGATCAAAACATTTTATTGTAGAAACATTGTAAGTCACAAAAGTTAATTAACTGAAAGCAATTAATTGCTGACTGATGGACACGTTCATGTTAGATTTTAATTATATTGTGTGATCAGTATTTACGATTTTGATTTCTTTTTCATTTATTCTAAAATTAACATGAAGGAATCAAAGAATGAATAAATGAACCAAAGAAATAATGATTGAATAAATGAATGAAGAAAAGAATGGACGAAAAAAAATGAACAAAGAAAAGAATGAAGGAATATAATTGAATGAAGAAACAATGGAAGAATAAAATAAACAAATAAAATAATGATGATATGAATAAACGAGGAAAACTATTTGTATGTATTAACCAGGAAACGAATGACCGAATGTAACTTACCAGACGCAAAAGCGTAGAAAAGTAACTGAAAAAATATCACGATGTAGCTATGTTTGAACATTGTTGACATTACACCCTGAATCCTAATTACTTAATCCTGGACAGACGAACGTCTTATGCAAAATACGTCCAATTTTTGCACCAAAGTAATAAAGATATTTGATATGTAAGCTTCTGAGAAATGCTGATGACAGATAAATGTAGACAGTACTTGTGTTATTTCCTATATGTTCTGAATGACCTAAGTGTATTAATTTATCATCAATACTTGAGCGTGTGAGTAACGAACATTATAAACAATCATAAAATTAACAACAAAAGGTTACACTCACAGTGAGTTAAATATGTATGTGTGCACAACATATTCACATTCAATACCATTTGCATTTCAGTACAATCACCATAGTCCAGGACAAAGACAAGGAAAATGCAGTAAACAAAAGTCTAGATTCAAGTTGATATGAAAGTATCTAATTACATGTTCTTCAATATCATGACATTTTCGATACATGGAAGTATTTGTGAATAAGAAGCACAAAACTAACATTTTTTTCTTATGCTCCGCCTCCCCCTAAATCCACTTTCGTGATAAGTACAAAAAGGAAATGCACGTTACAGCCTACAGATTAAAATCTTGATTCAAATCAGTTACTTTGCTAAAATTTCCCATTTCTGCAAGAATTGAATAGGTCATGTTTGAGAAATGCGACTTTAAATTAATAGTGACTCAGTCTTTCCACAAACTTCTCAGTTCTTCTTACTATTTCAAGTTTTTATTTGCATGTTGGATTTCTTTTCGGCTTTAAGAGCCAAAACTGTACACTGATAAGCCTAATGTACACCATTTATGTTTCCATGTTAGTAGTTCCTCTCAGTTGTCAGCAAATTTGACAAAAATGTTGAATTTCCTCCAGATGTAAAGTTTCCAGCTCCTTGTGGACAGGTAAGTCAGTAAATTAGCATACAGTACAGGAAAACTGGTTAGGTGAACTTCATCGCCATGTATAATTGAAAAATTGTGGAAAAATGGCATTAAACCCCAGTGACAATGTCATGCATGCATGCTTGTTTGTTTGTTTTTATGCATGCAAGCAAGCAAACAAGCAAGCAAGCAAACAAGCAAACAAACAAACAAGCAAGCAAGCAAGCAAACAAACAAATCAGTAGTCAGCAAAGACAAAGCTGACCTCTGAGATTAAATCTCCAGGAAAAAATTAGTGAAACCAAGGTATTTTCAAATGTCCCTCTCATATGAATACTTTAAAGATATCAGTATTGAGTAGATGAATTTGAGTACCATTATGCAACTCGTTTATCAATGATAGTCTATGTTCCATGTTTTTTTAAGCTTAGATGATTGAGTTTGTAGACTAGTGCAACTCCTCCTACATCCTACATTTCTCAAGAGATTTCAATGAAACTTTCACATAATTAACACCACTGAGTAAAATACTACAGCACATACTGTCGGGGTTTTGTGATTTGATATTTTTTTTCAGAATTATGGCACTTGGTTATTTTGTGCAAATATAATATTCGGTATGCAACTTCTCACAAAAACCTGTCATCTTGTGATTAAGTGAAATACCACTGAACTGAAAGAAAAATGTATTTTACCAACTTTTTACAAAACTGCTGATGTTGCTGTTTCCAGGGTTGTAACCAGTACCTGCCTAATTTGGGATTCAATACGATGATCATCTTGCTACTATCATGGAAATGTGATCTACAACAATTAACTCTGGAGTTTTCTATAAATAATTCAAGCTTCAACAGTCAACTACTAGCATTTTTAGATCATAGGATAGAGACATGGACTGATTATGTAATGCATATTGGTCCCAGGATAGATCTAGAATAAAACAAAAAATACAGTGTTATAACAAACTTATAATTTTTAAAAAATGCTATACATTTTTGTTATCATATAATAAATATCTTAGTTAAGTACATAGGTAAACATTTTCGTAAACACATTCAGACATCAATAATAAGTTTCCTCAACAAAAAGAATTGTACACAAAATAAAATGTGCAACACACAATATGTATGTAATATATATAAATTCTTTCAATATAGCAACAGGATCACAAAATACTTGAGACAACACCAGCGTTATTCAATTGTAAAAATCTCCTTATACCAAATATTCCCATATAAACACACCCTCAGGTGAGGGGGGGACAAATTTGAATACTTTTCAATTCATAATAATTTATTGTTTCAATTACTTCAGCACCCAATATATATGACATCATAAAAAATACAGGGTAAATCATATTGTTTTATTCACAAAAAGGGAATCTGTGTGTTTGAGGGGTTGGGAAGGGTGGAGTTAAATAACAGGAGCATTTATTAGGAAATATCTGGTAATACATTCATCCATACAGAGTTACCACTCTGAAAATAAAGTTTGTACATGGTTTTAGATGGTTACAAAATATTGTTTCAGTATCTTAAGTCTTTGTAGATATCTGATGACATGGTATTAAAAAAATATATAACTATAATACTGTTAATTTTAAAACATGCCTTTTTTCACTTGATATATAAGTCAGCTTTTGTAACACTTAATATTTCCTTATCATTAACATATCCTTCAAGAACAAGTGGATTTAATACTTCACTATATCAGAGGCATCAAGGCCATCCTTAAAAAATGTTGTGTTTGAGATTGCATGACCCAAACTTTAAATAGAGGGTAGGTAGGTAGGCATATTTGTTTGGTTAACACGGTATGCTTGTAGTAAAAACAAAAAGCCGCTTCAAAAAATGAATATTTTTTGTCAAAATCACTAAAATATTTTTTGGGTCAGGGATTTTTTGATGAGTCAGTCAAGTAATTGCAAACCAACAATTTTTTAAGGATTTAAGGATATTACACTGAAGCTATGACATGATTTAAATGTCTGTAGTTTAAAAATTCTGGTGGTATTATACAAAAGCAAGAAAACTATGGTTCTAATCGTGTGTGTAGGGGGGATTCCACAAGCCAATATGTCAAAAGGGCCTCTGTGATATTTAAAAAAGCAATTCTGATGGAGTAATTAGACCAACTACAATCTTAGATCTAAAATGTAAGTCTAATTTATGATTCATAATTAATACATAAACAAGAAGCATTCACCAATAAGTACACAGTTGAAATTTTAAATAGCAAGTAAGGAAAGTTGATGTCGTTATAATTAATCACATGATATAAGCCGAGACATTGACACAATCATACATAGTCCTATCTACCAATTGTTGGATTATTCGTGACATTTTATATAATACACAACTACTTATATAAACATACTTGAGATATTTAATACAAAACATAATTTTATGTTACCATAGAAATAATAATATACCATAATTATAGTACAGAACACATTCAACTTGAGACATAAAAATATGACTTGGACAAAAAAACAACAACCAGCTGATATGGTTTCACAGGATTCTACAAAAAATATGAATTTAACATATAAAAACAACTGTATGTAGAGGTGATATTCATACCAAACTAAATGCATATGGTTCTTTTTGGAATGATCTTAAATATTTAACCCTTTGCCTGATAATACCGCATTTCCCTGCATCTGAAGCAGACAACTTTTGAAAATATTGTGGCAAAAATCCATTGCTTGTAATGTGCAATAGCTTCTTTTGCCACAATGTTTTCCCCTCTGTCAGAGAGAAACAACCCAGTTGTCTAAAATGAATTTTTGTTTGGTATGCTAGTATTTGCTTTGCATTTGGAATGAGTGAAATGTATGCTTATGAGGCAAAGGGTTAACAAGTACACAATGAGAGCCTTAGGAAGTACATCTAGTTGTATATATCCCATACAGGAGTGAAGCTAGTCTGAGATTGTAAAGAACAAGGTATTAATGCCAAAATATTCCATAACAAAATGAGAATCCTCATACAATGTACTATCATTGATAGTAATATACTCAGTACAGAATGTACAGGCACCCCTTTGGTACACCACAGATTCACTTCACCCTGGGATGTATAAACTAGACACTTGTTCCATCCCTGGGATGTATAGAACTAGACACTTGCTCCACCTGTGGGATGTACAGAACTAGACACTTGCTCCACCCCTTGGATGTAAAGAGCTAGACACTTGCTCCACCCCCCTGAATGTATAGAACTAGAGACTTGCTCCACCCCTGGGATGTATAGAATAGACACTTGCTCCACCCCTTAGATGTAAATAACTAGACACTTACTCCCTTGGATGTAAAGAACTAAAGACTTGCTTTATCCCTTGCTCCATCCCTTGCATGTATTGAACTAGACACTTGCTCCACCCCTAGGATGTATAGAACTAGACACTTGCTCCACCCCTAGGATGTATAGAACTAGACACTTGCTCCATCCCATGCATGTATTGAACTAGACACTTGCTCCACCCCTAGGATGTATAGAACTAGACACTTGCTCCACCCCTTGGATGTATAGAACTAGACACTTGCTCCACCCCTTGGATGTATAGAATTAGACACTTGCTCCACCCCTAGGATGTATAGAACTAGACACTTGCTCCACCCCTTGGATGTATAGAACTAGACAGAGAGGTGAACTTCTCTCATAATGCCAGGCTTGAATTTAAAGACATTCAGATCTTGACATGATGTTTTAAAAAAAATACTTTATTTGGGTTAAATTTTACAATTCATGAATATTTCCATAGTGGTTTTCTGTTAAAATGTATACTAACAATATACACAGGTATGTCCATAGGACAAGTTAATGACTTAGAGTAAGAATATTGGTTACTACACTTGACATGAATTACACAAACATCAGTATGATCTCATAACATAAAGAGATGTTAATAGTTTGGTATAATTTACTTAAATGCTCCCTGTAAAAGTGACAGCAACACCAGATTATGACACCATTCAATAAATACTAGTAACATGCATGTTCATTTTCATGGAAAGTTTCAAAAAAACATACCCTCTGATTAGTGAGTGATCTGATTAGAACACAAGAAGTTGAATTCATTTTTTGAACAGTCAAGATACATGCACAATTTCATTTAAGAATATTTAAAGCAATAAATCATCAGTGAATTGTTCACTGGAACATGCTTAGATTGAAATAGGTCAGAATCATAAAAAAATTTTAGCCAGAATGTCTAAAGTTTGTCACCAGAAGTTGATCATTTTGATCCAAATATAGAAATACAGTCAAACCTGTATTTGAGACCACTTCCAAATAAAGACACCCCCCCCCTCTATGTATGAAGACCAATCTTTGAAGAACCGTTTTATTCAGAACAAGCTGACATCCAAACAGAGGTCACCTGTTCATAAAGGCCACATTTTGTCTTTCCCAAGGGTAGCTTTTGTTCACAGGTTTGACTGTATACAACTTTTTACTATAACAGTGAACATGTAAGGCAAGATAGTAACACAAATATGCTGTTCTAAGGATAAGTATATAAAACATGTACATAAGTTGTATGATTTGATAACAACATTGATAAATATCAACAAATATCACCAAACAGATCAACAGAACTTTAAAATGTTTGCAAACAACAGATAACACCATTAACACAATAATTATCAAGTATGTAATCTTCCCTGTTTGTATAAAGGAAGCAGATAAAATAATGCACTTATGAGCTGAACTTAAGAAATGTTATTGTTCATATCCTTTGATTTAAGTACATAATTGTATAGAATGGTTCTCCTTGTCATCTTTTGGTTGTAAGTACTTTGTGGTAGAAAAACAGTATCACAGTCTGAAGTCATGTGATTATCCCATGGACTGGTTTTCACAAAAGCACCTTTCTCACACCTCACTATAAGAAAGAAAATATATACACCTGTTAAATTATATGAAACAAAGTAGACATATTAGAAGTACAATGTGAAAGCTAATTAGACTACTTAATGTTGAATTTGACCTCAGAGCAAATAATAAGCAAATCAGGACTTTCAGAATTTGGACTTGTCCAATAGACGGACTAAATTTCAAAACAACAGATTTCTTCTCAATCAGTTGGTGTACTGACTCATACATGGTCATATTGTGTCATACAGTAACCATATTTAACAATTAGCATATTATCACAAGCCTAATTCCTAATTTACACCAAATAAGAAGAATTGTTCCTGAAGAGAATGAGAATGCTGATAAACTTACCTTGCTTCAACATTAGAACTTAACAAGAGCTGCTTCTTCATACGTAACAACTGAGCATGAGAAAGTCTTTGTTTAGGGTCATCACAGATAGGTAAATCTACAGACGATATCCCGTCCTTCATATCCTGTGTATTCAAGTCCTGCATTAGACTCACTATGTCTGGTGTAGACTTGGATTTGTGGGACGGTTGGAATTCTCGCTGAACATCATCTTCATTCACATCATGAGGTATGTCAGTATCAATTTCATTGTCACCTAGATCACTATCTTCCTCACAAATATCTCCTTCTGGGCTCAGATGCAATGAGCCTGTTGATGAGACACCACTAGAACTATGAAAACTACGTATAGAGTCAGAGCTCATTGTTTTATGTTTAAGAACACCTTGTTTGTCTCCTCCTGCTTCACCGTTAGGGAAATTCCAACTTAAACGCTTATATATACTATTATCACGATTTTGTGTTTTGTTCAATTCTTGAATCGCATCTGCTGTGTGATAACGCTTTTCTGTCCGTGATTGTCGCCGTTGATAAAGTTTTGATTTCATACTTTCATCAACAAATTCTGGTAATGTTGACATATCACTTTCACTGGTCCCAGCAGATATTGACATCTGTGGTACACGAAGTCTATCATCACCAATATACTGGCTAAACACAGTTGGATCTGAACGTGAATATTGCACTGTAGTATGATTACTAGTGATATCATTCGTACTTCCTGCATTATGTTGATTTTCAAATGTATTAGACACAGCCTGAGATTCCCCAGATTTCTTTCCCCCAACACCAGACCCTGTGGTGTCCATACCTACAGATGCCATTTCGTTCCAAGACCTTGACCTATTAATAGGTGAGGACCTGCCATCGGGTATAAGACCCTCAGGCTCTTCACTAGAACATCTAGACAGATGCAAAAGAGGGAGATTTGAGTCAATTTCTGAGTAAATCAGTGGTGTATAACCAATCACCTCCTCAGTAATGATTTCAGACTGAGGATAACTCGGTTTTTCACTGGATGAGGCTGCCTCTCTGGCTTCATTGAATAAATCCTGTAATTTAAATGAAAATTGCATCAGCAAAATAATCACAAATCAAAGAATTTAATTCTAAAACATATTAAATACAGTATAACTCCTGAAAATTGGACCTCTTCAGGACTGGGCCAAAAGTGTAGTTTTCTGAGAATTCCGGTTTTCAGAGAACTATTCAATATAGGAGAGAAACAAGAGGGCCAAGATAGCCCTTTTTTCGCTCACCCGAGTAAAGATTGCAACTTTTATGGTTTTCCTGTGATTTGACCTGGTGACCTAGTTTTTAACCTGAGTTGACCCATGTTCAAACCAGTTCATGATATCAGCAATACTAACATTCTGATAAAGTTTGAGGAAGATCCAATCAAAACTGCAACCTCCAGAAGGTTAACAAGGTTTTCCAGTGATTTGAACTGGTGACCTAGTTTTTTATCCCAGATGACCCATGATCAAACTTAACCAAGATATCATTAAGACAAAGATTTTGACAAGGATTGGTGAACCTCCAATCAAAACTGTGACTCCTGGAGTATTAACAAGGTTTTTCTATGATTTGACCTGGTGACCTAGTTTTTGACCCCAGATGACCCATGTTCGAACTTGTCCAAGATATCATTGAGACAAACATTCTGACCAGGTCTGATGAAGATTCGCTCTAAAGTGTGACCACTAGAGCATTAACAACCCCTAGGTGTGGACGCCGGATAACGGACGCCAGACGACAGATGCCAGAGTAGACTGACTGATCACTATAGCTCACCGAGCACTACGCGCTCAGGTGAGCTAAAAATGGGACTTGAAAAGTCATCCAATTTTCAGAGAATTCCAGTTTTCAGGGAGTCCCGGTTTAAGGGTTTTTATTGTATATTTTTATCAGTCTTTCAGAATCCAAAATAATTCAAAAAGGAAATGGTAATAATGTCACAAACAGGATCAAAGTACTGAAGAGGGTAACATGAGATCCTTGCCTTTTTAACTGCAGCTTATCAGCAAACCAACAGCTAGGGTCATTTGACAACTGTTCCAGCTTTAGTAATGGAGGAAGACCCAAGGTTTACACCTGGATAGAACCAGCTACATTATGCTAGCTGGACAGCTTCCTCACATATGAAATTTGCCTCAGGTTGGATTCACACTTTCAGCAATGAAAAGGGAGGAATAACTGGTCAGAGACTATCATTACTAAACAATGGAGGCCCCACACGAGATCCCTGATTAAAACCTCCAAAGAGTAAGCATTACTTATATGAATCATTTGACAAATACAAGTATTTTAACTAAGTGATAGTGAAGGCTAACCTAACATACAACTGATTGGTATTAACATATACTAGACACAAACCTGAGCTTTGCGTATATGTGTGATCCAGATTTGTACAGCATTCTGATCAGCATGAAACGTAAATGATGATACTGGTACATGGTATTCATTCACATAGATTAACAGAAAACTTCCTGAAAGGTAAAAGCAAACGTTTGAGAAAAATGTAAAACTACACATTAGGGCTTTCATAATAAAAATATGCAGGTTTGTGGTAACGTGACCCGAACTTTTAACAGTGAGTTGGTTGGATGGCATTTTATTTGTAACATAATGTAGTTGTACTGAAAATGAAAAGCTGAAATAAAGAACAAAAATAAATACTGTCAAAAATGCTAAAAGGGTTTGGAGTCAAGGAATTTTTGAAAGTCAATCCCTTAAGTAGAAAGGAATCATTTTTTAATGATGGACTTGGTGATTTATACCAAAAATCATATCTAGCATGAGAAAGAACATTATTATAAGTAAAGAAGGAAATAAATCAATATTAACATCAAGAACAAAACTGAACAAGTTTTGAACCTAAATTGTGATAGGATAAATAACACTGTAACACAAACGGAGGGTAATACATTTGAGAACTTTCTATCAGACAAAGGGAAGTAATACATACCAGAATAAAGGGAGGTAAGTATTACAAAGAGAAATATTTGTTTACCTTTATCCTTGAGTTCATGTGTTATCATTCTATCCACCCTCATTGGTGGTTTAACAATCTTGTATTTATCCATCCTTTTACTGGCTTTACATATCAGCATCAGATCAGTGAACAATAAACACTCAACATCCATCTGTAAATATAACAGTTATCCTTATACAATTGGTCTTTATACTAACATCTTTAACAATATACAGTAAAACCCCTGAAAACTGGTCCCTTTCCGGACTGGGCCAAAAGTCCGGTTTTCTTAAATTCCAGTATTCAGAGAACTTTTGATTTTCAAAGAGAAAAATGGGCCTTTGAAAAATCATCCAATTTTCAGAGAATTCCAGTTTTCAGGGGTTGTACTGTACAATATTACAATATTATTTTCACCTCCATGGATGAGGATTCAATTAGTGCAGATTTGTATATAATACATGCAACTGAAAAGCTTAGTTTCCAAAAGAATGCTGAAGACCAAAAAAATATACTAACAAACTGCTGCAGAATCTGAATTAACTCCACAAGGAATCCTTTAAGCAGAGTGATCCACTACATGCAAATGATCAAATTTGCATAGTGCTTCGATGAATTTACAATTTCTATTATAAGACAGCTGTGAACCAATGACTCCTCAAGATAATGAGGTTTTACTGTAATATACTAATAGGACACAATACACACCCTGTTCTGATATTCCTTCATTTTTAATGGTGATTGCATGACAAGAGCTCTGGTTTGTGAAGGACCACACCCTGGCATTGGTGCTGTTAAGTTAAAGTTGGTGTTATATGGTTGTATCAACTGAAAATAATCATAAAAACATTTAAAGTGGATGTATAACAGAGTATTCTTTGTAACAAACATTCTATCGAATTTGTACAATGTAGATATTTTAACATTTCTCAGGAATTTATGAGTATATGTTATAAGACAGAGTGAGTGTTAAATCACTTTCTATTTGTGCACCTGATGTTGATTCAGTGGTCATGTTGGTGTTAAATATTAACCCAACAATAAAATACAGAATCAAAAATTGAGGTATTTGTGGTTGAGAGAAGATGGTCCCTGATAAGTTATCTTAGTTATATTAGTTAAAGCTTGACCCTGGCTGTTGGTGCAATGTTAAACCTCAGAGTAAATAAAATTAAAACGGTGTTTATCATAAACTTCCTTCCAGAAAACAGGTTCCAAATATTGAATTTCAGAATAAGAAATCTGGAAAACTATGAGAACAATAATTCAATGTAAGAACAAACCTTGAGACATTCATCATTAGGAGCATCTACAGCATCGTATTGTTCTATCTTATCAACTATAGCCTGTAGCTTCTCTTCTTCATGTTGTTGCCGTAATGTGGAGTTTACATGATTTACAAAATGATCTACACTAGCAATCTAAAATGTAAGTTAAAAGTGATTACAATTTTTAAAGACAAAAAATATTGAACTCATTAACAAACAGATCACGAAAGGAAGATGAATTCACAAGTAAGTTTGCCTCCTAAAAAAACATATTGTGACAATCCTCTGTACTTCATTTCAATAAAATATTGTCAAAACCTATCTTGGATAAGTTATGTATGCAATACAAATATAAAAACATTTAAAGTTTCACAGATCATTCCCATATATGGTCAAAATTCCTTTAATGTAGTCAAATTACTGGACAAATTATACATGTACTAAACTGAGTGCCTGAATCACAATCAACTGAAGTTTTCAGAAAAACCAGACACAATTAAAAAAGAACTGAGTCAACCCTAACCCAGGGCTTATTCATACTGCAAGGCTACCATGCTAGAATTTAAACTAGTTCAACAGCAATTTCAAGAGAGAAAGGTTCACACAAGTGTTTACAAAGAGTTCAGGATTATAATTGAAGGATGGCTTTACCATTTCTAGAAGGTCTTTACGTTGATGATCATCATCAGTTTTCCTGAGAATAGCTTGAAGTAGTAAGGAGTACTTTGTGAGACGTTGCATAGGTTTCACTAAAAGATCCGTTAATTTCAATCTATTACATTGTTTCTGCGCCTCGGCCCACTGAAAATAAAACATAGAGTTACACGTAAGAATGAATTGTTCATTTCAACCATAAATTATAACAGATGTAATATTGCGGTGCTCTGTGGGCAGAACAGAACAATGTTGATAATAAATATACACAACACTGGAACATTCTAGCCAAAATACAGAGTAAAATCTCTGCTTACGAAAATATGCATATGCAATCAGAAGCAATAATAATTAAAGCTAGTGTAAGGAATAAATTCAAGAGAACAGAACACACAGAAAATTGAAAAGATGACATTTTATTTCCATAACTAAATAATACTAAGCTACAAAGAAATCTTGATTTCACAGGATGAACTCCTGATCCAAAAACTGGGGTTAGAATCTAGGTGATGACCAAAATTTAAGACTTTCAAAATCTGTAAATTAGATCAAAGCACATGTAATGCCCAAATGGCATCATACATGTACTAAATTTAAGACACTGAAACTTGAAAAATTTAAAATTTAAGAATTTATCATTCTTTAGTTGATACTTACAATGACAAAAGTCTTGAAGAGATCATTCTCTGTGTATTGAGATTTCATGTAATCTGTACACATCTTCTGTTTAGAGCAGTACTGTACATAGGGTTGAAATATATCGTTGTACTGAAAATATAACATATACCTTGATAACACAAGGGAGATAACTCACCATCATTTCATTCATTGAAAATATGTAGAGATTAGTTTTAGCAGCTCATTTGATCAACAAAATTAATGTTCATTAAATATTCTTCAACAGATAAATATTCTGCACATTAATTTATGACGACAAAGGACAGACAAAGGGAAAATGAAGCAAATGATTCTAATAATGACAGTCTGCGATTTTTTGTATGTCAAGGAAGTTAACTCTGCTCTAAAACAAGAACATCAGATTGAGTTACTTCCCTTCTATATAAATATAAATGAAAATGTAGATGTTAAATTATTACCCTTTGGAATCCTTCTTTCATTAGGGATGGATTAAGAAGTTGTTTTGTTTCTCTTGATTCCTGTAATACCCTGGCAAGATAATTTTGCCAGAAATCTGAGTTAGCATTTGTTATATCACCGATATGGTTGAACAATTTGTCTGTATCGATCTGCAAAGTAGATAAGTTACATCTAATGTATTTCACAATACCAACAAAAAGTTGATAATTAAAAACTGAGGTGGAAATAACTGTTGACATCAATAAATTATCTGCATGTTAATACAGTACTTGAAAAATCCATTTTACACAACGACATACATAACGACTACATGTGAATGAACTTGATGGGAGAGGGCAAAAAAAAAAAACTAAACAAATCATTCAGTTACACTATAGACAGTGCTTTGATCAAATCTGGATTGACATCTAACAATTGAGTAGTTGTTTACATCAAGTGTAATCATATACTTGATAACACCAAAAACAGTAAGGTTTAGTTGGTTTTAAATGGATTTTTATAGCTAGACACAACTGGTCTGATAAACCAATGTTTGACATCCTAATCAAATTAAGGACTTCTGAAAATATAGGTGTACTATTAAACAATGACACTAAGAACAAACTGGGTTTTCATAATATCTTCAATAAAAAAGCAGACAGGAAAGAAAATAAAACAATTAAAACAGTTTTTTTTTCTATTTTTTTTTGTAAATAAAATGCCTTTGTTACCTCATTTAAGATCAGTTCATTTTGTAGATTCAACAAAACACACAGAAATAGCTGAAAAAGAAAGGAAGTATGCATTCATTAATCTGCGGAGTACACAATAAAACCCATTCATCACTGCTAAAACCTGTCTTTTCTTTTGAATACAACTGTCAAGGTTTTAATGATAAGAAAACTTCATGCACTCCAATTTATGTGCACAAACCTCAACCTCTTCTAAAGTGCATCGTGTGCCGCGACCGTGGTCTAGTGGTTATTGCACTGAACTTGTAACCCAGCGACCCTGTTTCAAATCCCTGACGCGGCAGGTCATACCCTTCATGAAAATTTGATCAAAATGTCAATTTTACTGGTTATGAGAAGAAGTTGCTGGCTCCTAGTGGAAGGGTAAGTTAGTACTGGTTAGTATACAGTCCAGGAAAACTGGTTAGGTGAACCGGTCACAATACATAACTGAAAAATTGTTGAAAAACGGCATTAAGCCCCAGTGACAATGTGACATAAAGACAAAGTGCATCATATACTTAATGTACAGGAATTCTTTAAATCATATCACAAATACTGAAAGCTTTGATCAGTGACCAGAAAATTAGTTTAATTTATACTTGAGTATGTCATCATGGATTTTGAAGATGAAAACATTTTGTCATAAGGTCACTGACCTTTAATATTGCTCAGGTGTATAAATATGTCATATTACAACACAAATATAGGAAAAATAGATTTTATCGGTATCTCTGATCAATTAAGTAAAATGTATGTCAAGTATTACATTTATAATTTGAATTTAATTGACGAATGAGCAGAATGAGAGCTTGAAAAAAAAACAGTAAATGTATACATACATCAGATATGACTCTTATTGAACGTATATACTGTAATTCTGTCTGTAGAAGTTCCCAGATTGCTTCCTGCTGATCTTGTTGGCGTTTTGTCAATGACTGAAATAAAAAAAGTACAGTAAATACTATATATGTTAGCAATGATTTTTTTCATCCTTTGTTTGAGTCTAGTAAGCAGACCCTCCTAATAAGAAATAAGGACATTTTTTCCCAATGCCCAACCTAAATATTCCCAATTTCAGCATCACATTGCAAAATTTTTCCCAATTGACTGAACCTGAACCCTTTACCAAAATTTTAAAACTTTCTTGACATGGTTAAGTTTTAAATCAGGTTATAGTGGGTTTAGATTTGTTTTATTAATATATCCGTGTTAATACATAGTTTATTTCACTATTTCATGTATGTGTCATTCAAAAGAGGAAGTGGATTACATAATTATAAATGTACAGTTATTATACCAATTGAGACATTTATATTGCACTATGTTTAGATAACAGAAACAGCATTTATATTGTCACCATGTTTAGACAACAGAAACAATAGTTATATTGCTGCAGACATTATCATGTTATCTAATGACTTTACCATGTTTTCCTGTAGCCATTTTAACACCATAAACCTAACATTAAACAATCTACCCTTAATTGATAGACCACCAGTTAATGTGAAATATAGACAAAATAATGGCCTCTGGCAGTCTGGTTCACATATGTACATATACAGACAATAACAGAAGATAACCAGTCTGATAAATTTCTTGTCAGATAATTTACTCAATTAATATACAGTCTATAGAACAATGTACAGATTTTAGTTGGCTGTAGCCAGTTTTTAATGTCCAGGACAATTAAGAAGTTCGATATTAACATAAACAATTATGACTTTGACTGTAGGGGTCTGTTATAGGACAGCCCATGTATTGTAAAGAGAGCTCTCCTGTTCTGCCCTCCACACCAAGGGATCTGGCCGTATGTCTACACTATGCGGGTATCCTTATCAAGGAAATACTGACACAGAAATATCATTTTTGTAATTATTCATCTCTGTAGAAAAAGGTACAGAGAAATGAACACTATTTGAATTTGCTGAAGGTTTTGGCATAAGTGAAAATTTGTACTTAAGAAACCAGACATTTAACAAAAACAACATGGTCATAATTATTCAGGCAAATATTTTGTTTTGTAATAATATCAATAACAACAGGATTGTCTTTCTAATACCAAACACATTGTTAATAAACGTGGATCATATTATAGTCATGAGCAATAGAGAGATATTCTAGTCAATCCATGTACCAGTATGTTGACATTACATCAGTACTTTATGACTGTACGATTATTTCTTGAGTCAAAAACAAGTGATAACCTGTCAATCATTATTATTATAGCAGGATCATAGTCCCAATTAGTGTATTACTTTGTCTCCTAAAATACATAACACCAAAAGGGTTACAAGAGTAATGTGTCATCAAGTATGTACAGTGAAATGACAGACAGCATGCAGGGAAATGGGTAGAGTGAATTACACAGATATGATCAACAAATCGCTGATTACTTTGAACTCATTAAAACTGAACTGATTTTTGTTATTAAATACACATTTGTGGTTCAAGTAAACAAATAGATAATGAGAAGTATTGACAGAATTATGTCAAAATAGAATCTACCTGTTTGACAGTATAAATATATTGTGAAGAAATGTGTTTGTCAATTAGTTGACAAAGTATTCTTTGTCAAATGGTTACAAGGTGTTTTTTTTACATTGAAATTCTGTACAGACGGCCCTTACTATCAAATAAAGGGACAATAGCAAAAAAACGTCCAATTGATGTTAAATTAAGAAGCACTTAGACCTGTTCTGCTTTCATCCAATCATTAAAGTTCTATTTATTAATGTAAACTTATTCTGATCACCTAAGAAGGGGTGGTTAATCAGTACAAATATATATAATTCAAGCACAGTGACACACGACTTTTGGGAATCTAATGAGACATAAGGATCTTGGCACAAGCAAAAAAATCACATTTACAGTCTAGAAGAATCTTAGTGAGATTTATTGGTAAATAAATGGTGTGGTGATTCATTAATACAGATTTAATGGTTAAATCAATGCAGCAAAATGTTCATAATCTTCACATACTCAATGTATTAATGTACCTTTGGTCACAACAGCTGTTGAAACAATGAGGCAGAAATCAGTAAGCCCTATAAAACAACATTGGAACAAGCACAGTCTGTGTGAGTCAATATCCATGTACATATACCAAGCCAAAAAAGTCTGATAAAGAAATTAAATATTGTTCCGGCTTAAATCCACTGCAGCTTGTTCAGGGGGAGGGGTCGGTGGTGTGTGGAGGTAGCAACTGAATGATTTGGAAGACTTGTATTGACATACCTGTGAGTTATCGACTATAGATCTCCAGTCTGCCTCTATAGAGAAAATAGCTTCGTCTGGGTGGGGCTGTCCAATCTGTATGAGGTATGGCATGGGAGGTAATCCATTACTACTGTAAGTATTGAGCATCTCATTCAGCTGTTCCTGCTTCTCCTTGTCCTGGAAATATATAAGATATAAACATATAGAGTACAGTAAACCTCAATAATAAGACCAATTCTGGTCCCTTTATCAAGTTGAATTATAGGGGAGTAATAGGAAGCCAGCTTAAAAATAAGTGGTTCGTATAAGAAGGTGGTTGTAATACTGAGGGTCGCTATGTGAGGTTTTGCTGTGTGCTGTGTAAAACCACAATGTTCAAAATATAAACCATGCTTCAATCTTACTCTACTTTCAAAGTAAATTATATATAATGGGATATAAATGTTCATTTAGAGTCCCTGCCTGAGACATACCAAACTAAACACTATACCAAATTATACTATACATTAGATTTCAATAAAAATTATACCATAAATCATTGAAATTATTGGCATTTATCAATTGCAGACATTTTCCACACAAGACTTTATATTATAACAAGGACCTTTGACTCAACTCCATAATACATTTAATACAAAAAAATAAGATGATAACCTTCAAATGACACAAAACCAGTCATTTAATAAACGTATGACTTATTTCATACTTCTAATTACTAATGAAATACGAATTACAACCCTTCATTACACAAATATGAAAATCACAATATATAGAATGTATCGACTTGGGTGTTGAACTTTATTCTCGAGCCTCAAACAAGAAAATCAGGCAAAAACATGAGAAACACATTCCTAGATCACTTTTAAGACTAATCATATATTTCCACTACACGCTGCCAATTATTAATCAAAACAGTAATGACAAAAGGTTTATGGAAATATAACACATTTCTTAACATAAATATACAAATACCAAGACAAGCATAGTACAAACTACTCCAGGCATCTCCCCTTATAATATATTCATACCAACGTAATTCCTGAGTTGAGGATGGACATTAAAACTTTGTGGAGTAGATTTATAACAAGAAAAGCTTTGTGCCAGCCCAGTGAACTTATAGATATACTGCAATCAATAGGTCTAAAATATTGAATGAATCTACAGCAGCAACGTGAAGACATCAGATAATCATCTGTCAGCCTGCATGTAAACTATGATATCATTTCTTCCTGTTTTGATATTTATCATATAGATAGAAATGCCTAGCATGATGAAAGGTCAAGGATTGTTCTACTATTTAAAACAGGGGTAAGTAATACAATATCCATGTTCTTTTCTAAACATAACCTTAATCTCAATTAACATGGACAAATAACTGATATTTATATATCGGAGAAACTACCAAAATGTTCCAACTCACCCTACAGAATGGACTTAGTTGATCTTTGCCCATTCACAGGTCGTGGCTGGACTATACCATATACAGTAGCTGTCAAGGACTGTTGATATAATGGAACAATTGACCAACCATGGGGCTAAAATGCTCCAAATTACCCAAGTCTCTTAATTGTTACACTTCAGAGATAGTCTGAATACTAAGCCTAATGGTAACAATGGTAGACTTCTATAAAAAGAGTCAATCATTTAACAAATCATTCAAGTTCAACTTAATGTGAAATTATCCAAAATACATTAAGATACCATGTTGAAACCAATGTCATCAAAAATTGATTAAATAGCATAACGTTGTCACGATTCCTTTCAAAAGCAATCTGCACACATGGTATGAGGAACACTAATTTTGTGTTTTATTGCTTGATTAGCAATTTAATGAATTCTTTATAAACCAGAAACACTTTGCAAGAGAACAAAATGGGAATCAACACCTGTATGAAAAAGGTCTTTTTCAGCTAATTTGAAAAACTGTCAAGCCATTGTATAAGTTGTTTTTTAACATGTCAAAAAATTCAATGCCTTTAGCCCATGCTAATTGAACTAATCAAATGATTAAGTCTCAGATTTACAACCAGCACAAAATGAATACCAAAATAATCAGCACAGTGTCCTGTGACAATAAGCATGACCAATTTTCATGACTGAGTTAAAATCATGCAACACCTGTAAGGTGTAAATCAGGATTTATCTAAAGTAAGATCAACACTATCCTTGCTAAGGTTTTATCCTTAAAGTGACATCAAAACATTTTGTACAAGATGGATATTGACAAAAGAGCAACAAATCAATCAATTTCAAGTATTTCACATGTATTGAATACTAAATTATCAATTTGAACCTAAATTTCTTCAAACAGATAAGTTGTGAAGTAAAATAAATTTGCTTAGAACGATGATGAGAAAGGTTCACATAAGGCTGCTTTAGTGTGATGAAGATTTACCCAATAGTGTACAAGTAGATACTGAAGGTATTGGGAGAAACAAGGTGGCAAAAGGAAAATTGTGTCAGCATAACATGCAAGTAGACATAAGTTATGGTCACACAGGTGATTTTGAACATGTCAGTGTGTGACAAACTGGTGGTCATGACTACAGAGGTTTTGCTGAGGAGACAGGTGATAATGACCACACAGTTTACTGTGGATACAGGTGGTTATGACTACACAGGTTTACTTGTAGACAAATGAGATTACAACCACACATGTTTACCTGTGGACACAGGTCATTACAACCACATTTTTAACAGACACTGGTGGTTAAGATTACTCAGGTTTACCTATGGACACAGGTGGTTATGACCACTCAGATTTACCTAAAGATGCTGTCCATACCACTTATCTATCAATAGAGATTAAATAAATTTCCCAAACCTATTATAATACTACTACAATGACTGAATGGTTAGATTAAGTTTAATGTCTTAATCTCTTCATCCATTGTTACATTTACTATAAAACATTTAACCAGATTAAAAATGATTATAATTAATCATAGCATTATGTTACAGAGTATCAACATTTATCTAAGTAATGATATGTTCTATTTGGAATATAGACAAGTAGATTTGTCATAATGCTTAAATTCCCAAGCTGATCATAAATTATGTTTTTTTTTCTTTTGAAGACACCCACTTGTATAAGTACAAGCATATAAAACATTGGGTGTTACATTCTGTTTAAAGTTGTCTTAATTTCTATACATATTTGCGTGTTCCTATCTCACAAAGACACACAAACCACTAAGTGTTAAGAGTTCAAGCACCTGCTTCAACCTGATTTAATATACAATGATGAATGCCGATATGGAAGTAGCAGACAAAGTGGGTTGGGCAACCTGATATAACCACCTCCTCCTACTTCAAATGAACACATCTGATAGAAGAAGTCCTCATTTATCAGTCAAACTAATGCTTGAGTAATGTTTTAAAGTAAAATGGGGGATATTATTTACTATAAGAGTTCAGTAAGACAAAATACTACACTAGGTGATGTATTTAGATAAATGGAGTGGACAAATACAGACAAAATGATTGATAGGTGCATCATGATAGCTTTAAATAGTTAGTTTAGGCCAATTCAATAATAAAAGTACACAGAACAAAAATTGCAAGCAAATTTAATACAGAGAAAAGTACACTATTATCATATATCATACTGAAGTTAAGCATTTAAGGATGGCTGACTAGCAATATTCGTTTTACTAAAATGTTGACTAAGGATGGTTAACACTACACATGGTCCATTACATTCTGAGTATCATACACTATTACTAGAGACTAGTATCATCCCATCCCTTAGCAACATGGCTGTATTCTCATGACAGCTTAACACAATTTATTATGGTAATTAATATTGCTGGGTCATGGTACAACAGACAATTACAGTAAATATTTACTTAATGAATATTCACTAAGCTACTACTATGAAAAACAGCATACAAAATAATAACTTTTAACCCAAAATTGTAACAATTATGTTTTAAAAATATTCAAAATGAACATTTTATTATGTTTGACAAAGGATTGGTAAATTTACAACAATGTGCCAACAATTGGAGAAACAGTTCAACTGGTACACATATGTTAATTCAATGTTTACTAATGCAGTCAAATTGTAGATAAATATAATAAATATCTACAGAGTAGAAGAAAGTTGACAACTTAATTGGCTAACTATTAGTAAACACACAATTTAATCGTATAAACAATTTGCATTTCTGGTTCTGAAATTTTAGATCTAAATCAAAGTACTGAAAGAATTCTTTTACTGAAAGTAAATAATTTTAATATCTCCAGATCTAATTTTCATGAATTTCAATCAAAATCTTGATTAAAACAGTGTTCTAAAAATGTGACACTATATAAAATGGAAAGATATTTTCATAAAGATAATTATGTAAATTCCTGGCTAAAATACAAGAAAATAAATTTCACACCTTAATTATCCATGTTGGATGTGGATTGTAAAGTTCCAACAGAGCATGTAAATCACGAGAATTCTTGAACATTTTTACATGATTCCTTTGAATTCCCATTACTGGTATATCCAACCTCATTGGAGGTCAAGTTTTAATTGTGAAAGGACACTTAATTATTGATAATAAAACAGTTAGTTACAAACATCAAAACTACAGCTAAAACAGTCGCCGCACTAAGTCACAATGTTTTGTTTACTGTCACAAAAAAATTTGATAAATCCGTTCATTCGATAAAAAAATATCACACAATATCTACATTAAGTTCAGTTGTTGAAATCAGTAAAATATAATAATCATCCTCTTGTAACAAATGAAACCTGTTCACAAAATCACACATAACAATTTATTAATAGTTTCAATTTCGCAATGTTACATTTTTTTAAAAATAGATTTACTGATTCAAAGTAACGAAAATAATCACAAACGAATAATGTCAGCCGATATAAAATGTATATGATTATCAAGAATAAATTATGACAATCATAAGTGAAACGTAATAAAACTATAGGAGAGGAGTTTTTATTGGCCAAGACAATAAATGAATCGTGGCAATCAGGGCAATGGGTAATACAAATGACGTATTTTCACAACATTTGCAATTCATCATTACTTTTATTGTCAACATATATATTTAATGTATTTCTGTACTTTGTGTCACATCATGAACCAGGTACTTCACATCACATCAATATATTACACAAGCCGCCCCCAAACGACTTCTGATCATTGATTTATTTATGAGTCTGTTTTAGATGAATAGCTTGAAACAAGCCAGCCAGAACACTATGACAGGAATGATAATCACATACGGCATAAAATGTGGTGAATTCATAACATAAGACGAGAGTTTTAATGCCAAAACAATACGATTTTAATGAATTCATATTTGTCATCTTGTAAATTTGTTCATGCATTGTTGACTGAACTGAAGTTTAAACAACCAAAATCCATAACATGCGAAAATTAACAAACGAAGTTTTCAAATTCATTCTACTTTGTATCATTTCATTATTTTGACTGGCATTTTAAACAAGATGGAGATTTAAGGTTTAGTGGAAAGATGGCAGGCCCTTAAAAAAAGGGAAAAATAGTGTTTATATGGGGAAAGTTAACATAACAAAGCATACATATCCTCCATTCATTTAATTACCAATAGGGTATAGTTCTGAGTAGCCTTGATGGTTACAAACAAAAGAACTACTCTACAGGTTAATTTTATGATCTTTTTGACCACAAATGCAATTCAACTAAATTCAAGCAGAAATTTTTATGAGTAAAGAAAACAAGAGGGCCATGATGGCCCTGCATCACTCACCAGAATAAATGTTAATTAGTTTGTAACTAAAAAGGTAATATAGGTACACTTGTGGGCAAATAATGGAGAACAATAGATATGCCTCACTTCCTGTCTACAATATATTACATCAAAATACCAAAATCTCATAAGTACTCCAATTTCAAAGTTCAAAATCTCATGTTAAAAACTTACAATACATGACTTGCTGAAATCTGATACATAATAATCAACTAAAACACTTTTTAAAAGCCTTACAATACATGGAATTATTTTACAATGTTTACAAAATATCAGTTAAGGCTTACATTCATGGTTATGAATAAGTTATATGAAGAAAAAATAGGGTGAATTATAACTTTAAAAATTGGTCAATGTATTGAAAAGTGTTTTCACGAATAAGCAGAAAAAAACAGGAACAGACACTAACCATGGGTTGTTACAAAACAATATTTTGCATCTCAAACAAAACGAAATTTCAATAAAATATTGATAGCTAAGAATTCCAACATTAAGGAAAAAATTGACTATTTTTGCAGTTGGCAAACACAACATTTTTTTAACAGTAACTCTAGCAACACTTCCACACAGACATTTTCTTATGATAAAACACACAAAATAATGAGCCATAAAAATAAATATTTTATCATATTTTGTCTTGTCAGTACAATGGTTTCTATAGTAACCTTTCCTAAGGAAACTTTCATAAACTACAGCTTGAAAACATTATAACTTAATACAGTATAACACCAAAGGTTAACTTTTCTCTACAATTAAACTTAAGAAAGATGCAAACCTAAGTCTAATGATGCCAATCTTTTCACTAGGGTTTAACATCACACCAACAGTCAGGGTCATTTTTTCTAGCCTTAATGGTGGAGGAAGACTCCAGGCATTAACTATCATGGAACCATCAACCATCCTAGCATGTGAAATTTGGTCTCAGGTGGGATTCAAACTCACTGCAGTGAGTAGCTAGTGACACCTAGTCAAAGACCATAACCACTCTAGCACAGAGCCCCCTGTCCCCTCTGATGTCAATCTTTAGCGAAACAGTTGCAATAGCTGTTATATGATGTATCATAGAGCTGTAGTTTTATCACACTAACTAAATAATAAACAATATGTTACATTGTATGACTGACGTTCATGGTGAACACTAATGTCAACTTATCAGCCAGACATATAAGTATCCAAATGTGTTTCATATACTTGTATGATCAAAGAAACTTGACATAGTGACATTCCTTTCCTCATATGTAAGGGAAAAAAATGAAGCATTTATTGTTGAGGCATTTTCTTTTTTCATCAGACAAAGATATCTATGCACTTGACACATAAGACCACAGACTGGGAAGTCTCACAATACAAGGGTAACATAATTAGTTAAATTTTAGCATCATTAATTAAAAAACAGGGATTCTTTTGTTAGTCTCCTAAATTAAGATAGTGTCAGTTTTCTTACATATCAATTCGTCTGTTCTACACAGCACAAAAATGTTCGCACTATAACTTGAAAACTGTTCTCATCTGATTTAAAAAACAAATTGACGAGTTCAAAACCTGAACTAAGTATACCTGAAATACAAGATGGCTGCTTGAGTTTAATGCAATTAATCTTGAAGCACTTAAGGAACTAATTGTAACCATATAAATTTTATCATGTACACATACATTTCATCTGTCAACATATCACAGTAATTTATCTTCTCAAATTAATTGATGTCCTTGTTGTTCAATCCAGGTATTTAGGTTTGAATTGTATAATTTATGGTCAAATGACTTAAAATCAATAACTGGTCACCTTAGGGTGTCAACTTTCACAATAGAATGTGATCATGTGACTGCTCTATTTCATTCAGATGCTTGAAAAAATCAACCAGCATCAATCAGAGGCTTGTCCAAACAAATAACATTTATTTTCATGTACTGTCACTGTTTGACAGGAGTAACAAAAACTTAATTGTTCGCACACTTTGTTCATTTAAGTTTTTATGTCATCAGAGATTTTTGCAAAATGAGATCAGAATTCCATAGTAACTTAAATTGAGAAACCCATTGTGGTAAACAAATAAAAGACATATCACGACACAAAGAAAAATGACACAATTGTTTTGCATGGGGAACTATTTGTAAATTAGTAAGAGATTTTTTATTGCACACTGTTGCAGAGGTGACAGTTAACCTCGCAATGGATGCTTACCACATTCAGCAATAAGAAAGCAACAAAAACAAGGATCATATTATGTATTAATGAACTTAAACCAAATTTTAACTATGGTCCTTATAAAGAAATATCAGTTAATGCACTAAAATTCAGACAGGATTCAATGATGATAAACTCAACCTAGTTCTTAAACACCATCTACAATGACCTATCCAATCACATGAGGATCAATGTACGCTACATTAAAACAAATAAGAAGTGTCTTCTTTTACAGTCATCATTATATTTTTGTAAACATCAACACAGAAGTAAGATAGTACTGAGATCAAGAACTAAAAAAGTCAGATTTATGAAATGCCAACAGACCTCACTAGTCAGCATAAAGACTTGGGCAATATTGAACCACACAAAGCAAAGTCTTATGAAGGTCATTTATTTTCTTTCTTGTCATCAATAATTAAAGTAATATCGATCATTCCAACAATCCGACAAGTTGGTTACTATAATCATTGGAACCACAAGATAATTCTTCACCTGATTTTACAGAATGACCTAATTAGAAGTAAAAAAATAAACATCAATGCGATAAAAAAAGATTAATTAGCCGATTCTTTAGACATGGTCAATAGATGAAGCCAATGGAGACAAATTAAATGTTTAAAACTCATTTGATTTTACACATTAGTTCAGTAAGACTGAGATACTCCCCCCCCTCCAAAACAATTGTGTTTAGGGAACCTGGCCCTACCAAATGATACCCCTGATTACACAAAATATTACTTTTGGCTGAGGTGATTCTAGAAGGAAGTGCTGGCAAGCAAGGCCAAAACACATAAGATCAGACAGTGGACTCAAGGATATTGGTTGACTGCTAAGTTCAATTATAATTTAATAGAAAATCATATTTTATTTTGAACTCTTCCAAATTAAAAGCTATTAATGTACAAAAATTGGGTTATTTTTCCCTGACATAGTGGAAAACATTGTGACAAAAGAGGCCAGTACTCATTACAAGCAATAACTTCATTTGCCACAATGTTTTCAAAAGTCGTCTGCTTCAGATGTGGGGGGGAATGCAGTATTATGAGGCAAAGGGTTAATCACAGAAAACTTATTAGGAAATTAGTCTGTGATAGAGACACACTGTAAGACACACTACAGAGATATGAATAAGAATTCTAGTGAATCAATTTAAAGCTGGGAATGTCTATAAATAGTTGGGAGACTGGAGTCTGCTCTTCCTGCCACAATGATTCTATCAAATACAAACAATGCATTTCTAAGTCTAACAATACAAAGCCACTTTCTATTGAACCAGGGAACACAAAAAAATCACAATCTATGGATCAAAAACATTAAACCTGATAAAATACCACAACTCTGCAAATATTGTTACACCAGACCAATAAGGCTACATGTTTCTCTATCTCATGTTGGAAATTTCAAAAGTGCAAGTCTGCAGTATTTGAAATGAGAACTTCCAATGTAGAATCTGTGTACATTTAGCATGTAGATGATGGATGTCGAAGTGTACCAGTAATGGAAAGTCTAGCTACAGTGATGTATTGGCCTGCTATAAGAGTAAAAGCCACCCAAAGTATTGCCAAACAGATTGATTAAACGCAGGATTCAAACACAGGTTTCCAAATAATAGCATTCTTTGTATTCAGAAGCCAACAAAAGTCTGGCAGTAAATTTCTCTCAGCAATATCACAGAATGCAGAATGGGAAAAACATCTGATATAGAACCAAATTTCTGGTTGTAACATCATACAAAATAACTTCAGCACTCTACAAATTTTTTTTCAGGCTACTCGTCCTGCAGGACAACCAGCTAAGAATTTTAACTAGTTCTACAGCAATTTCAACTAATCCTGAGTGAATTTCTACTTGTAATTACAAGCGGATGAGTGGATTTGACAAGTCCTACTAATGATCTGCACATATTCCTTGGAGTACCCGACTGGTACAGAGAATATTTGAAGGTGAAATATAACATCACTGCTCACACCTACCAGTCTAAATACAGACTAACTAAATACAGTGTAGCTATAAATACAGCCATACTGATATAAATCTTAGGAGTAATATAATTAAATGTGACAACTTTATAGTATTACCAACAGAATTCACTAATTCTGTATCATGCAAAATTCATACTAAGTTTAAGTATTCCGATGTCTCCATAGCACATCATTTATAATATACAGGGTACATATGTACCCAGTGTGAGGTACAGATGACATCTTTTATCACAGACCTGTACTTCCACTGTACTAGATGATAACTGACTTTTTTATAAAACAGGTCCCCATACTGAGGGAACAGAATGTCTGTGTAATGAAGTTACCCCAATCAGGGCTCGACAAATCTTTTCATGCTACTCATCCAGCAGGACAACCAGCTAAGAATTTTAACAAGTTCTAGAGCAATTAGAACTCATCCTCAGTCAATTTCTATTCTTAATTACGAGCAGACGAGTGGATTTGTGGAACACCACCAATGATTTGCCAGTACTCCAACCCCACCCACACAGTTTGTAACATACCTACAAGACTTAGTATTACTTGATACCCAAACAAGCATACTTGTAGTGAAATAATTGTGAAATTTATTTGTAAGTGCATGTTAAACATTGCATGAGCAATAAAACATGAGACCATGAAAATGGTGTCTATAGAAAATCTCCAAATGTTTAGTTTCCTTCTATAAAACTAAAATTTTTACTTCAAAGTAACACCTACGTAAGCTTTAACCCTGAGATTTGAAGGATAAAATCTATTTATTCAAATTTCTACACTATGCCGATGGCAAATAAAACATGAGCTTTGATCACATGTTTAAGTTAGATCATAGAATAGGATAACATTAACAAAAGAAGTATAATGTTTGTGAGACACACACAAGCATCATTATATCTCATAATTATAGTGATGTATAACAACATATGACCCAAATATGGTAAATATGAATAATGGGCAATGTGTACATTATACTAGTATGTTACAAGGTATAATAATTATTAGGTAGTACATCAGAGACACAGGTGATACAGGTTAATTTACTGGTGTTTAATGTTGCTCCAACAGCCAGGGTCATTTGGTAACTTTCCAGCTTTAATGGTGGAAGAAGACCCAAGGCTTGTGTCTGGGTAGCCCCGAATACTGGAAGAAACAAATTATGTGTTTGCATTTATGTTACTGTCCACAAAGTGTCTCTAATATAACAACATCTAGACATCATCACCACCTAGATAAGGGCTTAATCTGCCCCTTAACTCACAGACTGTAACAGAATGAAGTATATATTAACTTAGAAAATGTAGAATAAAATTCTATCATTGGCAACATTCATGTTCAAACAGATGTACATGTAGCTATAAAATCAACATACATAAGAGAATTTCTTACCTTGAGCCTTAACGGTGAACTAGGGGCCATAGGCCACGATCTCCTATTGATAGGATTTATATGTAACTGCTTGTGAGGTCGTCTCTTCACCTCAAAGCGACTCCCGTCATATGTTCCATGTAACATTTTCATTGAGAAGGATTGTTATAGTTATCTCACTTATAACATTATAATCACACTTTGTATTTTACACTAAAACCTTCCAGGATCGGCTGAGTTTAGAATTCGTAAACTGACTTCCTCAATAACGACTGAGAATTCAGAACAGTTTTATACCGCACAGACTACATACATCCAGCAGTCATATTGCTACAATAACAAAGCCATCTATTGTCTCTACTGCGAGATCATGCTACATAAATATCCAAATGATAACAACTAAAAATATGAAATAAATGATTTTATAATGATCAAACATGAATTGAGATAAATCAAGCAGATTTTTTTTATCCCAAACCCATTATCCCACTATCAGTCATACAAACACATAATCCACAGTGAACAGAAATTTCCAGAATTCCTCAAATCTGAAGGCAAGAACAATTCCACATGTTACCTTTACATACAACATTTAAACTATATTGAATTATTTGTACGTTTAAACATTCTTTATTAATAAATTTAAGAACAACTCTGTCAGACAGTATCGTCACACAGTTGACTAAACTTCCAGCGTACTTGTTTACATTACCGAATGTGTCATTAAAATTTATGATATTTTCAACACAAATGTTTAATGAGTTCTAATTTCTGTACATACGTCTGATTTGAACGTAGAACTCCGATGTAAAATAATGATCACTCTTTTCCTATACCCATATAAGGTGTTTATGTAGTAAATGACTTCAAGTAGAAATATGGACGATAAATGGCTCGAGATAAACATTGTATACAACTTGTTTGTACTACAGTAAAATGGTTAAAATTTATGACATAATCCTACATTTAATTTTAACAGGCATATAATCCATTTCAACCAACCTTTCTTAAAGATAAAATTGGATCAATCAAAATTCAAAAGAAAGACTTGGCTAGTTTGTAATAAAACTTAAACAATTTATATAAAATTCATTTAGACTCGAGGACTGCTCGGATCGCCGAGTCAATTGTTTAACTCAAAATCACATATCTTCGAAAAAATTTTAAAACGACCACCAAAGAGAGAACGATGACTGGTTTCACTTAACAAAAACAAGAAAATAAATATCGCAATCTTTTTAAGTGATTAAAACTCTTGTAATCCATGTAGTTTACACAAGCTTGCTCTTGAACAGTATTGTGGTATTATTTTCAATGTTATTGGCCTCCTAGGTTGAAATATGGCCTCTTGGTAATCTAAGAAAGAAAGTACACTACACATGAACCAGGCTAACTCTTCAAGTCCTTTATCTATAACAAAACAATTCTTTTGTAACATCAAAAATGTAAACTTCCCATTTAAGTCAATTTTCACCAGGAACTGTCCATGAAAATCCAGCTAATATTTGCTAAACATCAATTTTGAAATTTATAAACAAGTAAACAATGAAAAGTTAAATGCTCAAACAAACCAAAATGATTAAACATCGACTAAAGTTAATATATATTTACCATACAATGCTAACTTTGATAAAATGCAGTCATCGGATAATGCATACCTTATGTTCCTAATAATTATCATTAGTTTAAGTCAAACATGCTCAAGTTCACTTTTTGTACATTATTTTATATTTTTCTAATATTCGAATCAATGATTTTAAACCATTGTGTTCAGCTAGTCATTAAATCGTAGAAAAATCCATCACAAATATCTTGCAGCACTAACCATATACAAAAATGATACGAAATCCATAAACGATTTCCATAAATGATAATTTTTTCGTGATTATCTCCTTACATAAGCACCACTACCTGAAATTAGCAAATTAACTACAGTTCATACAGAGCTGACCACTTAAGTCACAGGAAATTGTCATCAAATGCTACATCACTAAAATAAAAGCATCTTCTGCTCCTGTTCAGGTATCCATACACATACAGTTGTTACAATCCATCTGATTGGTCAATAATTTTTTCACAGACTGTATCCAGGTGTTTCAGCTTCCTGCTGATTCAATTCAGTATTACAGAAAGACCAGTCTGCTAAAAATGGAAATAGAATACAGCACAGAGTGTTCACATTGATATCACTTGAAATTACAAAGACAGATTTTAAATTTCACATTTAGCACCGACTATTACAGAAAATTCAGCATAAATGCATCTGCAGAATAACAACAACAGTCCCAGGAAACAAAGATTGTAACTAACTTCCACAAACATTGTACAGTAAGTGATTTTGTATGAAAACTGCAGATTTATGAAGCACAATACATAATCAATAAGCAAAAATCCATATCACCCGGAGAATAGAAACCACTTAGACACACTGCTATAGAATAAAGATATGGGACTGCCCAATGAAACACTTAATTATAATTAACTATCAGTGAAAGAAATCTGTGGTGTGATTTATTCAAACAAATCCAATGTGTAAAGTTCACTCTTTTTAAAGTAACTACAGGATGTTTACCATAGCATAAATATCAATTCAAAAACCATTTCTTTTTTCAAAAACAGGTTGCTATGGAAACAATAATTAAGCAGACAAAGTTAGGTTTTAGTGCAGTAATAGTTTTAATTTTATTTCTTACAATTCTCTAAGTAAGAATGATAATACAACTCCAATCTGTCATTGTCACTCTTAACTGTTATGCGGTCGTTATAGACATTATTTTATTCAAGCTATCATGACAATTACTCATGCACATGAGTGAAATAAATTCATGAAATAAAAGAGACATTATGTTACTTCAAAAATATGCATATTTAGTTAAAATTACATTGTTTTAAGTATGAATTTATATCCATTATGTGGCCATTATTAGGTAGCAACTATAACCACAAATTGTATGATTTTTAATAACATTATTATTTAATGTGAAATGAAGACATTACGATTTAATCTGGAAATTACCATTTAGGGTGCAACAACCTGATGGCATGCATTAATCAATACATAGATTAAATTATTTGATAGCTATAAAAAACAAAACACATTTATGCAATATAATATCCACCATTTTACCACAAACTAAAGAACTATAAGTCTTTATGATCCAAATACTTCACTACATGAACTTACACGCAATATAATATACTTTCTTACAATATATTTTCAAACAGAACACTATCACATCTGTAGCGCTAATCTGTAAATGTCTTATCGCAGTGATAAACATTATTTTGTACTTAATGCCACAATTTTATAGTACGAAATAAATTTTAGTTACATCCTACTTGTACTATGAACTATCATTGAACACTACATGTGTGCACATCCTCAACATTAAGACCACAAACTGCCCTGAAGGTATGACACTGATAGACCTGTAGGTAGATCAGCTGGTCTAATGATGAATGCTCTATTGACCTTGTATTGGTCTGTTTTCATTGGTGACTGTCTGTCTTAACTTACTAGCTAACTGACCATGAAGTCTGGATATGTTAAGGTTCAATACAATACAGAAAGTGATGTCCACTCTTGTACATTTCATAAATAGTAAAACCTCATATAGCAACCATCTCGATATTACAACCACCTTGGTATAATGACCACTTATTTTTTAACCGACTTCCAATAACTCCCTATTAAATTCAACTTGATAATAAAACCCATCTCATTATTGCAACTAATTTTTCACAAGTCAGTTGATTATCAATATATTGAGAAATAAACCGCTCTGTTTCTTTATGGATAAAATGATCAGTGTAAGCATGCAGTCCTGAGGGTACAGTCTACCATTATCTGAACCTAATTATCTATGGTATTTATTTATGCGGAATACAATATTAATTCATCACAAATTTACCTGTATGGGTCAGAAATAATTAAAGTCACCTAAGTACAGTAAATATGTGACTGGTACCATGATTTTATTGATGGATATAAACAAGGGGTTGAAACACTGTCACCTTGGAATGCATTAGACTGACCATACAAATCATCTTAATTATACATCAAACAGTCACCAAGGAGTTAAAACAGGACACAGTCTGTGTCCTGCCAATAGGTTCATTGACCTTGGTTGGATCATACACCCTTAAGGACCAGTCCAAAGTTTGAGCTGTTGTTGCAGTTTTTTCCACCTACACATATCTTTGACAGAAGACATCATATTGAAAGGGTTAGGGTCTATATAAATGGTTACACCTTTAATTAAAGTCTTAATTATTAAGTATGAAACAAGACAGAATTTGCACCACAATAGGTAATAAATAGCAACTTGTGATTTTTGTTCTGGTTAATGGAGTCGGTGTTACATAGGATCACTGAACTTGGTAGAAATCACTGCAGTTTGAATACTTCAATTCATGTAAGAATCTAATTCAGTGTGACTTCAATAATAAATGAATGCAGTTGCTATAGCAACTTTCTGGAAGACATAAAAACCTTGTACCCTATAAATATTTTAAAGGGCAAAACATAGCAATACTCCAGGAAAGCAAAGATTTCATGTTTTGTTTTTATGTGACTGATTGTCACTGGGGTTTAACGCAGTTTTTCAACAATTTTTCAGTTATGTACTGCGACCAGTTCTCCTCCGGTTTTCCTGGACTGTATACTAACCAATACTAAGTCAACCTACCATAAAGAGCCGGCAACTTCTCCACAAATGGAGGAAAATCAACAGTTTTTGTCAAATTTTCATAGGAGGGTACGACCGGCCTTGACCGGGATTCGAACCTGGATCTTGGGGTCATAAGTCCAATGCACTAACCACTGGACCACAGCAGCGGCTCGAAGATTTTATACCAGAAAACTGACACTCATAAAGCATATATCTTATAGCATTATATATTAATTAGTGTGATTTCTGTTATTTGTTTGATAAATACTAAAATGAATCTCCATAATGTTAAATTGAACTGCGCTTGTGCTAATGAATCCGTGTGTATCTCCCATGCATCATATTGTATCTACATCAAAACTTGTAGGAATAAGAACCATAAATGTGAAGTACCCTTGAAGTCCACATGGAGATATGAGTTATTTCAATAGCTAAGTGTTACAATCACTGAGGCAGACTTTCCTCTGCCAATCTTCAGTTTCACAAATGGCAAAAAAAATCTGCAAGTGGCAAAAAAATCAAATTAAGCAGTACCAAAGTACCAAATGACTCTCCCCTCAGTACATGAGGCGGAAAAAAAATATAATGTCCAGTGGAAACCCTGCTGAGGAGATAGAACGCCACCATAACGGGCCTCCATGGTTATGGTCTCTGACTAGTATTCATCACCATGAGTTCGAATCCCAACCAGGAAGCTGTCCTGCCAGTTTGTGGAAGGTTGGCAGTTCCACCCTGGTATTATTCCACCTTGAAGCTTGAAAGTCACCAAATAACTCTGGCTGTTGGTCTGAACTTATACCACAGTGAAAATGAAAAAAGTCAACATGATGGATCAATAGCAAACTTCAAATACCCATAAACAGAATGCATGGATATGGAAGATCTCTCATGTTTGAGGTATGAAGGTCTGTAAATTAGTGCGAAAGCTGTTACATACAGACAGGAATATTGATGTACACATAGTAATACATGATGTTTATCTACAGTACACAGAATTACTGTATATAACTCCACATAATGCTGATACAACATGATATACAGTGACACCTACCATACCGACCAACTGTAACAAAATGATCAAATTATTTGTTTATTAATTAATGCCATTTTCGCTGAAAAAAGGACAATGCTCCTTGGTTACACCCCAGTATTATCCTAATTTTTCTTAGTAAGTAACCTCATACTTCTCAACGGGAAGTGAAAAATGCAGCTAGGAGACAGATGGCCCAGCATGTTATATATTCAAATTGAAATCACTGTTGTAGCAGGGAAATGCGATAGCTCATGACAAACATGGTTAGACAAACTGTTTAGGTAAAATTTTATAAGCAACACCTAAAAACAAGGATCTTCAGAATCACAGCCTGTGAGTAATATTATTGATCATGTGTATCTGTGTATAAATAATTGTGCATACAATAATCTATCTTAACAGAAAACTCATACACATAATATTTTGTATGTTTAGTTTAAATCAATTACAAGGAGAAAAAAATAAAATATCAGGAGTACACATAGAAAAGCAGAAATACAATAGTATGTTCATTCATCCTTAGCTTCTGTACCTTTTGACAACGGGCCATAATTTTTTATTCACTGGGGTTTAACGCAGCACCAACAGCCAGAGTCATTTAGTGACTTTACCAGCATCAATGGTTGAGGATGACCCCATACTGTACACCTGGGTATAACCATCAACCCTCTAAGCTTGCTTGACAGTTTCCTTGCATGTGAAATTTTTCAGTTGAGATTTGAACTTGCAGCAGTGATGAGCCAGTGATTACTAGCCAGAGACCATAACCACTCGACCATGCATGCCCCCTAAGCCACAATAAACTAGGCCTGTAACATATATAGAGTAAAATTGTACGGAATGTGGAGAGTCTAATATCCAACATCTTTCCACAAAGATGCTACCATGTAGGGAATGTGGAGAGTCTAATATCCAACATCTTTCCACAAAGATGTTACCTTGTAGGGAATGTGGAGAGTCTAATATCCAACATCTTTCCACAAAGATGCTACCATGTAGGGAATGTGGAGAGTCTAATATCCAACATCTTTCCACAAAGATGCTACCATGTAGGGAATGTGGAGGGTCTAATATCCAACATCTTTCCACAAAGATGTTACCATCTTTAGTCAATACTTTAGTCAAGCAACTTTTCAACAAGAACTAACTTGGCAAAATACATGAACAAATGATGTTTGCAATCATAATACTAGCAGTATCATAACTGGCAAAATTCTTCAGAGATAGAAAAAAATGGACCAAGCTTTTACTACTATACTACAATACAATATTCTATAGACCGCTGGCATCATCACCAATGTTGGCATGGAAATATTTATCCCTGGTTTGGTATGTTCTATAAATGTGAGAATCACTCAGCAAAACAGATCATTATAGCATTGATTACTGTGATAAAAATCTATGTACTTGATACCTTGTGAGCAAAACTATAAACATGTCAAGGTCAAGGTAACAAGTGATCAGAATCATTTCATACATTCAATTACTTAATTGATTTCCATCATCTAGTACCAGTAATTATGATTGGCTTGTGTGTTTATCTGGTTCATATTTGGTAAGGTGAATATAAAGCAAAACAAGGTCACATTTAATCAAGAATAACAAAAGGTTAATAAGTACATGCAAGAGATCAGAACAAGAGCAGGAAGTTATGACATAAGCGACACACTTTACACATACTAAGAAGAGAAACAATGTTGGATTCTAATGCAATGAACCTTTGACACATTCCAGAGTTTAACAACCAAAACGAATAATGTGATCTGTTATGTTTTAGAATCGAGAGTGTTATCAGCAAGACTTTGACGATCTTTTTGTGAAACAATGCTTATTTACAGGTTATGCAAATCCAAGAGTATCTGGTCTTTCAATTTAATCAATTACAGATTACTAGAGATGAATTGTTGCCATAATCACAGGGAGTTGTAACATCACAAGCCCAGAATTTCTATAGTAGAACAAAAAATGACCATCTTCAAAGGATAATGAGAATTATTGTATACATTTAAATGTAGACAAACTGACATTTTATTTATTTGTATAAATTGTTTTTGAGTAATATACAAAACAGCACAATGAAATTCATTCAAGGTTAAATGCTAAACAGGAATGAGGGAATAAGGGCATTTTCTTGTCCATTAACATATGTCAATCACAGAGACAGTCACAGATGAGAATAAAATATGAATAGTATAATGTAACACAATAAATAAACCATTCCACTATTTTTTTTTCTTGAAAGTTGGTAGATAACCTGAGACACTTATTCAAAGCATCATTTTTTTTTTCTCATTTGGTGACTTTTCCAGCTTCCCCACAAGTGAAATTTGGTCCTGGGTGGGATTCGAACTCAGTGCTCTGAAGGGCTAGTGATTAAGTCTAATACCATAACCACTTGACCACAGAGACCCCCTAGTCACAATGATAAAGTATATAAAGTATAATATAAGACAGTTAAAATCTTATTCCACTTTTTTTTTTCTTGAAAGTAGGTGGATTATCCCCAAGCACTTAAATTATTCAAAGCACCAACAAATTCAAACCTACAATTAACATAATGAAAGGTTCCGTGATAAACACTGAGTCATTTTCTTTCAACAGTGATAAAATATATATATTCTGCGGTTTAGAAATGTAAACATACAAGAGATTATAATATACTTATAAACTAAGTTTGAGTACATATATTATAATTGTATTGTGACTATGAAAGAGGAATGCCTACATGAACTATTCAACATTAGTTAATGTTGGGTAACAGTACATTGCCACTGTGATCAGCAAAATGTAAAGTCAAGTACCATATTTATATACCTGACATTTTATCAGAGATAAACGGTTCTGGTGATTCATATAATAAACAAATTTGAAAGTTAACCTCATGGTTCTCAAGAGGACTTCCCCACACCAACTATCATGGGATCTATCAACAGAAAAAAACATGTGTTCAGTTCAATCATTATTTAAGTTCAAGGCTAAAATTTCATAGGCAATTGAAATTGAAATTTTCAGACATCAGATGGCCATGGAAGGCTCTCAGAAGGACTTCCATGCATCTAACAGTGTGTGATTTATAAACAGCAAATTACTGAAGGCTTTTATTAGTTCAATTACTTAAATTAAAAGCTAAAATTTAAACAATGATAAATTCATAGTGAGAAATCAGAGAGATACATTTTTTTAAATCATTTTCTTCATACAATAAACTGATAAAACATAGATAATATCAATATGACTCCAAAAGGCCAAACAAATAAAACCCTCGTTTTCACTAACGTCCCTAATAAATATACAGTCAGGTGGTTGGTATTTTTTATTAAGTTCGGAGGTAAAGTTCATATAAAAATGGCATTTTTTATTAAGTTCAGAGATAAAGTTCATATAAAAATGGCATTTTTTATTAAGTTCGGAGATAAAGTTCATATAAAAAATCAGCTGACACCCAAAAAAATCTAGGGTTGCCGGGAAAAAAAACAGGGTCAGCGGGGTTAGGGGAAACCAGGAACCTTTATGCCTAATCATTTGGAAGATGGAGTACAGATGAACTCATGTACTTCTTTACAATGTTATAATGTTACTGGTATATTTTATTGAACAGGATTTTATCACACATTATTAAAACACCCACACAACTATTTACAAATAAACCAGCAAACAGTATTTATCTATTTTGTGGTTTAGATGATAAACAATACATAGCCAGCAGTGTAACATGTGACACAGCAAATACCTTTCATCAGGCAATACCAGTTGTGAAATAAATTAATTAACAGGTAAATGATATCATAGCAGTGTAGAAAAAATACATGACGTATTCTTATATTGTATTTCCTATACCAGGATATAAACTTGATCTTCATCATAGAACAGTTTTAACTATAATTTTTACTGAGGTTTAATATCGCACCAAACAGCCAGGGTCATTTGATGACTTTCCCAGCTGTAATGGTGGAGGGTACAAACATCAACCATCCTCTCATGTGAAATTTGGTTCCCTAAAGGGATTTGAACACACAGCAGTGAGGGACTAGTATTACTAGTCAGAGATCATACCAACTCGGCCACAGAGGCCCATTACTTCATACAAAAATTGATGACTATTTTTTATCATTAAACATTATATCAACAGGTAATTAAAGGGTCATTAAGTAACAATCTGAGGTTCAATACAATCATCCAGCTATAATTTATATGTCACCATTTCAACACTAGATAGTTTAACAGTTTAATACATAACAGAACCCGGGCCTAATACTTAATATAGAGACAAAGTATGTCAATGTGACAAAAATAAAGGGTAATATTGTCATAGTCTACCAAGTGTGCGTTTAAGGTGAAGACTATCAAGGCTAGTGTCTGTACATTCACTAATTAGATATAATTTAAAAGTTGTTAAATAATAACAGCACCAACGAAATACAATGAACTTCAAAAATCATAAAATTTAGTTCAAATATAATTATGAGCTGCGATTTTTTTGCAATTTTGGGAAAGTGTCTAAGTCTAATTGGGAAAAAATGTGTGCCGTGATGATAAAATTGGCAATTTTTAGGTCCGGAATTGGGAAAAAATGTCTTTCAATTTTGTTTGGGAAGTGTCCATTAACCAGACCCAAGCAAACGTAAAAAATGGCTGTAAAAGTAATATGGTATCATCAGTTACAACCTCAGATTGATTTCCTTAATATTGGAATAAAAATGAACAGTTAGTTGAAGCTAGTACCTCATAATATAGATTGTAAAAGAACTTAAAAAGTTTAAACGGACCAAAAGTTCTTAAGTGTCCAGAAAGAAGTATAAACAAACAAAAAGTTGCATGAATCAATTTCAAACCCGATATGATGTCACGTAATCATCCAGCAATAAAATATTTGGATTCCACAATTTTTAATTTCATTACAAAAAAAACAACAAGAAGTCCTCACTTATGAAATTAAATGTATTTACATCAACGAGAGTGATCATACAACCAATATTGTCATATAAATCTACCTTTTGACAAGATTTACACCAGGTACATAAATATTTAGTGGATTAACTTGAAGATATAGTAAAAATATCAATTTATAATGTTTTGTTAATGTTTAAACCCTGTATACAATGACCCCATAGATGTTTAGATGTGTGCTTAAGTGTGATATAAATTGTTGATAAAGAAAAAGGTTTCAGGTTAGGACATAGAACATCAATATTTCTAAACATGAGACCAACATTAAATGCCAGCAGTATCAGAGAAAGGTGTTACCACAATCCATATTTGTTCCGTTCAATATTGTTGAAACTATGTGTGAAACAGTATCCTTATTCAACACTATTGTATGATACCATTAAGTACACAGTCAATAATAACTTGAAAGAACAGTTAACCCAAAGTCAAACTTACACTGTAATTGGATATTAATTAAATATTGGTCAGTAATCAAAACTAATGGAAATCTTAAATTGTGGAGGAAGAAAGTGTCCTATCTGTAACTTATCAGCATCTGGGGCTATTCATTGAATATTACTGGTTGATATGAACATAAAATGCTACCTCTTCACTGATGGAGGAAGTTTTGGTGTCAGTAAGGGTGAACATAATTGTGGGCCTCAGAGTACATTGGTAATAAAAAATTTACTAAAGTTCAATAAAACACTTAACAAGAGGGCCATGATGGCCCTGCATCGCTCACCAGAATAGATATTAATTAACTTGTTACTAAAAAGGTAATAAAGGTACACTTGTGGGCAAATAATGGGGAACAATAATAAACTTGATAAAGGACATTTTAAGGTATTTCTATATTTAGCTCTAGTGGCCCCTAAAAGGGGCTGACCAAATTTATTTGAGAAAACTTGAGAGAGGACCATCTAATGATGCTACAGACCAAGTTTGGTGATCATCCATCCATTGGTTCATGAGAAGAAGACGTTTAAAGGTATTTCTATTTTTAGCTCTCACGGCCCCTAAAAGGGGCTAACCATTCTTATTTCAGCAAATCTGATAGAACACTATCTAAAGATGCTAAAAACCAAGTTTGGTAATAATCCATCCATAGAAACATGAGAAAAAGTCATTTTAAGGTATTTCTATTTTTAGCTTTGGCGGCCCCTAAAAGGGGCCGACCAAATTTATTTGAGAAAACTTGAGAGAGGACCATCTAATGATGCTACAGACCAAGTTTGGTGATCATCCATCCATTGGTTCATGAGAAGAAGACGTTTAAAGGTATTTCTATTTTTAGCTCTCACGGCCCCTAAAAGGGGCTAACCATTCTTATTTCAGCAAATCTGATAGAACACTATCTAAAGATGCTAAAAACCAAGTTTGGTAATAATCCATCCATAGAAACATGAGAAAAAGTCATTTTAAGGTATTTCTATTTTTAGCTTTGGCGGCCCCTAAAAGGGGCCGACCAAATTTATTTGAGCAAATTCGAGAAAGGACTATCTAAAGATACTACAGACCAAGTGTGGTGATCATCCGTCCATTGGTTCATGAGAAGAAGATGATTAAAGATATTTCTATTTTTACTCTAGGGGCCCCTAAACGGGATCAACCGGTACAATATGAGCAAATTGCAGTTAGGACATAAAAAGGCTACTGCACAGCAAATTTGAAGTAAATCCGACTGGGAGTTTCTGAGGAGAAGACCATTGTTGACGCCAGATGACGGATGCAGAGCATCCACCTGCCCATCCTAACAGCTCACCCTGAACCTTCGGTTCTGGTGAGCTAAAAACCCAAAACAACTATTAGTCTCAGTGTGATATTCAAGGTGTCAGTAAATGATTGCTTCAAATAAAATTCAACGACCAGTTAATCACTTTATTGATGCATGGACAAAACCACAGATGATCTATATCAGCAGGACTTATCCATTATTGTCTAAAATCTTACAATATGGTCTTCAAGGTTATGCTACAGTTTCTTGCAAGTAGTTTGATAGAATTCTTTTAATCCTGAATTTAAGTGAGCTGTATAATTGAAAGCTGTGTTTTCATCGGGACATTCAGGAAGCAGAAATATTATTATTTTATATATCTCTGTAGTAATAAACATACTAAATGTTCCCTTACAAGCACTCCCGGTAATGCACTAGAAACACTTTTACAGACTGTTTTTCAATTTGTTAAGTTTTGCTGTAACAATTTTTAGATGCCTTCGAGGTAATGTCAAGGATTATTTATGCATTTACAGTGAGATACGATTTTATGATTTCGTCAATAAGGGTGGATTAGGGGACATAAGGGGTTCAGCTAGGAAACATTCAGTACAAGCTAGATTTAAGCAAGTTAGCACAAACACCCTTTCATGTACCCTCTTTCTTCTTTCCCTCCAATAATAAACAGCACTAAAACCACAGTCACCATATTGACACACAGGGGACAAAAAGGAGCCAAAATTGAATAGACACAATACAAGATGTTAATGTAACATTAATGAAGGTAATAAAATTGGAGACACATAACACATGAATTGACTTGTGCTGAAAAGACAGATTGTGTGTTATATGACAATCATCGATGTGAACCAGTTGTACAACACCAATGCTTGACCATTAGAATACGGCCTCATTACTAATTATAAATAGGTTAAACATAACAGGTAACATCCAAAAACATGACATATATTGCCTAGAATGCCTATATCTGTCAGTTGGAAGACATACTAATGATAATCACTTAATAACCAAATGTGAAAATATATGATTTATGTCAAATCCTTACTTCACAAGTTTAACAATGTATAATAAAGATGACATAGCATTTAGCAGAATGATGTGAACAACTGGAAGCTACTCTTGCATAGCTGAAGAAAGAGGAATAATTTAAGACCCTGTATATAGGAAACCCTATAAAATTATGTTCCCAGAGAAAGCAATGAAGACTGACTAACATCAAATTAAAACCTATGTTCCTTCTAGCATGAATGTACCTGTTGTTAGTTGGTTTAGTCAATTCACAATATTCTTGGTAAATGGTTAACATTACTTGGACCATTATTAAGAGGCACCATGCACTTTTAACTGCATGCAAGGCTTGTGATATTTTCATTAATTTCAATATGACTATAAAAACATCCAATAAAACTGAGCAACAGGCATTGTCAAATTTTTGCAATTACTGCAAAAATAATGAAATAATATTTTCCTGAGAAATTGTCCCATTTTACAGGTATGGTAAAATTTGGTTTGACAACTGGGGTAAAGTGGCTCACTAATTCAATGACTCAACAAGTCCGGTGAAACATACCACTTCTATGGTCACTTCGACAAAATGAACAACTAGACTTTTTCATCCTAACATTTGACTGAATTTAGAGGATTTTATACAAGACACACCAAATAGGTCAGTCAGTACACATACAAACAATGGGATACAATATAAGGCATATATTAGACCATGTTACCATTTTTATCAGGGTAAATATTTACACTTCAAGAACCAGTCTGCCAAAAAAGTCGAAATATTTACAAGATTTAAACAGGTACTTAACTAAATGAAATCCATCATCATCACCTGTTTGCGAAAGTACCAACGTATATATTTTATTGTGGGTATATATAACTGTATTAACACCCATAAAAGACCAAATTCATTCCTTTGTGAAAATTCACATCAAACATTCATATACAGTGTATTTAAATTTTAAGCACCCAATACTTGTCTGTTTGCCGACAATAAAATTTTTTATGTAAAATCTCTATCCTTATAACAGATCATACGACCATATATGGCCGTGGGCATCGCTTATTGCCAATTTCTTGATGAATAAAACATTAAAATATTTTGGTTGACCCCTGTCGGACCATATACGCTCATCATTTATAATCGACATGAGAAAATTTGATGGTGATTAAAGGCGCATATAATTTAGTGGCAGATAAAAAAGGTTTTTCACCAGTTTTTCATCCATGCTTAAATGAGATTTCTTCCTATAGGCATTCAAAAATATCGAATGTTTGTATAACTTAAACATGTTAATAAAACATGGTGGAGCTGACGCATTTTGTTAGTAAACAAAACTGATGATTAACTGTAAGTCGAGTTATTATAGTCTTTACATTAACAGAAATGTAAACAAACGCCATATAGAATCATTTATTGCATTGACATCAATTTGTACTGGTAAGGAGAGATGGGACAAAATTTCATGAGGAGAAGCTATCCAGCAAGCTTACAAAAGGTTCGTCTTCCACCACCGTGAAAGCTGGAAAGTCGCTGAATGACCCTGGCTGTTGGTGGATGTTAAATCTCCAGTGGTAAGGGGAAAAGAGCCTAGGTGGGATACGTCGTTTTTCTTTTTATTACTATTTTAAATACATAAATTATGTGAAGTCCTCACAGCAATTCAAAACACAGGCGGCTGTAAGGGTTTGCAGATCCATTGGAATGTGAAAATTTTGCAAGGACCAGATCAGTAAGGCCAGTGGTGATAATTATAAGCAGAGATTATGAATTCATCATACAATAATGCATAGAAGAACATTTAAGTTGATAGTATCCAGTGATTTTGCTTACCTTATTCAGTGGACTGAACAGTGTCGTGAGTTTACTGGGCTGCTTCTGTTTCCTTGTGTCCACCTCGCGCAGCGTACCTTGCGGGCTAACAGATGACGTCAGAGACATCGGGAACGAGGAATCATCAATCGAAAGATTTATCCCACGTCGACTTCGTAAACTTCCCTATAAAATGTCAAGTCAAATATTTACATTAAACCTTAATCACAACATAGTTAATTTAAATCCATTCATAAAAAATCTCTTAAACTCAGGAATTTCAACTATATGGATGAATATGCCACACCCATTCAATGCGCAAATAATTGATGTAATGGTTTATAGTTTCATTTATTTATATCCAAACAAAACACAGCAGACAAAAACTTCCTTTTCTGTTATAAATTTGATCTGAAAAAATGAATGAAGAATGTGAATTATTATCATGTAATCCCTGTAAACATATCATAACATATGAATTTAAAAAAAAATATTATTTTAACAAAATTCTAACGACTCGACAAGTAAATATAGATACTCGAGATCTATTCTAACTGTAAGAGATACAGCATAAAGAAAAGGTGTGAAATAAAGGCTTGTGAAGCAACAATACATAAAATATGTATAATCAGATGGAATTTTTGTGAAAAAAAGTTGATGCAAAATTAAAAGCGTTATTACGCATTCTATTGTTGCACTGAAATAAGACCCAACAATGATTAAATATTTGTAGTTATTAAATGCTATGATTCTTTAACTTCTTAAAATTCTCAAAGATTATTAAAGATCAATTAATCAAAATATCAAATTCTTGTGTATAAAACATATCAAATACCAATTAAAACTTTATTAGTAATATAATTCTTGGGTGAAAATTCCTCAGACAACCATGTATACTTGTCACAGTTAAGGAAGTGTTACAGTGACCAAAGTAAACACAAACTTTGCTAGCTTTATCAAGTGAAGACAGGTGAAAGATAATGTACTATGATAAAAATAATTGTCAATAAATTCTAATAACTTAGTGAAATGAGACAATCAGGTATTTTGAAGAAATTAAGAAATTGGAAAATGAAGAACAGTAACTCTAGCATGCAGTCTAGCACTGAGTATAATCAGAGTAACTTCCCTTTACACATGGCTACTGAGAAACCATTCTTAAGGGAACTGGGTACAGGTAGAGCATTGATCAAGTAACAGAGCTCCTCATATGTCTTTGTTCACTTTACAGCGATAACCGGACCCATAATAAGAAAATTATATTGACTATAGTATTTGCTATATATCTACAGCAAGTGGTTATAAATGCATTTAAATATGCACTACTCATTAATAAATAACAAAATAAGACAATCATAACACATCAGGATATCCAATAATTAACCAGCTTTACAACAGAGATAATGGAAAAAAACAATAGACTTGGTCATAATTCTATCTTAAAACATAAATATGGATCTCGCAACAGAATGCACAGGATGAACTTATTATGCACAACTTTTAAGGCCAGAAAAAATAGTTTTGTTTCTGATTACTTGATCCAAAAAATAGGGTAGATAGGTTGTCTTGGTTACTTGATCCAAAAAATAGGATAGACAGGTTGTCTTGGTTACTTGATCCAAAAAATAGGGTAGATAGGTTGTCTTGGTTACTTGATCCAAAAAATAGGGTAGATAGGTTGTCTTGGTTACTTGATCCAAAAAATAGGGTAGATAGGTTTTAAAACTAATCATTTTTGGTTTTCTTTTCTGAATAAATTTCATACAACAGAGGCTCAAATTATCATCAAATATCTTTTGGACTTTGCTGTTAGAAACTATAGAGTCAGTGCCAAAAACTATGATCGGACGAGAAAACAACCATTTCTATCAGGCCTAAAACTCTACTGATACAAATGCAACCAGACAATTATGTTAAGCAAAATAGAATTAATCAGTGCAATCAAACAAATTGGAAATAATCACAATTCTGCAATAAGATTACATTTATCATCATGAATTTAATGCACAGCATACTAATATGCAGAAACTAATCGTAGAAAACTTGAACAATATGATGAAGATCTTAAATACAAAACAGAACAATAAAAGAACCATAAAAAATACAGTAAAATGAAAAACTTTAATATAAATTTGGTATCCAAATAATTACTTAATGTACTGCTATATTTGTATCGAAATCAGTTGAAAAGAAATCTGAACTTTATTGTACAACATTTCTCTAAATATTGAGAATAACAGTACAGTCATAACTGGTTATTAATTTTATTACACCTTGTATAAGCGTACTATTTGGCTTACTTTAACAGTCAGTAGTAAGATGGTAAAGTTAATCATACAATAATAACCCAGTCTAAGTTATACTAGAAGATGCCACAAACATGTCATAAAATGTCAAAATGGAGCTGAGCAGTTGTTTATCTTTGAGCTAGATAATAAACCGACCACATAACAAGAATAACATCTGCACAAAAGTGCTCAATCCATATAATTAAAAAAAAAAACACTGCAAAAGTGCAGAGTAACTTTGTATCGAAGTTTATGAAATGGATTGATGATTTATCATAGTGATGTACTGGTTGAATAGTACATATCAGTAAGAGTAAACTGTAATAACAAAGAATGATGTGACACAGTCTACATTTTTGAATACGAATAATGTGAAACAGTCAGCTTTTTTTAATAAAATAATGTGACACAGTCGGGTTTTTAATAGCAATAATGTGACACAGTCTGCTTTTTTAATAAAATAATGTGACACAGTCCACTTTTTTTTAATAAAATAATGTGACACAGTCTGCTTTTTTAAATAAAAATATTGTGTTGCTGTCTGTTCTGTGGAATTAGAATTTATTGATAGTAATTAAGTTCTGCACTTAATAATTACCTTGATTTTATACAAGGAAACTGTGCAGACTGAAAGATGACTATAAAAAAGCTGTTATCACAAGTATACAATAATTATCTAAATCTTAGAATGGTTTTATTGTATAACAAATTCATACACACTGCTGATAAAACAGAACTAATTATAAAACATAACAAACTATTCTATTACATAATTCTAATACAAAACTCATATAATGAATATAAAGCGGGTGTACTAGGAACAGATACGGATGGGTGGGTTAAAGCCAGCTGTAGGCATAAAATATATGCATGCTTTAAATTGCAACCATTGCATATTTTATACTCCAGATTTTGTATTGATTTACAGATTCAACAAGATAGCAATACATGTCAAACTGCAGAACATTCCAGATTAATCTGGTTTTTTTTCCTGGAGATAAGATGGGGAACAAATACATAAAAACAACAACAACAACAAGAAAATGAATAAAAAATAATTTGATTAAAACTGAACTATTTAAAATAATCAAGCAATTCAGGACAACACAAAAGCACATTTCATTGTATTAAAAAAAGCTTAAATAAAAAATTTTGCCAAGATTAATTGTAAATTTTTTTAATAGCTCATATCTGTTTGTGTGAGAGAATTACTATTTAGTTCATGTGTTTTTTCATAAAATAAACATAATTTTCCTGTCAAGTGATACATGAATTGATACAAGAAAGATTTCCAACATTACTTGTAATATAAACAATGCTAAACAAGCTTAATGAAAGAATAACATAACAAACCTTCTAAAACAAAATAAAAGAATTTAAACAAACAAGAGTCAATTATCATTTTTAACAAGGAATGCTCACTTCGGTTCTTGACATAAAAAAAGAGGTATATACGGACTCAAATACCTTATTTATCATCCGATTAAATAGTACTGTCATTAAAACTAGGATGGCAACTTGAAAATGTAACAAATAAAACATTTCTGGTTGGAACTATTTCTGAGTTCACTATTTCTAAATCACTAAACAGACCGGTGATTAGGCCACATATAGGAACGTATTTTCTTTTATAAAAAACAGTAATACTGTTAAACTACTAGTTTACGATTGAGTAAGATTAATTTGTAGACTTGAACCATTTTAACAAGGAAATTGTGATGATCCACAGGGACAAAGTGATGATAGCTTGAATCAACTTTAGGCAGAACTAATTAGTGACATATCCAAATGAATTCCTTTTTTTTTAAATGTATCAAATACCAGTATTACAAACCAACAAAATCGTCTAAAAATGGAATTTCTGTTGCACCAAAACAATATAAAATGTATGAAATTAATGTAAAACAGCATTTTTACAAATGGAAGTAGGGTAATAATGGTAACCCTTTTTGGCTTAGTAAACACAGGAGATTGCAGTCTGAAAAATTTCTATGTTACATTTACAGTATTGTTCCAACGTTAATCAAAATAAATAGTAACAGTTTTCCCATAATGCACTATGACAGAACATATTCTCCCTTCCAGACATGTGTGACATGAGAGCTAATCAGATCAGCAGACATTTTGTGTAAGAAGCCATGACCAGAATTGAGGACTCTTAAATCAATATGAGACAATAAAAACATTATCTGGCATATGAAGGTTGCGTAATACATCAGATTAAAGACATCTATACCACTCTAATTTCCATATTTAGCATTTCAATTTCAAATTAACAGCTGAATTGTTTCAGACATTATTCTATAAAGGGCATTAATACTTGGTAGACAATAATTATGTAATGCTAAAACTCAATTGTATTAGTAGGGTAATGACATTTTAAGACAATTAACCAATCCAGGGTCATTTAATGAGCGCAGACAATGGGTTTAAGGTCAATTGCCTCCCTGGTATATTTATGGAACCAGGTTTTTGTACAAAGGAGTAAATTACAGCTAAAAACAGAAAAGTCTACAAATGTTTTCTACATTGTTACACAGAAATCAATAAAATATTGTTATGCAGAACTAACTACAAGAATTTAGCAGTTAAAAGACAATGGAACTTCAGAAAAACAAAAATAACCATGTGACAAAATAAATCAAAGGGAGGGAATTCTGTCATAGTAAAGATAAGTAAAGCAAAGGGAGATAATAAACTTAACAAGGGAGATTATAAGGAGTTGAGGTGAGCTGGAATATACATGTGAAGCAGTTTTTTTTTAGAAATATTATCATTATAATACATCTGTTTGAATACAAAGCAACGACTGACTACACAATTTTTACAATATAAGGGAAGACATATTACCGAACAATACTGTACTCCAATACTTAGTTAATATCTATTTTAAATAATTGTATATCAATATGCAATGGTTGCATCACCAAGAACTTACAGCCAGGTCGTCTTGGTTACGAGGGCCCTCACCCAGTTTGGGGGAAGGAAATAAGCCCTGAAAAGGTAGCTGAAGGGAGCTCCGACGTTGTTTACTGATCGGGGCTTCAAGCATGGATTGAGCCCGCCCAATCATAGATTCTCGACGTAACATCTAGACGCAGGCAGAAACAAAGAACAAACAGTTCACAAATCTATATATGCACAAGTAAAACAATGATTGTTTCACAAAATCATCCGATTAGATTTGCATCTGGACTAGTTTGTTGTTCATGATGTTAACTAACATATTCTACCTTTCTAATCTTTTTTTTTTCAAAATTGCCAGTTTGAGAAGGGCAACCATAAGAAGAAGAAATTGTTTAACTAAGATGTACTCAGGAAAGATAGAAACTGTAACAATGCGCCATAATTCAATATGCTAAACGGCAAATTTTGCAAACAAGTAATTTAGTCAACTCCAACTCACAGACAGCCATTGCAATTCTAATCAGCTATATTGATTCAATCCATTGTTAGGAATATAATCTGTCTAAAGAAGCACAAACTTTAGTCAGTAAGTAACAGAAGATTGTAATAAACCTCAGCTAACAACCCGACAATGACTTCTGTCACTCCCAGGATGCATCATTCAGATGAATTCTCTTCTAAGAAGCATTTGAATTGAATTGAACCAAGCATTATCAGCAAGCCTTTAGTGTTCCCGAAGTGAAATTTAAGTTTATACAGGATGTTATTGTAATGATCAGAAAATCTTACTCTGAAAAGTTGTTTGTTGAAATAAACCCTGATTTTATTCATTGAATCATTAATTGATGGATTTGTACAGCCATAAATGCCAGAATGCCATAAGTGATGGAGTACTGAATGGAACTGTTGTAAGGTAACTCTGTAGCTAAGAAACGACTTCACAGAGAATCATCTCCTCGTTAATTTTCACCATTAGAAGGCAGGTGGTATTAAATATATACTAATTATTTCCTAAATGAGTACAAAATCTGAGGAGTTTAAACCAATAGGAAACACAAACTTGTGCAGAATAATATGTATCCTAGCAACAATTATATTCTCTGAAAGGAATTATACAAAATAAAGAGATATATTGAAAAAAAGACCTACAAACAAGATTGTTATAAATCTGTTATATAAAGGTTAAAATAGCAAGTAAATCATATTTCAGAAAAATATTATGGTTAGCGAGGGGAAAGACCTTATATAGAGTTAGGATGGTTTGTACAGAAGCTGAAGCAGGAAATTCAAGGACTTTTTAAGAACTTTTGAAGGCCAATCTAACATTAGGGTCCATAGTACTTATGTTCAATATTCACCTAAGCATCGCATGTAGTTTCCAATGAAACAATTGCAGCCATCAACAACAAATATTAATTCAGAGACATCAACTTTTTAAGGCTAAGTATGTTATATGGTCTTTTTAAGGCCAATGCTGAAATTTAGGGATTTTTTCAGGCCTGCACGAACCATGGTCAGAGACAGGCAGTTCAAAATAAATATAAATCTGCTGTGTATGATTCATTCATGGGTACCCCACAGTGGTAAAATATTCTCACATCAGGTGTATTAAATCCTATTAGTGTATCTTTTACATAAAAATCATTTAACAATCGAGACAAGATGGCCCTCACCAGAGTAAAGATTGCAACTTCTATGGTTTTCCTGTGATTTGACCTGGTGACCTAGTTTTCAACCTAAGTTGACCCATGTTCAGACCTGTTCATGATATCATTAATACAAATATTCTGACAAAGTTTGAGGAAGATCCAATCAAAACTGCGACCTCTAGAGGGTTTACAAGGTTTTCCAGTGATTTGATCTGGTGACCTAGTTTATCATCCCAGATGACCCATGATCAAACTTAATCAAGATATCATTAAAACAAACATTTTGACAAGGTTTGGTGAACCCCTAATCAAAACTGTGACCTATAGAGGGTTAACAAGGTTTTCCAAAGATTTGACCTAGAGACCAAGTTTATCATCCCAGATGACCCATTTTGACAAGGTTTGGTGAACCTCCAATCAAAACTGCAATCCCTTGAGTATTTTCAAGGTTTTTCTATGATTTGACCTGGTGACCTAGATTTTGACCCCAGATAACTCATGTTCGAATGTGTTCAAGATATTATTAAACCAAACCTTCTGACAAAGTTTGATGAAGATTCAATCAAAATTGAAACCTCTAGAGCATTAACAAAATTTTCTGGTGTGCTGACCTAGTTTTTGACCTGAATTAACCTATATTTGCACAATTTTACAAGATCATTAATGCATATACAAACATTTCATACAAAGTTTCATGAAGATCCAATCAAATCTGTGATTTCTATAGTGTTAACAAATTTTCCATTCTATTTGACCTAGTGACCTAGTTTTTGACCCCAGATGACCCATGTTCGGATCTGTCCAAGATATAATTGAGACAACCATTCTGACCAGGTCTAATGAAGATTTGCTCAAAAGTGTGACCACTAGAGCATTAACAACTCCCAGGTGTGGACCACAGATGACGGAGTAGACTGACTGATGACTATAGCTAAAAAGCTACCATTTTACAAAGATGCAGAATTCTATGGACCATTATGAGAAGAGTGGGTAAATCCCAAAACTTGAAACCTAAAAAAGTGCCTATATTATTGAATGTGTACCTCCACATAATAGAAATGACATACTATTCCCAATTATCTATCCCCTAAAAAAATTCACACATGAATGAGGCTAACAGTAGGATACAGTCAAATGCAGCCACCCATGAATAAAGGTCACCCTGTGAATAAAGGTCATTCTTTGAAAATTGCATTGATTATGTAGAAAAATGACCTCCTAATAAAGGCCATATTTTGTCTTGCTCAAGGGTAGCCTTTATTCACAGGCTTGTCTGTATTCACAAAGAACATGGCTGCTTTAAATACTTAAAGTAATGTCATTATTGGTCTGAATTTATTGACATAAAATATGAGATTTTGACTAATTATTAACATGGTCTATATCCTGTTATATAGCCATCATCTCCTGTTCATCATTAGGAAGCTATGTTCATCATGAGAGGAATCACTGTAAATTGTATTATGTCCTGTTTTGACCTTGTAATCACATCAACGGTATATCTACATACAACGACCAAACTGTCTATATTTGGTTATTAGATAAAACCATTCTTGGCAAGGGGAGTACTAGAATTTCCCAGTCAGTCAAATATAGTAACTAAAATATTCCAACTTAACTGATGTTCGTTGGTGTAAGCAACATTTGATCACAACAGACTTATTTAAAGACAAAGAATTATTTCTGTTTACAATACCCCACCCACTTAAATTTGCATCTAAATTGTTTCCATATTTTCGTCAGGTTCAGTAAGATTGAATGGAAGAGGCTGGGTTGTGAGAGTGGACCTTCCACTATCATTTATAACAAGGCAAGAATCTTATACGACACATATAGAATTATTTAAGGCCGTAATTGTGAAAAAGGAGGAACATCAGAAATTGTTGACCAAAAAGATTCTGCAGAAATTGAAAATGATATAAAGTCTTTGTGCATTTGGTGTAGTTATTGTATTGTAGTTTTGTGTGCACATTAGATTTCTGTTTGTTACATTGCTGGAAAAAGCTGTTTCGACCAAAACATGTGGAAATATAAATATTATGTCATGTGGGAGTATGTCGAATGCAAACACAACAATTTTGTTAGAAATAGATAAAACAGTACAAGGTTGCAGTCTAACTAAATCAGTTTTAACAATTTTCACAAAATGTTGTGAACAGAACATAGCAACAATGTTATGATCCACTTAGACGGAGCAATTAACATTAAATATTTACAAATATAATGTGTCGATGGAGATTACTTGCTAATTGTAGTAACACACAACATACAAATAAATACATAAGCAATTGCAGCAATTTGAGAGGACTGACACTAAGTTTTATGTGTGGTCAGTAGTATAATAATTGTCACAATGCCAAATCAGAGGCAATTTTATGATCGCAGAACACGAACATTAAATTGTTGTTATCAATCATTACAAATAGCGCAATTGACCCTTCTGTGTTAAATATTATCACTTATGTACATTTTCATGACCATATTTTAGAATAACAAAAAGGGTCTATACAATCATTAGTGAAAATGTTTCACAGGAGAATCTCATTTGACTTGTTTCCATACTCTAGCTTTCAGGTAGGTTGGACAGGGAAGTACTTTTGAAAATGAATATTAAGACAAACTATATCAACAGTTTAACATGATCCATAGAGAAACAATTGAATACACAAATCATCATCAAAAGGTTCCATTTTATGAAGTCTACACAAACAATGTAAAATTATTTAAGATGTCCGGCTATAGTGTATATTTCAGCATAAATAATATCTTGCAGCCATTGGACAGGCTCAATCTTAAGTTATTTACAATCACTTAATGGCATTTTTTGATCAGTTCATGTTACACAAACAATACTGAAAGTTAAAGCAAAAAAGCCCCCATTCACCAATTGTTTAATGCACTAATTCTAATAGTTTTAGACCATCAACCATGTGAGCATGTATGGAAAACACGGCAAATTTCAAGGTACAGTCGACTCTCGTTAGCTCGATTTTCGTGGAACTGGGAAAAATACATCGAGCTAACGAAAATCGAGCTAAAAATCGACGATCATGATCCACTTCCTTGTGTGTGTGCTACACGTTGTACATTATTGTCTACCAGTGTGTGTTGTGTGAATAGCACGTTGTTATGTTTATATGTTTGTAATTAATAAATAAACAAATAACCAAATTAACAACAGAAGATTATGATAATTTATAATATGTTCAATATGTGACATGTTTGCACCCTGGAGTAAATGATGACAAACAAATTTTCAACTGACCTTTATCCATTTTTGTAATTGATAAAAGGTGTGAAAAACAGCGAGCTTGGTCAAATCTCAAATGCTTTGAGTTAAACTATTGATTTTATGTAGAGATACGTCTAACAGGACTGGATAATTTAGATCAACGTAACGAAAAAAATCGAGAGGTAAGTTCGTGTTAAACGCCGATTTTAATATGAATAAAGATGGACAAAATTTGGGACTTTTGAAATTAGGTCGTGCTAATGAAAAATCGTGCTAAGTGAAATCGACATAACGAGAGTCGACTGTATCAAAACCAGGAAGTCAAGCTGGCTGGATCAGTATTGGAAGAACACACAAATAGGTATCATACAATAAAACAATAAAAATTTTAAAAGCACACATAAGATGTACTGCATTTTTTCAATAATATCTAAAATGCAAAACCATGAAACTTTCAGTAGAACAAATTTAAACGAATATCAAGAAAGATTTATGAACCAATGAAAATAGGTTTTATGGCATAATTCTGATTTTCATGTCACGAATAAAATTGAAATTTATGTAATCTATTTGCTACCCTTCCAAGACACAGCAGGCTTGACATTTAAGATAAGATAACCAGGTAAATAACTTGGTTAAAGCAAACGTATTAAACCAGAGTTACATACCCCTGATTTTGATTTGGCACTACCACTTTTACCACCTCCAGATATCTTGGAACCTGTGGCCTTGCTCAGTGATTGGGTACCAGATGGCAATGTTGGTTCCCCATCTTTTTCTGAAAAAGAAAAGAGAATCATAAATAACTCATCCATGAATCATGCAATGAGATTCTTACATCAGCCTCTCTATCTGAGAATCAACCAATGAGATTCTTACATCTGCCTCTCTATCTGAGAATCAACCAATGAGATTTTTACATCTGCCTCTCTACCTTAAGATTCAACCAATGAGATTCTTACATCTGCATCTCTACCTAAGAATCAACCAATGAGATTCTTAATGCATCTGCCTCTCAATCTAAGAATCAACCAATGAGATTCTTAATGCATCTGCCTCTCTACCTGAGAATCAACCAATGAGAATGTTACGTCTGCCTCTCTACCTAAGATAAAATGATGGGCCAAATCTGAATATGATGACTACCTTTGTAGGCATGAGCAATGAGCCTACGTTAAGTTTGATTTTCATTTAAAGGTTGATATGAACTACAAATGCTTGCAACAGAGCTATGGGGGCTTTGTGGTCTAGTGGGTATGGTCTCTGACCAGTAATCACAAGCCCCAATCAAAAGAGGAAGTTGTTGATATATCAATATCTTTGAATTGAAGACATCCCCACACCAAACAGTGATTCCTCACTGAGCAGAATTTTCATCTCTAGAAATGTCAACAATTAATAGTAATGTAATATATGGTACTTCTGAGACTTCCTGTCATGTTTCTCTATGCCAATGATATTTCTTTATACCAAGCAACCTCTAAATTCTAGAGAAACTCGCTAGTAGGCATGGCAACCACATTATTTTTAATGAAGCTATTTAAACTGAACAACTTTTAAAGTATAAGATCAGATAGATGTCAATCAAGTAACCTTAAGAAATTGAGGATTTAACATAGAACTAAGGATATATACTAAACTACTGAAAATAAAAATTGCAAAATTAAAATATCAAAATACTCTAATTGGTCCTAAGAGTAAAATGAAAATATATTGAAGCAGATGTTTTGTCTAGTAAGAATTATTTAATTCCCCAAATCAATAAGTCCATTAAATTATGTTTAAAAGTATTTCAATTCATTGTCTTTTATGATGCATATATTTTTATATGTTCTGAGCTGGTGGCTTAAATCAAAAATAAAATTATTGTACAGTAAAACCTCAATAATGAGACCACCTTTGGGAAAAATCGGTCATAATAATGAAATGGTCTCATTATCAAGTCAAATTGTATGGGAGTTACTAAGCCAGTTAAAAAATAAGAGGTCATTATAACAAGATGGTAATATTGAGATCAGTTAAAAAATAAGAGGTCATTATAACAAGATGGTAATATTGAGGTCAGTTAAAAAATAAAAGGTCATTATAACAAGATGGTAATATTGAGATCAGTTAAAAAATAAGAGGTCATTATAACAAGATGGTAATATTGAGATCAGTTAAAAAATAAAAGGTCATTATAACAAGATGGTAATATTGAGGTCAGTTAAAAAATAAAAGGTCATTATAACAAGATGGTAATATTGAGATCAGTTAAAAAATAAGAGGTCATTATAACAAGATGGTAATATTGAGATCAGTTAAAAAATAAGAGGTCATTATAACAAGATGGTAATATTGAGGTCAGTTAAAAAATAAAAGGTCATTATAACAAGATGGTAATATTGAGATCAGTTAAAAAATAAGAGGTCATTATAACAAGATGGTAATATTGAGATCAGTTAAAAAATAAAAGGTCATTATAACAAGATGGTAATATTGAGGTCAGTTAAAAAATAAAAGGTCATTATAACAAGATGGTAATATTGAGATCAGTTAAAAAATAAAAGGTCATTATACCAAGATGGTAATATTGAGATCAGTCAAAAAATAAAAGGTCATTATAACAAGATGGTAATATTGAGGTGGTCTAAATGTAAAGTTATAGGTGTTATTTTTTACTGCATAGTAATTGAAGGGGCAGGCACATGAGGGACATATCTCCTTCTTTCTCAAAATGGAGACAGACCCTACTTGCACTCACCCATTTAATTGTCTATTATTTAATTAATCATTTAATTAAGAAAGCTAGCCTGAGAATCACCAGATGTGATTCAAATTATTACATAGAGTTATAATTTTACCAGAGTTTTCATACAATTTCTTTTGAAGTTTCAGAGAAATTTTTGTACTTCCTTTCTCCTTGTCACTAAGGCTAGTATGCTTCTTATCACACTCTACAAAATTTACCATGAAATGAATGGCTGTACACTGACTTTTTCACATTTTTTTCTAGTCCAGTCGTAATAAATCAACTTATATTATTCAGTATCCATGGTAACACTTTCAAAATAATCATCTGTTTCCATTTTTATTTTCAATGTTTTTAAACCAAAAATTTTTATCTAATCCATCAATAGAAATTGCCATCTTCGATTTAAAATCCCCACGTTACAAGCAAGCATCAATAAAATGATTTCCATGCTGAAGTCATTCAGGGACACCAAATAACTAAAGTGTCACATGACTGGTCTCTGATGGTATCACATGAAATGAGATATGGATAGTATCAACCAGACATGCAATAAAAGATTATCTTACAGAGATTGAAAGCGAGAACTATAATGGATGATGTTGGTTCTGGTATACTGTGAAATGATGAGAGGAAATGATGAGACAGCAGTTACATACTGACGCGATTTAAGCCCAAGATTTTTTCAGTCATATATGATTAAAGAAGAAATCACCCTTTGGCCTAAAAAAATAGCTTGTTTCCGCTAGCCCGACTGACCCTATTTTTTACTGAACACCATGATTTTTTTGGTCAAATTATAGTTTGCAAAATGAAAATAATGTCAGTCATAATTCAGAATAAAGACAAGAGGGCCATGATGGCCCTGCATCACTCACCAGAATAAATATTAATTAACTTGTTATTAAAAAGGTAATAAAGGTACACTTGTGGGCAAATAATGGGGAACAATAATAAACTTGATATAGGACCATCAAAGGATACTACAAAAGAATATTCGTGATGACTGAAGGATGCCACAGACCAAATTTAGTGATGATCCAACCACTGGTTCATGAAAAGAAGTCATTTTAAGGTATTTCTATGTTTAGCTCTAGCGGCCCCTAATTGGGGCCAACCATTTTTATTTGAGCAAATCTGATAGAACACTATCTAAAGATGCTAAAAACCAAGTTTGGTATTAATCCATGCATAGAAACATGAGAAAAAGTCATTTTAAGGTATTTCTATTTTTAGCTCTAGCGGCCCCTAAAAGGGGCCAACCATACTTATTTGAGCAAACTTGAGAAAGGACCATCTAAGGATGCGACAGACCAAGTTTGGTGATGATCCATCCATTGGTTCAAGAGAAAAAGACGATTAAAGGTTTTTCTATTTTTAGCTCTAGCAGCCCCTAAAAGGGGCCAACCCAATTGTTTTAGCAAATCTGATAAAAGTCCATATAAGGATGCTACAGACCAAGTTTAATGATGATGATCCATCCATTGGTTCATGAGAAGAAGACGTTTAAAGGTATTTCTATTTTTAGCTCTAGCGGCCCCTAAAAGGGGCCGACCAAATTTATTTGAGCAAACTTGAAAAAAGACTATCTAAGGATGCTACAGACCAAGTTTGGTGATGATCCATCCATTGGTTCATGAGAAGAAGATGATTAAAGGTTTTTCTATTTTTAACTCTAGTGACCCCAAAAAGCGGTCAACCAGAACGATACGAGCAAATTGCAGTTATAACGTCAAAAGGCTTCTGCACAGCAAATTTTAAGTAAATCCGACTGGTAGTTTCTGAGGAGAAGACCATTGTTGACGCCAGATGACGGACGCCGGAGCATCCACCTACCCATCCTAACAGCTCACCCTGAACCTTCGGTTCTGGTGAGCTAAAAATAAAAAAAAAATTCCCACCAACCCACCCTGTTTTTTTCAGAGCCAGTAGCAGAAACAAGCTATTTTTTAGACCTTATATATATGCTACAAAGAAATCTGTATAGGAACTGAAAGTTATTTGACCAGTCAGTGAAGCTGTCTATTTAAGGTCCCAAAATACAAAATGCAACTGATAGGCAGGAGAGTCTGTATTTCTGGAAATATGGCCTAAATTCCAATTTCCTCAATTACATTCTATAAATAGCCAGGATTGGTTTTCACAATTTATACTTCCCATATTTTACAATATTTCCTTTTAACATGCAACAGAATGAGATTCAAATATTGGGCTTTGTTAAAGAAGCCTCACATTTCAGTATTCAACACAACATGATGGAGCAGGAGAATTAAGGAAATGGAACATTAAAACATCAGCATATAAAATATACCCCGATATCAATCAATGGTAAAACTTAGCAATGTGAATTTGTTCAATACAGGAGTGCTGGCTTCAGATGAATCCAAGAAAATCACAATAACTTCCATACCGGAAAATTCAGGAAATCTTTTAACCATTAGAATTTATAGCAATATGTATTGTTGAATACATCTTACGATATATCTTTGTTGAAATAATTGTATCATCTTGACGGTTGCATACTGAGGTTTTGTATTAAAATTATGTATCTTATCATTTATAGAAGTTTGTACATGTAATTAATTATGACTGAAAGTGTGGGGCCTCTGTGGTTGAGTGGTTATGGGCTCAGACCAGAGATTACAAGTCTCTCATTCCTGTGAGTTGAATCCCACCCATGACAGACAAATTTCAGATGCAAGGAAGCTGTCCAGCTAGCTTACAGAAGGTCAGTGGTTCTACCTAGGTGTTAGCCTGGGGAATTCCTCCACTGTTAAAGCTGGAAAAGTCACCAATTGACAGAAGGAGACAAAACAAACAATGGTAATGAAGTGTGACGACAACCTTACCTCCATTAATCTCATTGTCAATATCTTCAATACGAAACTCAACCCTAACCATATTACACACTTTTTTCCACTTTGACATCCCACACAACAAACTTGACTAACAATTCATGTCAATCACTGGTTATGAAGTCACATGACACAGAAACAAACCAATGCACCATTTCATAAGACATCCACATTAGATAATCCAGATTCTTTGACTGAATAAAACCAGCTCACTAACGAGCCAAGACGGGTTACCAACTTCCCTAACAACGAGCTATGAAACACAAGACAACTAGAATTAATTTTTGTCCTTGTAATTATGTTTTGTTCAGACTCCAATATCAAGCAAAACTCAGGTTCTCGATCACAAGTTGTTTCAGTAACAGTCTGGACTCCAGAGAAGTATTCTCTGTATAATGTGTACCACATAAAAGCTGCATGTATTATACAATGTTCAATATGTCATCATCTTTTAACATCATACAAGAAGATAATTCACACATTCAACAACAGTTCTTGGTGAATAATCCAGAGATAAAACATACAGTGCAATTACAATAAAATGTTCATGTAATGTCCACTATACATGAAATTGTCATTAATCAAACATAAATAATATTGTTTTAGTACTAGGCGTATTTTAGTCTCATTGATATAAAAACTTGATATAAAATTGTGCTATATTCAATCCTCTAGCATTCTTTATACTGTTATTTTTTTCATTTTTTACACACACTTAAGTTAATCGTGGTACTTTTCTGTAATCTTAGAAATTCAATCAAAAAATTATAAAACACAATGTCCTTATTATTCACATCATTTCAAATCCAATCCTACAAACTCGATACAAGGATACAGTAAAGCGCACGTAGAAATTCCACATTTTGTTAAGGCTCTGATCATAAGAAATGATATTGTATAGTGGAATACAATATTACCTGCTTAACTTAGAGAGAAATTAGCTAAGAACACCTGGTCGCATGTTGTGGCTTATTTCTCAGTAAAAACGCCTTGGAAACTATAGCAGTATCATTTTCCAACGTGTAGACAAGTTATATAACACTTTATAGTAAAACAATTATAATGAGAGGGTTTTTAATGAGCACAGAAACCTGATGACATATCAAGATAAAAAAATAAAGGACTTGCAGCCTACATTAGGAATCTTGAAAATTAATTTCAGAGATGTGGAAAAATAGGTTCCATCATGCTCGTTAATTTCAGTCAGTTCATCTGTGCCAAGATTTATTCTGCTCTTCTTCAGGTAAGTTCAGACCTTAACAAAGGCACAATAACATACCATTACGGACACTATGCATGTGTGTAATGTAAAAAAAAATCTGCATATAGGTCAAAGGTCAAAATACTGAATAGAAAGTGTCTCTGCATGGGTTTAGAATGTGCCTAAAAATGTGCTGAATATCAAAGTTTTCCGGGGGAAGTCCCCAGAAACCCCCTTACTAAAAGAAAGAAATCACCCTTTACAACATGCAAATTACTATTTTATTTTCGCTGGTCCCTGGTTATGTCCCATAAAATATTGTTGGTTTGCAGTTACAAAATTGACTCATTCACAAATCCCCGACTAGAATTTTTTTTAAAACTATTTTCACTCAAAAAACTCATTCATTCTTCAATCAAGCTTTCTTTTCTGCACAAGCATATAATGTTTAATTAACACAAATAAATACCTACCTTCCCACTGATAAAAGTATGGGTCTGGTAATCACAAACCAACATTTTTAAGGATGGCATAATGTAATTTATTGCGCTGTTAACTATTATAGCACCATATAGGAACGAAAAAGTGAACTACATTTTGTTTGACTCAGTGATACAATATTTGTCAGCCCTAGAATTTTGGCAGTATGTTTCAGAGACAATAAGCATACAACCAAAATCTAGAATTAATATACATCAAAACCCCAGACACATGAAAATAATTACATATAATTCTTCATAAAATAGGTTTCCGATTTAGAAAATCTTGAAAAACTCAGACATACCAGTCTAACAATCAACCTACCTTTTTTTGCACATTATACAAATGTAAGAATGTTACAATGTAACAATGTTTGCTCAATGTATGCAATTCATAATGTATGACCACTATGTGTCATAAATAAACCATTTTTAACATTTTTTTTTTCATTTGCTTGACAAGTTTAGATAAAAGAGTTTAACAAAGGACTGAATGAAGGAAAGTTGTGAATTATTTGTTACACTTAGATCTCCAATAGACACCAGGTCATCTTAAAGTTACCTTAATTGGATAAATACAGATTTTAGGCTTCAATTTGCACATTATGTGATCAGACAGTAGCTCACAGTGTCACAGTGAATGCTATCAATTCACCATTGCATTTGTACAATCAGTTTTGTCCCTTCAGAAAATATTACTAAGTTTTGTTGCATGTGGAGTATTACATGTGCTTACAATTCTCTTTTCCAATTTACCATTAGTTGTATATAAAACAATACAGAAATCAATAATTTATTTTAAATTTTACATTTGGGCCTAAGACAAAGATTCATAATTTCATCTTCAGCATGTTAATCATATAAGGGACTAGCATGTTGCAGGTATAGTATAAAATGGTGTATTAGCCTAAAATGGTCATACAGACCAAAAAAGCGGAAACTGTCATTTTTGAAGTAGTAACCATTGTATATGTACATATAAGATAAATGTGTTTTTAGCCTGTATAGTCATTTTAGGCCTTAATGCACCGTTATACTTACTTACCATTATACTAACGTCAATGCATTAGTCCCATGTGATTTACACAGAGCAAAATACTTCAAAACACTAAATTGTCCTCTGTATTGTAATTGTGAAATTATTGTCAGCTAACATTCAGCAATTACAATAGCCTTGTGACACAGCTCACTAAATCATGTTTGCAAAGAAAACTGATCAGCCACACTTAGCTTAAGGTATCAAGTGATAGCATTTCTTCAAACTTATACACACCTAAATCCGTCTTTTCAAGGCATTATCATGTTATTTACAGATAAAAAGAAAATTAGAAGATGGTACAAATAAGCCAGTGGTACAGGAAGCCCGGGATTGTGACATCATTATGCACAATTAATGTATTTATCTTGCTATCATTGTTCAAAGAAATCCAATATCAATGTCAAGGATGATACGGAGAAAACTTGAACTTTCAAGGGAATTCAGTGAAAATATTAAAAGTTACCGTTGGCCTTTAACTTACTGAATAAGATAACTGTGTTACACAAGTATAAACCAAGGAGAGGACGGTGTAGTTATGTGATACAATAAAATACATCTTATTTTACAATAAAATCCAGCACAAAAATTAGATAAGTATGATAAAAAGACCTGAAAATGTGAGCGACAGAATACATCAATGTGTCAGACATTTCTCAGGAAAACAAGAAAGCAGTACATGAAAAGCTATTTGCATGATAAATCCTTCACTTGAGATTTAATATCCAACTTACCAACAGTGTCTCACTTGCCATGGCAACCTGAATTATTTTACGCCCACATTCTGTTCAACAATGATATATACAGCGAAAATTTACCAAACAGATATTTTGTTGTAACCAATTAAGGCGTCATTACAGCGAAGCCGTTAATTTCATGTTTAGAATGGTGATATACACTTTTGAGGAAAATGTGTCATTAAAGGCGGTTGTTTCCAGTACTTGAAATAAAGTGGTGTTAATGACAGCTGATACAGAGTGTTGTCAGCACTTCTGGACATACTGTAATGAATATATCATTCAATCTGAATTCAATCTAATAGCCATGTGATCAGACAAAAATAGAGAAAAATCAATATAAAATATTCTTAGCATTTCCCTTAGATGAAAAGACACTTGTGAAGTGTAAAATGTATTTTTGCAGAAAGATTATTGTATGTACAATTGCTAGTAAGACACACTGTCTAACAGGCTGCATGGTGTATAAATAGAATCACATGGTTGGTCACATGTGTCACCACGAGGCACACTAGTGGGTGTATCAAGAAATAGAACAATGTTATTTGTAGACCAATCAAATTTATGGCTTGAAATATTAAGCCATCCTAGAATTCACTGAATAATTTCCTCAGAGTTTTGCCTAAGTTTATCGCTATTTTTTACCAGACTGGAATGGCTAACTTTGCTGCCCACATTGTATTCAGTCATGTGACACAAATATCAAGCAATTCTGTATTTTGCTCACATTTCTTCATACTGTGAAATGTATTATCTGGTACGAGTGGAGCTATAATCAAGTACTAATGGTACTATAACCAGGTACCAATAAAGATATTACCAGGTACCAGTGAAGATATAATCAGGTACCAGTAGAGCTATAAACAGGTATCAGTGAAGATATAACCATGTACCAGCGCAGCTATAATCAAGTATTAATGGAACTATGATTACTAGGTACCAATGAAGATATCACCAGGTACCAATAGAGCAGTTTACTGGGGCACCTGTGAAGTTATTACCAGGTACCAGTGAAGATAGTACAGGTACCAGTGGAGCTCTATTACCTGGTACCAGTGAAGCTATAAGTAGGTACCAGTGGCACTATTAGCAGGTACCAGTGAAGATATAAGCGGGTACCAGTGAAAATATTACTGAGTACCAGTGAAGCACTATTAGCAGGTACCAGTGAAGATATAAGCGGGTACCAGTGAAAATATTACTGAGTACCAGTGGCACTATTAGCAGGTACCAGTGAAGATATAAGCGGGTACCAGTGAAAATATTACTGAGTACCAGTGGCACTATTAGCAGGTACCAGTGAAGATATAAGTGGGTACCAGTGAAAATATTACTGAGTACCAGTGGAGCACTATTAGCAGGTACCAGTGAAGATATAAGCGGGTACCAGTGAAAATATTACTGAGTACCAGTGGCACTATTAGCAGGTACCAGTGAAGATATAAGCGGGTACCAGTGAAAATATTACTGAGTACCAGTGGAGCTATTACTAGGTACAAGTGCAGCTGTTACCAGTGAAGCAGCTCAGACAGTCACATAACAATGGTGCAACATTGATGGAGGGGCTGAGTAGATATTTGCACAAAACCTCATTAGTCAGCTGATACACTTCAGATTCCAGATTTTGTTTTACTTCGCCGATGAGGAAATGTTGTAGTAATTCATATAATAAAGTTACAATTACATCTTACACTATATTCACGCCTATGAAAACATAAACTTCAAATAGATTGAACATTTCACAAACATATTTTCAGCTTTCATTGATTCGGAGAAACTGTCTTTGAAGATGTGTGGCACCAGCAAATATAAATACTTGGTGAAAAGATTAAATGTGAAATCTATGCATAAAACAGCTAGAAATGTAATCATTTGTAATGGTAAAATACCAAAAAATGCTGTTTCCATCTTTTACATATAATACTTCCAAGGCTATGATAAGCAACAGAAATCATAAATCTGTACAGCATGAATATAGTACATTGTCTTACAATAAAAGGAGTGAAAAATCAATCCACATAAATCCTACTAACCCAACCCTCTCCCACGCACCAAATTGTTCATTAACCATAAGACATACTGGTATGACCATAACATGGCAATCAGGAATCAATGTACGTGTCACGTACCAACAGATTGCATAAAATCAAGGTATATTGAATGAAATGGTACAAAGATCAATGGGACCAAGAGATATAACCCAGCCCAGCTAAGGACAAAAATTAAGAGAGGGCCTCCATGGTTGTGTGGTTACTAGTTATCACCAACCCCTCACAACTGTGAGTTCAAATACCACAAGGGACCAGATTTCACAAATGAGAAAGCTGTTAAACTAGCTTACAGAAGGTTGGTGGTTCTAACCATATGTATGCAAGAGGTCTTCATACACCATTAAAGCTAGCAAAGTTGCAAAATGATCCTGATGCAAAATAATTAAAATTTTGACACTGCACACTAGAAACAAGTGTTCAATAATAGAAACAGGATTATTTATCATTAAGTACTTTGTTACCACCTGAAAATCTTAAATACAAATAATGAACTATAAGTCTATACATTATGATACAATAGTAATCTACCTATTCTATAATATGCCAATATTTTGACAGAGAACATTACTGATAGGAATCTTTCCACAGTTGTGCCTCAATGTTCATAATACCATACTGTCCGAATCTTACATAAATGATAAAAAAACACTCCATGTCTACACCACATCACTATTTTGTACTCATTTAAGTTTTCTACCATATTGCCAACAATCTCATATGTACATTATTTTTGATGCAATAACTGGTTAACCAAATGTAATTATTGAAAATAAGCAAATATGTAAATCATTGTTAGTGAAGACATTGTTTACACAAAATGCAACTAAATTGACAAGAGCTGGTTGAAATATTCTAATTGACTTTGAGTTATATAACTGATAAGCTGATCAAAAATAGCAAAAAATATGATCAAGAGGCTATAAAACATTACAATAAGAAATACATCACATTAAATGGTAGATAAGAGACCATCATAGAATAGGCAACATCTCTGTATCATTTATGTTTGTGATTATACAAATCTTTAAAAAAAATTACATTATGATTTATTCGCACTGTAAAAAAAATTGATTAAATTATAATGTAAAAGTAATTGATAAATTTTATCAAGAAACATAAACAGATGATAATGAAAATGAAAATTCTTACAATTTAGTCCTGTGTGCATTTACCACATAAATCTCAACACAACTCAAACATCATAAAATGTGGATGACACCAACAAGAATGTAGTTAATATTAACATTCTATAGCAGTGTAGTCATCTTGTTGGGTTGAAAACAAATATTTGATCAATTGTTACCTACGAATAATAGTAGAAAATGAGTACTTTGTGCTAGAAGAGTAAGTGTGGAGAAATCAATAGCAAATGTGATAGTTTCTCTGTCAGATATAGATTAGTATCCATGCATCATTTAAATGTATTGTTGCAATATTGACTGTATCCTGTAGTAAGCAATTAGTGTTACCTCCCCTGAGATAAAATCAATTCCAGTTGCCTCCCTTTACTGTGAATAACTTGAAATAACCAGTTCGATTTCTGATTGAATTACTGACTAATGAATTATTCGCAATCATACATTTATTTCACAGCCAATAAAGATAGAGCAAGAATTGCCAGAACTGAACCTTAATAAAATAACTTGGACACAGTTAAAATTGTGTTGTTTAAAAAACATTTGACTTTCTAGGAGAATTAAATAACATACATAGTATCAAATCAACCATACTGCCAACGTTTTCATGGAGTTTACAAAGAATGTAAGGCACAGGTAAGAGTGCTGGATGTCAATGCAATCCTGTATTTTTGTACAGACAAAATAAATAAAGTTTCAAAGTCTAGCATTTTGTACTGAAAGATTTCAACAGTTTAATTTACCATTGAAAAAAATCTTCATACCAACCATTATCATTTCAGGCTAACAAAAGTTTTGGTTAAAAGGCAGCATTTTTTTAAAAAAATACCTGAAAGAATTGGTTATAATACAAGAATGTTACATGATCTGGCTACAACATGGTCACGTCTCCCAGGACAGATAACATTATTATATTACCTGATATTGTGGGTAGGATATTTCCAATATTCTCAAGATCATTCCCATCTGTTTGAATCTTCATTTTGATCAAACTTTCAACTACTGTTTCACCAACAAACATATTCTATAGAATTCTATAACGTATAACAATCGTCAGATTTATGTTAAATGCATAAAATCCATCTAAACAATATCGCACAGGTGATTGACAATGCATTACATATCAATCCTGATCTTTTTGAAAAATAATCAAAATAATGAGTACACCACATGGAATAAAGATTATAAGAGCACCATCAAAGCTGCTTGGTATTACATAATATTACTCTTAAGATAGCATATTTATCAGCCGAAGTTTTTTGTCATTCTTTTCAAACGGAAAGAACACAGTTATATCTCATTCCCTCATGTCGACTGAACAAAAAGTACTTATAAAATCCACATAAAAAATATTTTTTCCTCTTAAATATAGGTAATAACCTTGAAATAGTTGTTTACAGAAAAAATCCACACAAATATATCACAAAGCATGAATGACACACAGTATAACACTGAAAGTTTCAATAGAAAATTGAGGTGAAATAATCTTATCCTAAAGTTTGTTACACCCCTGTGATCACATCATCAAGATACCCAGCTGTTCACTTGTCAACATGAACTTATCAAAAGTTTCCAAAATTTCAAACTGACAAATTGTTATCCAATAAATCAAGCGATATTGGGGACAAAATCTTGTTACACAAAGAGGCGTCGAGTGCTTATAAAAATGGCTGACCCCATAAAATGTTCAAATAGTGTCCACAGATAACAACCATAGCCTGTATCATCCATACCGGATATAATTATGTAAATATCTTCATATTAAGTACTGAAGACTTCAAGAAATTGTCAATAAATTAAAATCAATTAAGACTCTAACTGATTAAGAAACCACAATGTGAACATATATACAGGTATAATAAACCAGGCAAGTTTACTTCAATGTAATGATCTTTGAGTCAATTAAATGACCAAACATAGTAATTATGGAGGAAAATCTTAAAGGTTCATATAAACTCCTACACTATTTGATAACAAGCACAATTACAACAGAGTAGGTTCAATAGATATTAAATAATCCTCCTAATTAAAATCCAATTATCAATATGCTGTATCAAACAACAAGCATGGCCAAACTATACATGTACCAGTCCTAAATATATACTTACACAAATATATTTTGTACTTCACAAGCGTAATATTGGTCAGGTCTATAGCGATACCATATATTGTTTTATGTAATAACTAAAGACATGTTATGAATTATTAAAAAAGTTGTATTGTATATTTTCAGACAATCTATTCATTTACTAGCCAAATACCCAATCATACATAAATGATGCATTGTAGTGGCGAAGATTCAAGGCAATTATGGTGATCTATTGATATAATGTAAGGCAGAGACTGTACAGAATGAAAAGACAAGTGATAGTAATCTTCATGATTTGTAAGAAACCTGCAAATATAAACCTACCATTTTATGTGCACTAACAAATTAATATTACCACAAAATTAGGCCAAGCTTTTCCAAAACTGCATTATCAGGCCCTGAGGTCATAAGCTTTGAGAACAGTCTGCGATCTCAAATCTCAAATCAGGTCTCAATTTGGTTGAAAAGATATAATGTTTAATGTTTACATACATATTTAGACTAACTGTGTGGTCAGAATGTATGATTGATGGCATCATTATTTTATTATGATTAATCAAGAAATATTAACAATCTACATATGAGATTTGAGTTCAGAGACAAATCTCAAGTTTTATAACCTCAAACACAGTCTGTACAAGTCTATCATTGCTCAACAGGAGGCTGTATTGTTAGATCACATTTTTAATTCATGCCATATAACCATACACTTGTACATTACAGTCAAACTGGTGTTTGCAACCACCTCTAAATAAGGGCCACCCTGTAAATAAAGACCATTCTGTGAAAAAAACATCATGGGTTATTTAGAACAAACAGACCTCTGAATAAGGCCACCTGTCTATAAAGGCCACATTTTGTCTTTGCCAAGGGTGGCCTTTGTTCACAGGTTTGACTGTATTTTAATGCTGTGTTGCAATGATATCAGATCCTGAGTTGTGAATTTGAATCTAATGGTGACAGGATTCTGAGAAAGCTCCAACAAAACCTGGATTAAGTCAGAAAGCTAAGTTAGAAACTTTAAATTTTTGTCACAAAATAACATAGAAGATCATTTCTTTTTTTTCTCTGTGATTTCACGTCGCATCAACAAGATGGCGGAAGACCACGGACATGTACCACCTGGTTAGAACTGCCATTTGTCCATAAGCTAGCTGAACAGCTTACTCACATGTAAAATTTGGTTCCAGGTGGGATTTAAACTCACAGTGGTGAGCGGCTAATGATTGGTCAAAGACCATAATCATTTGACAACAGAGGCCTTCAGATCACCTCTGTACCGATAAAATTAGAACTTAAACATCACCTAACCAATTCTCTTTCAAATAACAAATTAACTAAATGAACAAATTATTGAACCTTGCATAGATTATGTATATAAATGCACCTTATAAATGACACAATGCTAATCCATACCTCGGGAAATACTGGAATGCAATCCAGTTACGTACAATACAGACACTAAACTATAACATTCAACATAAAAGCGAAGGATATTTCTCCATAGAGATTGCAGTTATAAATTCCTGTCTGGTGTTTTTATTGAATATGGTATAGGGATAACAAGTTAGTAATATGAGCCTTGCATAAATAAGCCATAATTCTACAGAATGTCATGGAAGAGGATTGGCAATGTTGATTCATCTTCTGGCTAACACCATTGAGGCCTTTGTAATGATATTGTTTCTGTGAATAATGACATGATGCATCAAGTCGTACAAGTCAAGTTCTGGTACAACATCTGGAAATGCGCAGACAAGAAACAATTTTAAAGGAATAGAGTTATCTTCAGTGAGTTTAACACCAGTGACCAAAATATGAATGAATTAAGAATGAGCAAATACCAAGAAACAACAAAGTCACGGACCATTTCTACGCAGACACATAATACCCTCCACAGAGAGGACTTGCCCCTAGCAAGCAACATGTGCAGCAGTATAATAAGGGCAGGTATAATAACAGACCATATTGGGTCAGTTTTTTTTTCTTTCTATAGCAGGGGCTGTTCCTTGGCATATTCCCCTCAGGAAAATTCTTTAAAAGCATGCAGCTTTCCCCTAAACTTCTGAGTTTACATCACATTTTTTCTTTCCCACTTTGCAAAAATACTGTGTACTTTTTCTCCAAATTTAAGAAAAAGGCCCCTTCCCCTACCTCTGAAAAAAGGCCTGAGGGTCAGAAAAAAATATTTGTGTGACAGTTACCTGACCAACCCAACATTTTGGCATCAGCCCTTGGTTTCTAACAGCAAAATTTTAAGTATGGAAATATTTGGAGATGAATCATACTTCCAAGGTACAAATTTTTAGGGAAGGTAGAAAAAAAATAGAAAAGTTTTGTGGCATACATACTCTATATTTTTTGGTCAAGTAACTGTAATTATGACAAATTTTCTGTCTAGCCCTATATATGACATGTTGGATAGATAAGATGAATATGATAATTAAAATCCAATAAGAAAACAAAACATAATATCATGCAGAATCCAAAACAAAACGTAATCAAAAATCAATCACCATTATCTATCATTAAAATCACCACCTCATTATTTGGCCAGGGAAAACTATTGGTATTAAAATCTGTCTGACAGTGCTCAAAATAATGTAATAAGATTTCCTAGATTTTCTGATAATTACTCGCTAAAACCAACAGTCTGGGATTTTTTCTTAAACTATCAACAATACAACATTAACACCAAAGTAGCTGATACAGTCAAACCTTACATGTAGTCAGACCACCATCTTAACATTTAACACAAATATGTCAAACAATGTAACAATAATTCCATACAGAAAGTTTTGAAGGTAGTTTCTGAGAAGACCATTGTTGACGCCAGACGACGGATGCCGGAGCATCCACCTACCCATCCTAACAGCTCACTCTGAACCTTCGGTTCTGGTGAGCTAAAAAGTCAACTCAATACGGCAATTCTGAGTTATGAAATCTGAAAAAGCTTTCAAGGTGTGCGAATGGGATTGTGATGGAACAGACATACATATAAAAAGGCATAAAGACAATCAACAAAGAGAGATAACTCCCACAAAATGAAACACCATGTACAATATACTAGATACAGGTTAATAGAATGTTTTTAATGAATGCAATGATACATATACTGCTTCATTTAGAATTATTTCAATGCAGATTTTAACAAATCAAGTTTGTTGGTAAGATGTGTAAGACAATACTCTTAAGTACAACAGAACAAAGAGGCATTTTTCCCAATAATAGCATGCACTTGTTACCAAGTACATTATATGTATTAGTTCAAAAGGATATGGAAAAAATGACTCAGTGGGCTTCAAAAGTGCATAAAAATACGACAGAAAGTACAGCAATTACAAAGATTGACATTATCTAAATGTAGCAGTTTTGTCCATCAAGTTGAAAGCTAGTTGATCATATTGATAGCTGCAGTGTATGGCTGCAGATATTTTATGCATCCATCAATATTTACGTTATTTTAGGAAACAATCATGATGCCATATTTTACTGTACTCTTAAACTGACATCTGCTTGGTGTGTTTAAAGATCATAGAAGTCCCAGACAGCTGAAAAATAGACGTATTTTCTGTCTGAGTACTGCGTAAGATTACCGGAAGGTATAATATCCTCATTTGTAAGAATTAAGTCTGATTATACAGCAATATCCCCAAGTAACGTAATAAACCTGGCTGTTACCATCCAGAGCCTGAGTTACATCAGTACCAATAAGTCCTTAAGCTTAGTTTTAAAGTCTTCCGCTGGTAATATTTTCCATCTATGGCATGTCTTCCTCGATGAAATATGATTAAATAGTAACCGCTTTAGTCCAATGTCATCCTGTTGATAAAAGTCGGAGTTTGGGAAATTTTAATCCCAACTGTTCCCAAATCTGATTTTACCATACTTTTATTTAAGGGATCTATTAACTGAATGTCAGCTAATCCCTATCCTTTTATCTTTTGTTCTCATAAAACAAAAATAGATTTCATACTTATAATTAAAGATATTTGTGCAATTGAGTCTTTGAACTGATAAATTACTTATTTCAGATTTCTTTTTCTTTCCACTGGAGTTAAAGGTTGCACTAAAAACCAGAGTCATTTGGTGACTTTCCAGCTTTAACAGTGGAGGAAGACACCTGAGGAATATGCCTGGATAGAACCAGTTCAGAAAGTTCGCACATGTGAAATTTGGTCCCAGCAGGAATTCAAACTCACAGTGGTTATGGGCTAATGATTTCAAGTTAGAGACCAAAACCACTCAACCACAGAGACCCCAATCAGAATATTGACAAGACAGAAACCAGAATAAAAACTGCAAATGTAAATCCTCAGACTCTGTAAAACTGACCTAGTTTTCAAATTATTTAACGATCAATAAACTCAATACAATTACTGAGAAAACTTGAAAAATATCCAATTTTGGAGGAAATTTAGCAAATTGCATCTACATAGTAACTAGAAGTAATTGATTAAAAGATACATGATAAGTAGTACTAAAAATAAAACATAACATTTAAGGTAGACAAGGTCACAGACCTTTGATCCAGAGGTCACGGGTTTAAACCTCCTTATTAGTAAGACTTTGATAATCTGTGAATCTGATAGAGCTGTCATCAACTCGAACAATGTTAACATATTAACTTTTTTTTTGCCAATTGATTATTGATACACATTTCAAAATAATTGATATTTTGGTAGACAATTATGGTAGAAACTAAAAAGTATATGTTTGAATTTCAAAATGAAAAAATAGCTTTATTTTAGGACTATTTAAAGAGACTGTCTTGTTTCAAAGTTCTGGTAATGAAACTGTTGGACGGTAAATTATATCTACCATTTATTTCTTATGACGTAATTTAAAAAAAACACATTATTTTAGTTATACTTACATCTTGAAACATAAAAAGCATGAAAAAAGCAATACGATTGGCCTGTCTTATTTAGAAGAATCAATCAATGGAATCAATACAATTAGATGTTTCATTGACACTGATTTTTTTGATATATCAATATTGTTGATATGCAAATCTGAATAAATGACAGCGTTAGTGTCTGGGGGAGAGTACTAGCATAAAGAATACAGAAGAAATAAATAAAAGTAATCAAGAGAAATCGAAACATTAATATAAGATACAAGTAACAACATTATAATAATTAAAACAAAATAAAAAAAATTCAAGTAAAATTTAAGAAAAAATAAGTAATATTACCAATGCATCCAGAATCTAACGAATGTCCCCTCATCTGACAAATGGTTGTGTGGCGCCGAGATTTACCCATCATGCTTGGCATGATTTCTCGTTTTTTGTTTGCGTAAAACAAAATCAAATCCGATAATCCTAATTGCACCACCACTTTTCACAAAATTAAATTGCACCAAAGTTAGATCGGCACCAATTCTATTATTCACATTTTCGGAGTTACGAAAAGCACAATATCTCACTAAAGACATTAATTACTCCTTCAGCATTAAAGATCCCCTAGATTATCGTATAATTAGTTTTTGTTGCAGTAACAAGATCAATTCCATGTTCAGGTGGACGAACACTTCTATTCTGACCTGCTCCACAATGAATGGTGATGTTGTTTATTTAAACACTTCGTAATATAACTGCAGAAGTATATTTCACAAAAATATAAAATTGCGACAATAACTTCAAATTTATAAAAAAAATTCATAAAAATACTAATAATTATGTTTTCAAACACATTTTTAGGCCTATACTTAAATTCACTCTCAACAGATAGGAAAATCGGTAAAAGGTGTTTTTAAATGCTGACTTCCAATATACATAATATCGCTATCCCACCTTCTGGTGTTCCTCACCACCCTAGAAAATAAGAACCAGTCTAACTATCCTTGTGATTCATGAACAAGAGACCAGTCTCATTATCCAATCATGTACGACCCAATACAAGACACAAATTCTGACCATAAAAAACAGCTGAATGATGAGTAGTCAACTAGTATACAAATCCACTATTAAAATCTCCAAGTAGCAGACAAGGTCTAAAATTGGCAAATTATTTCTCCTGGATATGGTCTGGAAGGTTTGTAGTAAATTGGTAAAGTCGACAGTTTTACACTTGAGGAAACAGGGTAGCCTATAGATCTTATAATCAAACATAGAATTTTCTCTGTGAAAACAGTTTTTACCCTTATTAGTTCAATTACCACTTAATTATTTATCTCCTTACTGAAGAGTGTTGCTATATTGTGGAAATAGAATAGTCACAACTAATTATTAATTAATTGGCTAAAATACCACTTCATATTTTTTTGCATTTTTTCCCATCTAACAAGTCAGCAAAATTAAGAAAGTAAACAGCACACAGCTGATGGGTAAACAGATAAATGCATTAACTATGTATGACAGTGTGAATACTTAAAATTGGCAGTTAAGTATTATCTGAGGTCAGCATTATAGTGGCAACAATTAACCTTAATCAAATGTAATATTTCCAATTAAATATACATTATAATTGTATTAGCACATTTTAACCCTTATGTATGTAATTATCTCATTTAGTTTTCTCGATTACAAAACATTAAGATCTACTCATACGACTTGGAATAAAAGTACAGTAAAATAATCCTTTCATTCCAAATGTAAGTTTTACAAATGGGTCATAGCCACATGCAGAACAGTTAGTTCTACGCAGTCAGCATAAGTAACATCCACAGTTCAATGTGAGAAGAATCCAGGTCACAGAGAAATAAGTAACTACACAACAGCTGCCACAAGACGACAATTATTTTCTATCCGAAATTTTATCTCAGATATTATTATTATCATTAAGTCAGTGAAAATCACGCAAGAAACAGACTAAGTAAAAACTTGAGGTAATTTTCTGAGGATACAATTTAAAGTCATTTTCATTCACAATTAAGCTTTATAATATTTTAACATTGAACGGTTACAGGCCATAAAAATGTCTGTAAATCAACTTTAGATACAACTTTTGCAAGTTCAGTTTAATATGCAAACAAAGGCTTTTCATATACTGCCCTAATTTTAATATCAAACATTGACATCCTTTTCATAAACAACCTCAATATTTCATTAAAAAATCCTTTGTAAGTAAGGAATTAAGTATGTCCATTCACTTTAAGAACAATATTTGACAAAGGTGAAAGTTGAATTTGTTTATTAAATTGATTTCAATTATGTCTATGTGTTCCTAAAGTTTGAATATTTTATGTAGTCTGACCTCCCTATTTAAACAAAAATCTAGGATGCAAAGTATTTGAGTATGTGTGGGTGGGGGGAGGTAATATTGTAATCTATACAATTATACCAAGGTTTTGAGGAATCTACTTAGACACAAATATAGCTTTGTATATAAATGGTCCCGGCAGACTGTTTCCAGTTCAACTAATTCAATAAAACATGACTTATACAGAAGATTTCCTAAAAAGGTACAGCTCAGTATTTCCCAGAAGAGAAACTTTTCATAAATATGATATATGTATGATATATAACAGATACAGTGAAGATTCTTTTGCTAAGAGAAAAGTACAGAAATACAAGAACATACTAAGTAATCAGCATATCATGTAAATAAAATGTACCCATTAAACATAGTATGAACATACTAAGTAATCAGCATATCATGTAAATAAAATGTACCCATTAAACATAGTATGAACATACTAAGTAATCAGCATATCATGTAAATAAAATGTACCCATTAAACATAGTATGAACATACCCATTAAATACAATGTACCCATTAAATACAGTATGAACGTACCCATCACGGTGGTGAAAAACAGAAAATTTGCCAGTCCAGACCAAATTTCAAGTTCCCGGACTGATTTCAGGAGTGAAAATTTGTTAAAAAACGGTCTATAAATGTTCTATAAATTTCGGTCCGAAATCGCTAAGTATGTGCAAAATGTCACAAAACTTACTGTATGTTGTTCGCATGATTCTCAATACCCCAATAAATATGTCAAGATAATCAATAGCCTTGAGCGATCATCAGCTAATCCGATCAATGGAAGTATGTCAATAGGGGTCGCTTGTAATTAGTCCAAACACATGGTAGATAATAAAAAACAATTAATGCATTGATCAATTGCATTAAGTGATGTGTTTGCTGCGTGTATTAATATTTGAGTAAAAGTCTCCAAACGTCGTTCCGTATATGAATTAAATACTGTCATTATTTTAAATTTAGTATTATTTCGGTTTAATCAAAGGCCGTGAATTGTTTAGGAAGTCGTAACAGAAAACAGTATCAAAGAAAATTTTATGACATCAAAAAGGAAGCGGACATTAATTGCTCAGAATTTGCAGACTATATATTGCCATTCATCTATCAACCAATGACAGCTTCGAAAGCAAGACACTTGTCGATATCAAAGTCGTAGCTCCGCCTTCTCATTTGTTTACAATTTAATAGCTCCAGTGGCTAAGCGGTCACGTGACTAAAAAATATGTCATCCATTACATTTGTGTGATACATCATTGTTGACGACGTCAAAGGATTAAAATTGCCGATTGACATTTCTAATTGTGTCTAGAAAAAAAAACAAGTAATTTGGTAACTTGGACTATGTTTGATATTAGCTATTTCAATCAAGTATGTATTTGTGATTCCATTGTAGTAGTATCTGGTTGAAATTTCAATTTCGATTTTACTGTTAAGTGTACTGTAGTGTAACTATGAACAAAATTTCGCCATTTTCAGAAACTGAGGGGGGGATTCAATTAGGGGGTCGTCTGCGGGCCTGGACCGATTGAGATTTCAAAATTTTCCATGCCCCGATACCCATTAAATACAATGTACCCATTAAATACAGTATGAACATACCCATTACATGCAATGTACCCATTAAATACAGTATGAACATACCCATTAAATGCAATGTACTCATTAAATACAGTAGTAACATACCCATTAAATACAGAGTACCCATTAAAAATAGAATGAACATACCCATTAAATACAAGGTACCCATTAAACACAGACAGAACATACTAATTAAATACAATATATCCATTTATATTGCCTTGCATTAAGAAGCATTAGATTAATAGAAACAATTCTTTAATTGATGCCTCTTTTTCCTATTTTGTTGTGGTCATATCTCAAATATTAAGTTGTGAGTTTACAGACAGGAAGAGGAACAGCAAGGAGTATAATGAAGTTAAATCACACAACACTAGCACCTTGTCTCCCTGTCTAATTAACACTAGCACCTTGTCTCCCTGTCTAATTAACACTAGCACCTTGTCTCCCTGTCTAATTAACACTAGCAGAGAGACCTAAGCATAAATTTAAAAAAAAACATTCCTGTCAATAATACTTTTCCTGTTTAAAGCATTTCACAGTATGTTCAAATCAGAAGGACAGTGTCCATCGTTAATGCTACTCAAAAGGTTCAATAATAATTACACACCATTTTAAAAGCAGGGTGAGTTGTTCATGTTTTATCTTAATCAAATAAGTGTAAGAAAATATCTATAAAGTGTATATACACTTACAGAATCTGCCACTTCGTAGTCAGGGACAAAATTGTTCATTATTTAGAGACAGTGATACTGTGAAGTAGATAAATTTAAGGCAAAAAGGGAAGTAACTTATGTGAGGAGTCAAAGAATTTTTTTCACTGGGTTTAACATCATTTTTCAACAATTTTTCAGTTATGTACGGTGGGCCAGTTCATCTAACTAGTTATCCTGGCCTGTACACTAACCAGTACTAACTTACCCTTCCACAAGGAGCTGGTCTCCACATATGGAGGAAAATCAACATTTTTGTCAAATTTTCAAAGAAGGGTATGACCTGCTGTGACCGGGATTTGAACCTGGATTGCTGGGTTACAGCTCACTATCCGTTGGATCAAAGTCGTGGCTCCAAGTCAAGGAAAATGCAACTCATTTGTCATACTTAGTATCTTCAGTTTGAAACTTTAGTTATCTTTAAGATGAAACCCGTGACATTTTTTATGTATATTTATGCTATCAACAGCAGCTCAATTAATATAATTGCTGTACAAAACCACTGAGAGTATGGCACGGATAAAGAGAATTATTTTTGATAACAAGAAAAATTGATCAGCCAGTGACAACAGCCCTTAATGCAAACACTGCACTTAAACACGTGGAGATAGACCTTTTGAGGTAGCGTAAGTGGCTATATGGTGATATCAAGTTTAACTAATTTAGAGTTTTTAAAACTCAACCATAATTGTATACATTAAAAAACTCACTAAACAGAGTCTATCGCAAGTGATTTGAAACAAATATTGTACTTGGTCTGTCTTCTATAAACCAATATTGCACGTAATTTTCATATTTTTGAACAATGATCACCACTCTGTATATAAGGATATATTACAACAATTAGCCTCAAAATAACAATCATGGTATCATGCAGGGAACCGTGTCTCAGATTTTTGATAATGTCCTCCGTTCAATAGATATTTGACTTTAAAGAAATTCCATAGCCTGAACCCCGCTGACAATTACGTAATACGTCATAGATAAAAAAATGAAAATAAATATATCAAAATTCTCAGACAGAGTTCCCTAGATAAGCATTTCTGCTACAAAATACCGAAAACCGCTTTGAAATCCATCTTCAAATAAGGCGACAATCTTTGTTAAAAAATAGCACCCACTGCGTTTTTTTCTAAGCAAGAAATTAACAATAAAAGTGTCAGATCATTATCACCTCGTGTAATCAACAATTATTCTATAAATTAATACAGCCTATTAAAATTTGATAACCAATCAAATTTGTGCAGCGTTAGCGGATCAATTAGTAGAACTGCCCACCATTATTGATGACTCTAAAGAGCTAAATTACGAATTATTTGTCAAAATAGTATCATATCGTACAGATGCAATACACAGTACAGCAGATTTCTCGTCAACCGAAAGGTTCTCAACGGGGAAAATGGCTGATAGGGAAATCAAGTTGAAGATTGCTGTGGAAAGCGCTATATAAGTTAAATGAAAGGTAGCCATGCATTTAGTGTAAAAATAAGAACTTATGATGAGATTGATTTGTATAACTTTATTTTATTGATTCATCGATGGAATAATAATTTTCATTGACTCAGTCTTCCTGTATTAATTTACTGGCAATTTAAATATATTGTAGTTTTATAACTTGTGTTTAATTTTATTTGAAACCTAACTGACTCTGGAATATATGTTTTTAATCAAACTTGTTAAAATGGTATGTCATAACATTAACGGGGTAACGATCTTTGACAGCTCGTTTTCTTATCGTGCGCGTTTTATTGAAAGGTGCGTGAAGTGTCTGCATACCATATTGCTGTTTATTATATTTCCTGCCAAAACATACAGAAATGTGTGATACGACATAAATAAGGTCTAAATTGACCCATATTGATAGCATAATAAGCATGGCGTTAGAGTATGATATCGATATCACGCTTCAATAAGATCACTGTTCCTGATCAGTTATTTCGTCATATATTTTATATTAAAAGTACATTAGATGCTAGTAGCCCAATAGACCAAGGTGTTAATGAATTCACATGTTTCTTGTACATCAAATGATTGTTGCAGTTATATATTTATTACATAATTTTCTGCCATAAAGTTTCCATTTTCACAATATATCACGTCACTATGGTCAAAATTTTTACTTGATACAGATTTATGCAGTTCGGTATCTTTAGCATTCTTAACCAACTTCTGCGAGAAAGAGATTTCTAACTACATTCTTCACTTTTTGAGAACACTCTAACACCTTGCTTAGCCTTATTTTTCTTATTTCACATTTTAATCCGCTTGATGTTGATAATCTGTCAAATTCTAAATACTTACATTAACATAAGGCAAGCGATACAAAATTTATTATCGATTGATACAAATTTGCCCTTAAGGAGCCCCTTACAGCGCCACCTCCTAGATCGTTCTTGTGGATAAAGTGGAGTTGATATGGGGGTGCAGTTTTTATCGCGATAAAACACTATTTTTGCATAATTGGATCAATTTTTTTGTTGCATGGTATGATAGCATGATATTGAATTATTGTTAGTAACTTAAAATGTCTTTTTAGCCTTTTTTTACGTTTGCAGGCACTTACGCTACCTCAAGGAGTCATTGAAGTCGTTAGATTTAAACTACCTGTTTGCACATTATTTAAAACTCATACCTTTTGGTCACTGAACACAATATTTTATGTCCTATATGTTGAACTGTCTTCTAACACACATAGATCAGGTATACAATGATTTTATAGCAATTGATCATAACGCACACTGATTTAAAATTTTTGCTGATTCTAATCTTCCATACTTCAAAGAATTCATACCGTCTTCATTTACTATCATCACATTTCATCTAAATTACAAAATATAACATATTACTATGTTTTTTATATCCAAAATCCAACACAATCCACAATCTATCCAGTTTCCTTCTGAATTTAAACTTTAATTCAAGTATACAACCGAAGTACACAGTGTCAGTCATGCATGGTACAGGAATTCCATTCTACCATACACTAAACTGGACGCAGAGCTAGTTTTACAACATGCTAAAGTTGACACACAAAAACAAGACTTTGTCCTAAAAATGATTGAAATTACATAATTCTACAAAAGACTCAAATCACACTTAACAATACCATGTAATTAAGCTTTATGCATAACTGTGAAAAGCCTTTAGTAAGTTCAACAATGGTCAATGAATTAGCCTGTGGGTATGGCCCAAACATCGTACGTATTCCAATAAATCTAGGTTGATTTTTTGTATTTGATTTAAAACTGTTTATCAACAGTATTTCAGTTCAATGACAGTTGAGTTATTACCCACAATGCTGCAGGGTAAACTGTCCCCTTATTTTTAAATCAATGCCAGCTTCCTTATATGATCTGTGTGTCCAAAGTGGAAGACAAATCATTTATAATGTAATATTAGTAATTACCATAATGTAATGTTGTATATGATTGGTCAATCACAATTATTGGAATAGTTTGATTGGCTGCTTGATTTAAACTTCTTAAAATCATTTATATTAATCTTTAATAGATAATAGACAAGCATTCTGCAAAATAAAGAACACACTGATTGACCTACTGTCTGATTGGTGTTCTTACAACACTTGAGTACCAAAAGCCCTGGGAAAATTAAATGGAAAGCTTAAAATAGCAATTATTTATTATTTAAAGATCAGATATCAAAGATGCATGTTACATGTTCATCATGCATTGACAAAAACTTCAAACAACAAATCACGATACCGGTATAATTTATAGATGAGTGAAAAAAACAAGCAGAATTTGGTTGGATATTTAGGAGTGCTGTATAAAGCTGTATATCATCTTTCTATATGTTATAACCAGGGTTTAACATTTGCACTAACAGCCAGGGTCATTTGGAGACTAGCTTTAAAGGTTGAGGAAGACACTAGGCATACATCTGGACAGACCCAAATTGTAATAGTGATAAAGTTATTATAAGCAAAAATACTAGTCAAGATTACCAACATCTTAGGTAGTAGTGTTAACTTTAGAAGAATTACGGTAACACAATACAAACAAACTTTAAATATAAATAAAAACATACAACCTGGGAGTAAATTCATAAAATTCTTGGATTTATAGTGTATTTATCTTCAAATACCAATTCCAACATGGATTTCAATTATAAATTTTATACCCAGTTATTTTGAAAGCAAATCAGTTGCAAATAGCATTTTATAATACTGAAACAAACATTAAGTGCTGAATTAGCTATTTAATTTTATCAGCTTGTGTTGGATTTAAAGTTTTATGGGTGTTCCAATCTTTTGTTCAAATAGCAGATACAAAACTTATCATCAATTTAAAGGAATCAATGAAACATGAGGTATACTGTAAAATCTCCACATTAAAACCACCATTAGGGCCCCAAAAGAGTGGTCATCATATTGATGTGGTTTCATTATCAAGTTCAAACATAGAAACACAAGAAACTGGTCCAGAATTCAGTGGTCATTATAATGAGGCAGTAATTATAGTGAGGTGGTCATAAATTGAGGTTTTACTGTATAAGTAAAAGTTTCTTTCAGCTATATCATAGAGTTATATTATAATATAACTATTAACTAGAAATGTGATGTTTATGAAGAGATGACTATTATTCTGAGAATTATTCCATCAATTATATCCAATAATATGCGTCATATAGTAAGCTCTGTTCACAGGTGATTTCTGTTCATAGATTGCAGTAGTTTAGTGTTCACTGATTGGTTTTTAAAAAATGATTATTTGACAACAAATTTTTAACTTATTGTTTTGGAAAATCATTGTGTTATGTCATTTAATGATACATACCATTAAATCTTATAAGCACACAAACTAGATCAACTCCTGAATAAAAATTTAATTTATATCTGCTCTGAACGTGCAAAAAGATTAATCATATAATGGATACAAAGTTAGAATCATAATTCTACCAATTTATATGACACAAAATTTGAAAATCACAGACACAAGACAGCTATAATCCACAGATCACTTCATATCCAGACATTATAAATTTGTTCACAATATTATTCTACCAACATTTCCAGCCAAAAATCTTTGAAACGTCATTAAATCAAAACCTAAATAAAATGAAGTTATCGATTTTACAGTTGAGTCGCATTTGGAGTAAAATTAAGGCCGACATGTATAAAGAGATTCTATCATGAATACGATCAACTTTGTAATGAACAAAATGTCAACAAATAAACCCTAAGGCAGATAGGTTTCAAAATTAAAACTGCACAATATAAGCATCAGAGATAAATATTAAATGAATGGGACATAATTATAAATTGTCTACACTTCAAAGTGTCTGCGTTATTGACTATTACATTGTTCGAAATACTGTCTGAAGGTGTAATATTTTGAAAATATGTGTTACGACTGAACAAAATTATGTCAAATGCAATATAAATAAATGTAATTGAATGAACCACCCATTTCTCTATTGAAACAAAAACTTTGATTTCTGATAGATTATTATACAAAATTCTGTCGTTTTGTAAAACTCGAGGTTAAAACAAACTCTTACACTAAAATATGCTCCAACATGGTCCCTAAATGTTCAATGCTTTAACACTAATTCATTTCAATGCATTTTTATCATTAATATCACAAAAAATTCAACACAAGAAACAACTGAGATGTACCTAGGGTTAAAGATAGATACTTCCATCAAAAATTTCAAAAGCAAACAAAAGCTTTTATATGTAATATTGTTTCCAATTGTCTTGCCAACTGAAGATAAATATTATCTGATCTCAGATGGCGTTACTCGTGTGATGTTCATAAAATCACGGCAAAACAGTGATAAAGGTCCAAGAATCGAACATAAATAAAGTAATTTCGAAGAAGAATCTAAGAATTCGTTCTATGAATCAATCATGAGGCAAATACAAAGAGATGTAATAAAAACATCGAACAAACTGATGCATATAATTTTAGGCCATAGCGAGGTGTTAGTTTGATGATTGGATGTTATAATACTGTAGAACCATGTTAGTCCAAGATCGTGTTGTGTCAGTAATAATAAGGACCCTCCATGTCAGTACACAAAGTCTTGACACTTGAAAATGTGGGCGTCCGGTATTTAGGACATAAATACAGAACAGTATAAAGTCCGCAGCCAGGAAAGATCGTCCTGTTTCCGGAATTTAGAGAGTACGGTATTCAGAGAGCATTTTACAAAGGATTATATAAAGGGAAAACCGGAACTTTGAAAATTGTCCGATTTTCAGAGAGTTCCGGTACTTAGAGAGTCTGGTATTCAGAGGATACACTGTATATAAAAAAATGCTAAGCCACACACAAACTAACAACTTCTTGAATCAAGATTGAAACTTTTCTTATCTTTATGTTAATAAGGTACTTTTGTCCCCGCAAATAATATATCAGCAATATTTTCTTCCTAAAAAACAAAAGCACATGCACTAAACACTTAGCTTGTTCTTAAACATCCAAAACATCAATACTTAGCTTCTTGTTACATTCATAGTTTTATTTCAACTTGAATACATTTATAACAGCAAGTTTGTCCAATCATAATTTATGACAGAAATTTGTATCAAAATTTTTATATATGACTTGAGTGGCTTCCATATTTGAATATCTTTGATTGTCAACCTTTAAACTATCATCATTCTATTTAAAACTTACGCATATTAAAGCATCAATATTGTAATTACACTAGAGCACTGAGAGCGGCACCAATGCTCATATATTTTACATGTCAGCAATAGGGGCCACATTTGAGATTTCGAGTTTGAACATGATAATTTTTACCAAAATTCGTAGTTAAAAAGAGGTATAACTATAAATAGCTTTCAGAATAATGCCCCTTGTCTTGCCACAGGATCTTGTCATGATAATCAAGTATTCCAAGAGTTTGGTCGATATCTTTAAAAGTGTTTGCGTAATTGACTACATTAAAGTTGTTGGTTGGTTGTATTGGGGTTTAACGCCATTTTTCAACAATTTTTCAGCTATATATGGCCGCCGGTTCACCTAACCAGTTTTCCTGGACTGTATACTAACCAGTACTAACTTACCCTACCACAAGGAGCCGGCAACTTCTCCAAATATGGAGGAAAATCGACATTTTTTGTCAAATTTTCATGGAAGGGTATGAACTGCCGCACCCGGGATTCGAACCCGGATCTCTGGGCTGCAAGTCCTGGACCACGGCCGCGGCTACTACATTAAAGTTTTGGCACAAAAACAATGATGATGACAACATGACACAGCAAATATAATAGTTACAATTTTTCTTCAAAATGGACAAGCTAAAAAACGTCTTCAAGACAGATGGTCATACGGACAGTTGGGCAGACGACTAGACAAATGGATGGAGATGCACAAAACAAATTACTAACTTTTATTTCATGACCGAGTAGGGGGAGGGGATTGCATGTTTTCTGCTGACATAAAGTTTTTTGCATGAAACATTACCAGTAAGGGCATTTGGTGTTAAAGGCAACTTCATATCCAGTGATCATTGAAAATGATAATTTTTTTTAAACTGATTCCACATATAATTACCTGAATCTACCAGCATTTGAATTGTTTATAAATTCAAATTATCCAGCGCTAATTCAATCATCTGTATCTTAAGTACTTCTCATTAGATTAAATTGTTTAAATATCTGCCAAAAACTCAAAATGCTGGTTCGATAACACTGAAATTCAAGTTTTAGAACCAAATAATATTTATTTTCAATTTAAAGTTTAGATTCATGTTTGGTAATTTGACATTCAATTCTTTTGGCACCACTGTATATCATTAACTTACTGAAATACTAATAGACAGAGACTAAAATAAAATAATCTCGTAATATCTGAAATTATTAATTCAGTGCTATACTGTTTTAATTATAAAACTGAAGTTTGGATGTAAAATTATTGCAACTGCTAGAAAAGAACAAAAAAATTGTGTTACTATGACAACACTGCAACCGAATCACTCAAACTGAAAATGAGATGCCATATCTACTATCTGTTATATTAATCATGTTCAAATAGCATCAACGATATCCATCTCACAAAGTTAACAATAATATTTTAACACATTTGACATAAGAGTAATTGCAGCCAAATCCAATCAAAGTTGAAACTTTCAAATCCACTGTCTGTTTCAACAAACGCGAAAAGCCCCCCCCCCCAAAAAAAACATAAAAAAGAAAAGAAATACCAAATGTATTACACAGAAATGCATAAAGTTAAAACTATTAAAGTACTGTATTTAAGTCAAAATGCAAGAAAATCACAAAGTGGTTGCACAACTCGTAATTAATTCCAGTTGAATTTATAACAGAATACAAATCTGAATCCAATGTCTTATTGATGTTTAGCATATTAAGTTTTCATCAAAATCTGATGCACAAAATTACAAACAAATCACACTTAATTCCTAAAAATAATTCACTTAAGGTCTAGACTGACATCTACAGATGCCAACGTGGTACAAAGTAGAATACATGTTTCAACAAGAACAAACTGAGAGAATACTGTCTCCATTTACCCTCAGTTTCCGTAGTAATCTCTTCATTGTACGTTTTTTCTTGAAATAGGATAACCAAACATGCAATCTTTTCAGTACTTATTGTTCCTTTAGTGTTATTATTCAACATGCAATCTTTCCTGCATAAAATCCTCCTTTCCCCCCAATTGTTGAACAGTCAGTTTTCAAAATTCATGAAGCAAGTTGTTTTATTACCACAATTTAAAGAGAATTAAGTATTTAAATGATATCAAAGACACTTTTATGATAAAGAATCAATCAGTCACAGAATATTTTATCAAACTCCTTGCAATGATTGTCACTAACATATAAGACAAAAACCAGAACTGTAATATTGAACCAACCTATCTGATGGGATTACAGGACAAATTTTTAGATAAATATCTCTGTTTTGAAGGTCATAGAATAACATCAAATGTTTACATAATAACGAGAACAAGATTTGAATGGTGCATAGGACAGATATTGGCACAATTAACTCATAACACCATTGCAACAACTAAATTCTGTGAGATAAATCTGTTAAGAATTTGGTTGATATAATAATACACCCAAATGTCAACAAGTGCTAGAACTGATATTCTCCTGAAAAACTTCATCTCAGATGACTTGCTTTCATGTAAAAACACATTCAATATGAGTCACACTTTGAATTGACAATCTATTTAGTGTGAAGTGATTTTTTTTCAGAGAATTTTCGAAACCAAGCGAAATATCATTGAATACACTTAAGAAACATTTATTTTTTGTATCCAATTTCTTTCATCACAGAAGTTTATTGATTTATTTATTTATTTCAAAGACTTAAAAACACATGGTAAATAAGAAGCAAAACATGTTGAGGGGGCCATCCTTAAAAATTGTTTGTTTGCAGCAACGAGACTGACTCAAAAATCCCCATCCCAAAGATATCTAACTAAAAAGTTGTTTCTTTCTCTTTTGAAAAAAATGCCACCCCACTTACCTACTGTTAAAAGTTTGGGTCATGAAACTGTAAGACCATCATTTTTTTGTATTCGTTCATATTTACATAGTATGTGTCCTTTTTTGTATTTGCACATATATACATATTATGTGTCTAATTACTTTCATTACAAGCAGAGAATAAAGACTGCAATGAACCTTTAGTTACCAACCAAGGATAATAATGCTGATAACCTAGGTGAGGTTGAAGCAAACAGGCCAAGATTAGAACATATACATATGAGGGATGACCAAAAATGAACGGAATTACTGTAACTGCATAAATATGGTTCAACAATACAGACAGAAAATTACATCAACATAATGCAGAATCTTAATGACATAATTGCTAATCCAGTATGCATTAAAAAAAATTATGTTACTAATGTAACACATTTCACGACATCTAAAGAGAATTAAACACTCTAAAAATACTAACTCATGCTGCTAATTAGATGATATAAGTCATTCCAAACAAATCATGGATGTTCCATGACAGACAGAACAACCTGACCAGCTGTAGTAATACTCTTGATTATATTTTAATGATTACTTGATTTCACCTCTGTGCCCATCCACAAACTTTTAATCAAAACCCACAGTGAATACAACACTGAACCTACATGATGTATTAGTACATATACATACAATATCATATTATTTATATAAGCTTAAATGTCACTCAGACATCTGGTGTGTTTAATCCAATTATTTTCTATCACATAATATTGATATTAAATTATAACATTAAGACTTATAACAATTTTTCTTTACATATTATTTTCCAAGTCACAATATTGTTATCATATTAAGTATCAATAAATGACAACTTGACAAAATGTTACAACAAAACCTGACTCTGCGACCACTTAAATATCAAGACAACCTAATTATAATGACTACTAGTCTTAAAAGTTTTTCACATTTTCAACCATACTTCAACTTGATGAGAGAGGTATCAGTGCGGTCAAGTGGCCATAATGGTCACAGACTAGAAATCACTTATAGCCACTCACCATATTTTCATGTGGATCTACCCAGGTGTAAGCCTGGGATCCTCCCACACCGTTAAAGCTGGAAAAATCACCCCAGTTGTTGGTACAATGCTTAACCTCAATGAAAAAAAATCCATTTGATAAAGAAACCACCTCAATATCAACGCTGATCTTTGTCCCAAATGTGGTCTTAATTATTACTGTGTCTACAAACATATATTCAGCAATTTATCTAGTTGAACAGTTTGATTCTAAAAAACTGAATCTGTTTTGTGCTGCATACTTATAAGGCTGTATTACTTTCAGGTTATCCTACGTCATGTTATTAACAACCACCAGGGGAGGGGTATGTATAGTGCTTCAAGAATATTGTAGATCATGTAAAAAACTGATATCTAATGGAAAGCAAGGAGCAACAATGCAACATGTGATGCCAAAAATAGCAAATAATGAGAAACATCTACAATTTAATCACTATCATACATTGTCAGCATGCAATCACTTAACACAAAGGTTGGAGCAAAACATGAACATCTAAAAGACATGATTTTAATGACGCAGACACTGCGGACTATCAAATATTTGTCAGCAATATATTTTCTGTACATAGATACAAAACTTATACATCATTATACATTCAAGGTGATTGTTTCACTGATAATGTTGTAAGATCTTGTACATTATTGATGGTTTATTTTCCAGACATGAAAGTTAACGTAAGGTCACCCAGCCGCAATCCTGAATCTTTTCCATATTAGCATTTCAATGACTTCTCTCAGAAAAATATGAACTACAATAATTGGAAGCATTTGCTATGCTTTAAGAGGCGGAAATAATACTTCATCACTAAGGAAGCATTCTTTGACATAATTTTTGCTGTGTCATCATTTCATCACAAATCAAGACTGTATTATCTGTTATTTATGTAGACTACATGTCTTATCTCCTTTAGTCAGCTCTTTATCAGACATTATCACCCTATACAAATACATGAGAAATTAAAATAAACTTTATAATTCCACTGTATATGAATGGTCAATCTGTAGGTGGTCAAATATTAACCTAAAGTCGTTATGTCAGAGCCAGTCCACTTAAACAGGTGTTTTACAACTGCTGACCATCAACCTTGACCTTCAACAGAATTTATTTAATCAGCTTCCTCTTGTTTGACCATCAAGGTTGTAAGGTTAACTTAGGGGGTCGTGTGTGTGTGTGTGTGCGTGCGTGTGTGCGTGTGTGACCAATGATCACATAGGGCCATTTATCACAAGGAAATCCTACAATACTTGTATAATTGATCATTTGTGTTTCCCTGGACATAGTAAGTCTCCTCTTTATTGTGGATTTTCACCATTTATACTGATACTGTCAAAACTGTACTCCTTCATCAAATAAAATGTCTAGAATAAGTTATTAGATCAATACAACTTGACAGTTTGTACTCGGTTAAATAAACTAATTCCAAATGCATTAATGCATAGAAAATACAGGAAACATGTCTCAAGTGATCCAGTGGTATGTTGGACCGGCTGGAAATACAAGAGACACTATCATATTTGATTTTCAGGAAAATTACTATTTTCCCAATTTTAAACATTCATTAACAGCAGCTCTATGGCCTCTGCTACAATTTTTAATTTCATTTACAATTAATCTAGACAGATGAAATGATTCATTCCAACACCTGCTGGCTGCAATAAGGTCCATTGCTAATACAAATTAATGCTTGCAAATTGCAACCATTTTATATTGAATAATATAATCTGGATATTCAAATGTTAATATTGGTTTTAAAAAAAATACATTTTAACTTCTGAAATCCAAACACCCTTGGGACCAGCCCAAAAGTTCAGATTTGGAAGTTTCCAGAATTCAGAAGTTTGGATTAACCTGGACCAAAATGAACAGTTAAACATCCATGGTTTTTTGTAGAAGTATAATGAGCCATTACTCTTTGTGCAGTACATTAATAGTTACTCTGAGGCATGATGGAAAAAACAAAAAGAAGACATTTTATAAGTTCTGAGACACTGTCTTTCATGTTTATATACATGTGTATTTAAGACAAATATTAAAACATGAACCGTGCAACAAATAAATTATAACATTTACAGGCGCGCGCGCACGCACGCACACGTACACACACTATATATATATACCATTTTTCCTGATAAAATTCAAAAGTTGTCAAATAAAGAATCAAAAGCAGGTTTCTGATATCCTAATTTTCATCATTCATCATGCCAAATAAACTGCATATATTTTCAATCAAGTGAACCACGAACTGATACACCATGTATGAAAAACAGTTTTACCTTGAAAACTGCACCTTGCAATGAGCTCATTCTGTCAGTATGCAAAAACTCTACACCAAACAAACAACTTGAAGATATTATTTGCACTGTGATATATCTACTCTCATGCTTTGTCTATTAATCAGATCATGAAATAGAATTACCATTGTTCCAGAAAAACTGCTGAATAGGCAATTTTCATGCCTCATTGCAAGTATTATGGCTGAGCTGAGGAAAAATCTTGCTCTGATTGCGATATTTATCAAAGTACTGGAAGCACTTACATAAAATGGAAATGTATTTTGGTGAAAAAATATGGCCAGAGCAAAGTCCTTCACAATTGTATTCAGAATATTGTGTTAACAAAGTTGGTTTATCCAAACAGTCAATACAATGTTTAGCACTGTTTCAGTGGTTGAAAAATTCTCAAGAACTTAGTGGCAATTTTTTTTTCAAACTTTACAGTCAAACCTGCATTTGTAGCCATAACTGAATAAAGGCCAACTTGTGAATAAAGGCTTTTCTTTGAAAACCGTCATTGATCATTTAGAATAAATTGACCTCTGAATAAAGGCCTTCTGTCAATAAAGGTCACATTTTGTCTTTCTTGATGGGGGGCTTTGTTCACAGGTTTGACTGTACTAAATAGATTTTTATATTCAACCCAAATAACACAAAAAACACTTGAGTTTAACTTACCATTCCTCATGAATAAGTCCTTAATATAATCTGTATCAAGAAGTCTATGCGTCCCTTCTATTCTTCTCTCCATCACTCACTCATTCTTCTTTCTTTTCAACTTTACAATAAATGAGTCCAGTTATGCACTCAGACCACATTGAAAATAATACAATTCTCTAGTTTCCAAGTAGTATCTAATAATAAAATCTTTACAGAGCCATCACTCCATGAATCACTATTTCCAAAGATTCCCATAAAATCACTTTCATAAAACCAAATTACAATTTTTATAACACAGCATACAGTTGAAGGACAATTTTCCCAAAGAACACTTTAAATCAGATGTGAAAAATAAAAATTATAATGGAAATTATTTTCATTGGCATTAAGTTCATCATTTTTGTTTATAATTTTATTATCACACTAATTCTTAATCCCCAACTCATGCGTCAGAATGAAAAAAAAGGCCTTTGATTCTTCCATTCTATTCTTTTTTTTCTCAGAACTAGCAAAATCTTAAAAATGTGATGATACTTGAGTGAAAAGAAGAAGGAAAAAACAAAACATTTGAATCCAGTTAAGTCAACATATCTTTGTGGGTTGGAAGAATCTGGTATAACAGTTATATGTTACTTATTATCCCAGTCAAGTAGGTTTGTGAATGAATCAAGACAGTTTTTATTACTAATTTTCCAGACTTGCCAACAATTATGTCATTTACAATATGGTAAAACAATAAATAGTTCTTGTTGAGCGAAATATTTGCTAAATAAAACAATATTTTGCAACTTGAGAATAAATAGGTGAGGTTCTAGTACGATCAGTATCAGGGTTTAGTACATTTTTTTCTACACTAAAATGAGTTGAAATCAATTAAGCGATGAATTTGATAGAATAGCGCAGGTATGAAGAGCTCTTGGTCCGTTACAAATTGTGTATTGATATTTATATGTAGATAACCATACAAAAAGATCAAAGCCCAGATGTTTATATTTAAGTTTTAATCTAATAAACATGACGATGTTTTGGTTTGAACTTTTGTTAATTATCAATTTTTTATAAACATGTATCATAATGTTACAGGATGTATCAAGGTATAATAAATATTAAATCAATCAAGTTATTATAAAATTACACTACAAAACACTAAAACACTTTTTTATCCAATATCAAATTAAATAGCACAAAAAATTCATTTTTTTTGTGTTTCATTTAAAACCTGTAAACTTATTCTCATATAATTTGCTTTGAAATGTAATTTAATGTGTGTGTGCTTTTAGTTTTAATGTTACTAACTAGGAAGACATTGCATATCTAGGATTTAAGACTGGTTTGTATTATTGACATAATTCAAAAGAGATGTTTTGCCAAATGGTGTTTTTTAAAAAGGAGATAATTTGTCTTAAATGAAAGGGAGGCAATTCAAAGTTCGTAATTCTAAATAACTAAATAATAAAAGTCTTTTAATACAATATGCAGTATGGATGATATATTTTGATATATTAGTCTGATATAACTGATATGTTATGATTTTTGAATGAATGCAATATTATCCCTGTGTAAAATGGTATACTGTAATAGGTGTTTGTCAGCTAATGGATTCTAACAATAAATATCACTGATTAATTAATTATTATTCAACTGAGTATTGTCAATCACTAATAGAAATATCCATTTTTTTTGTTCTTTTATAAAATTAATGTCATTACACTATTACACTGATGTATTCATTTTCATGAATTAATACCCTTTATTTGTTTTAGATGAAAAGCCAAAATCCCAGCATTTCAGACTTGCTCAGATATGAGAAACACACAATTACATCAATATTTAAGACAAAATATCAATTTTCATTCATCACTAAAGCCCAAAACACAGGGGTTTTTTTGCAAAAGTTACAAAATCTAGCCACCACACATAACTTCTGACAAGAAAAAGAAGAATTATTTTCTATTAATTTTCAAAACTAGAACTATCACTGAAGGTGATTAAATACCCCCTGCAGAGCCCCCCTTTTTTAAAGGCTTAATAACTTAGAACAAGCCATTTAGGAGAAGGGCACACAAAATTTTGTCGACAGACAAATAAACAAGAGGGCCATGATGGCCCTGCATCACTCACCAGAATAAATATTAATTAGCTTGTTACTAAAAAGGTAATTAAGGTACACTTGTGGGCAAATAATGGGGAACAATAATAAACTTGATAAAGGACCATCAAAGGATACTACAAAAGAATATTCATGATGACTGAAGGATGCCACAGACCAAATTTGGTGATGATCCAACCACTGGTTAAAGATGCTTAAAACCAAGTTTGGTAATAATCCATCTATAGAATCTTGAGAAAAAGTCATATAAAGGTATATCTATTTATAGCTCTAGTGGCCCCTAAAAGGGGCTGACCAAATTTATTTGAGTACACTTGAGTGAGGACCATCTAATGATGCTACAGACCAAGTTTGATGATGATCCATCCATTCGTTCATGAGAAGAAGACATTTAAACGTATTTCTATTTTTAGCTCTAGTGGCCCCCTAATCAGGGCCAATAATTTTTATTTCAGCAAATCTGATAGAACACAATCTAAAGATGCTAAAAACCAAGTTTGGTAATAATCCATCCATAGAAACATGAGAAAAAGTCATTTTAAGGTATTTCTATTTTTAACTCTAGTGGCCCCTAAAAGGGGCCGACCATATTTATTTAAGCAAACTTGAGAAAGGACCATCTAAGGATGCTACAGACCAAGTTTGGTGATGATCCATCCATTGGTTCAAGAGAAGATGATTAATTAAAGGTTTTTCTATTTTTAGCTCTAGTGACCCCTAAAATGGGTCAACTGGTATTATATGAGCAAATTGCAGTTAGAACGTCAAAAGGCTTCTGAATAGCAAATTTGAAGTAAATCCGACCCGTAGTTTCTGAGGAGAAGACCATTGTTGACGCCAGACGACAGATGACAGACGCCCGAGCATCCACCTACCCATCCTAATAGCTCACCCTGAACCTTTGGTTCAGGTGAGCTAAAAAGGGGCATAACTCTGTGCAAATAAATCTGAATAATTCTTCTTTAAAACATGCACAAGTAGACCTAATGCCTAAAGTACTGGCAAAGTTTTATTAACATCAAACTAGCCATTTAGGAGAAGAAGTGTCTACAAGATTTTGTCTTTAGACAAAAAAAGGGGTCATAACTCAGTCAGAATATATATCCAAATAATATTTTTTTAATATGCGCAAGTAGATCTAATGCCTAATGTACTCGTAAAGTTTCATAAACATCCAACAAGCCATTTTGTACACACAAGATTTCGTCTTTACACAAATAAAAAAGAGGCATAACTCCGTGAAAATAAATCTGAATATATATTTTTTTACAATATGCACAAGTAGGCCTAATGCCTAATATGTTGGTAAAGTTTTATCAAAATCCAACCAGCCGTTTCAGAGAAGAAGCACACACAAGATTTCGTCTACGGACGTACGGACAAGCTGAAACCAGTATACCCCCCACAACTTTGTTGAGCGAGGGGTATAATAATGAAAATACATCAAATAGCCTAAGAAATGAAATTTCAACATTTCATGTTTATCATATTTAGGACAAAATATAATAAAAATAAGTGTGAATTAAAAAATGAAACTAATTTATACAGTAATTAATTTGTGCCGAGAAAATTCACTGATTTTACCCACTAAGTATTCGTTCTATTCCTGGGCAAAATATCCAGTATCCGTGAATGATTTCAACTTTTACTTTATTTCAAAACAACTAAAAAATATCACAGAATATCGAGGTGTTTTTTTTTAGTCAATTATTTATTTCCAAGAATACATAATAACTGTTACACAGACAGAAATACATCGCTGACAATTTCATGCTTAATAGACAAACATAGTTATATACAAGATTGCAAAGGTTCTATCATTTTACCAGGTAATTTTACATTGCGGCCAAGTCAAATATTTATGATTTTCATCCATACAAGGACAGTTTGAGAATAATAAAGTAATAAGCAATTATACAATATATATATGGTTTTCCATTTGTCCAAATCTCTCTTAATTTGTATTGTCTACTATGCTAGGGATCTTTTTTATGGGCTCAATGTGGTAAGAGTTCATTTTGTGAATACGTTTCCAATAATACAGCGTATAAACAGACATTGAAATGAAAATTTGAGAACACATTAAAATGGTTTAAATATTCAACTAGTGTTCTATCATCAGTAGACCAGACATATAACAAGATAGGAAAAACAAAACACTACAACATACATTCTCTAAACTTTCGAAGCTCTCCATACAATATTTTACACATAATATAGAACATGTCCCAATACAAAGTACTGAACTGCATTCAGAGAACATTTGGCAGAGACATCCAGCAAGTGGCGAAAAGTTAATACCATTAAGAGAATTCCATAATGTGTACATCCAAATTTTCACCAGTATACAAAATACTTCATTAATTGTACATCTGTACTTCAGATGATAATTTGAAATTTACATTGTTTTCATAAGAAATCAATTAATTGGCATTTACTGTGATATCATATGTTAATTAAAACAAAACATGGCGGACAATGATTCTGAATTAAGTTCAACATTTAAAACATAAAATGTATTGCTAATTGTATTAATCCCCATTGACATAAAACTGTACGCACACAGATATAAAGATGCACGACACACAAATAATTATGTTCTGCATCCTAACAACTACATCTGTTACCATGGCAGAGGAAGGGAATTTCAATAAATTTGATTACAAAAGGTAAATAATAATATTGTATGGTAGAGAAAAGATGGCACGAAAACTGTACATACACATCTTCACAGTAAATATTAATCATGTCTTCATAGTAAATATTAATCGTGTCTTCACAGTAAATATTAACCATGTCTTCACAGTAAATATTAACCATGTCTTCACAGTAAATATTAACCATGTCTTCACAGTAAATATTAACCATGTCTTCACAGTGAATATTAATCGTGTCTTCACAGTAAATATTAATCGTGTCTTCACAGTAAATATTAATCATGTCTTCACAGTAAATATTAATCATGTCTTCACAGTAAATATTAATCATGTCTTTCAATGATTCAAGACAAATCAAATATAATATCTCCTTACCAATACAAACAATCATGGGTAAAATGTTTTTAGACATTCACACATCTCATACAGAGATATATCAAACATTGATTATATTTTGAATCTTCTACCTTGAAAAGTATTTTGGCATCATAAGGTCCATCTTCATTCTTAATCATTCTGTCACATTAATTTCACTGTAATTTTAAGAATTCGTTATGAACACAGCATTAAAATCCATGATACAAAATGATTCATGCATGTTAATGCCACACAAGGTAGAACAACAATGTTGCTTTTTACATGTTATAAAGCTATAATCAATTTTATATGTCTATGAAACAGAAATTCAAATAATTAAGTTATTTAAGAAATAATTCAATTCAGAGAGCACCACTGACCAACCACTGTTACAAATCATGCCCATATCTACAGGTGATAGTTAACTGTAAGAGGACGACATTTTTTACATTAATTAAATACCAAACCAAAATACTTATCAGAGACTAACAGTGTCAGTTATCTGACCAAAGGGTTTTCTTGAATCTTTATATTTAGCTTCTGTGCACAAGTATAAGGCCTAAAAAAAGTTTGTTTCCGGTTACCCAACCGACCCAATATTTTACCTGCTGACTCATAAGTTTATAACGTATCAAAATCGTAATGCTATATTGTAATTTTCACAATTCGTCAATATTATGGTGCACATATTCCTATATAGTGTTGCCAAGAAGTGTAAAAAAAAAATAATACAAATCTCTACCTACTGACACATATTTTAGGGTCATCAGGGCTTGACAAATTTTTCTAAGGCTACTTGTCCAGTAAGATGACCAGCTTAGAATTTTAACTAGTTCTGCAGCAATTTCAACTCGTCCTGCGTGAACTTCTCGCAACTATAAGTGGATTTGTCGAGCCCTGGACATGTAACTGGAAACAAGCCTTATTTTAAGGGCTAAAGTGATATCACTGTAAGTAAACCAAACAGTTCAAAGAGAGTAATTAATGTTTTCTCAGGGGTGTAATGTCACATCAACAACCAGGTCAGGGTCATATGGGAATTTCCAGCTTTAACGGTGGGGGTAGACCCAAAACGAAAGTATACACAAGTGAAATTTATCTGGTCCCAGGTGGGATTCAAACATAGAAGTGACAAGCCTGGGTGACTACTAGTCAGAGACTATAATGGAGACATCCACTGATTTGTGCATAAAACATTACAGCGTTAAATAAACAGGAATAATTTGTTGAGTTTAAACAGTAGGTCTGCTCTCTAATAAGATATGGTATTGTTTGGACAGATTGGCATCCCGTGAGAAATGCGCAGTTGAGGTTGTTACATAAGTCACCTTTCCACTATAAAACAAGGAAAATATAGTCTCAGAATAATTCAAGATACAAAATTACAGAACAGACAGGACATTATAATGCCAGTAAGTTTTCAGGCGTAGACTTCGATTATAAATTATAGTTCTAAATTTAGCCAGCGTTCAAATCAACCAATTACTACTGCCACTCACAGAATTGGTGCCAAATATGTAAAAGAACTGTTGACTTTAATTGCGGTAAACAATGTACTAACAACATGTCAGACATTTAGAACATTACGCCTAGTTAAGACTGTTTCCGAATTAGGAAATGAAGCCACAAATATACGGTGATATGTTTGTCTGGATATGATTCAGACTGCCCCAAATGCAGTAACTTTTATACAGTGAATCGATGATTATAACGTTAGATATATAGAAGTTTTTCACCACTGAAGACATAATGTACCTAGTGCTCAGATGTGTTCCTGCAAAGTATGGACTAAATTACATTGGAACTGTTTTATAAATTTATTGAGTATATGTCAAAGTTCAGTGCAAAGATAATGTAAATGTCTGTGAAAGATCTAGAACTTGGGAAGGTACTGTCTACACAAACAACTGAAGATTAAATGTAGATTCAAGCTTGTCTTTCATATACGCCCTCTTTTTTCTTGGAGAATAAATTGTTGCACTAACAGCCCACATCATTTCATGATATTTCTGGCTTTAATGGTAGACATAAATATGAGTAGAATAACTGACCTTCTATAAGCTTGACAGTTTCCTATGTTGCATGTAAAAATAGTCGGAGATTTGAATTCACAGCAGCTAGAAGCATTTGATTACTAGTCAGAGGCCATAACCGCATGACCCCCTATACAAATGCCCTCTGATCAGCAAATAGAGTGCACAAGAGATGCACGTACACAAAAGCTCAAATTTTAAATGGGTCACCTTCATTTTGACAGAATATTTACATACTCTATATGGCATCTTTCAACATTGTACCATTGTCTCATTCATGTATTCTTATATTTTGAAGGGCCAGCGATTCTACCTAGGTATACACCTGGGTTTTTCCTCCACTGCTAAAGCTGAAAAAGTCAACAAATGAACCTGGCTATTGGTGCAATGTTGAAACCCAGAGAAAAAAATGAAGGGGAGATAATTATGAAACATATTATCACAAAAATATGTTTGACAGAATATTTTAGAAGATTCAGAATTTCATATTTTCATATTTTCAGAAGATTTTTTAACCCTTTGCCTCATAATACCACATTTCCCCACAACTGAAGCAGACGACTTTAGAAAACATTGCGGCAAAAGAAACCATTGTTTGTAATGAGCAGTGGTTTCCTTTGCCACAATGTTTTCCTCTCTGTCAGAGAGAAATAACTCAATTTTCAGTAATAAATTGATATTTTCGCATATTTACTTTGAAATTGGATGAGTCCACAATATGCCTATGAGGTGAAGTGTTGAAGCATAAAAACATCTGTGACCAGTTTTCTTAATATTACATATCATCAAATATTATTTGAACACTTGATTAGAACTATATCAGCCAGATACACCTGGTCATGACAAGGGTGTGTCAATATGTCTATACATGACCTAATTATTCTATGTACATGATTAACAGGACACAAGATAAAAATGAGGTCGCATAAAGTAAAATCAAGTAATCAAATAAAGTATCAAATAGTAAATATAAATATTCACAGTTTGGAATCAGAATATCTAACAGCTTGGGTGATATCAATGTTTAGTATAGATAGAAATACTGCAGTTGAATTTCACTTCATTGGTCTTAGTTGATAAGTATCATTGAAAAGGGACCAGGTGTTGAAGTTGTAAATATTGAGACTCACTCATTATGCGTTTTTTTATTGCTTTATTTGTCTGCTAATCTTTACTTTCATACATTCCATGTTTGACATATGTTTACTGTGGTTTCAGGATTTTTTGTGGAATATTATTCATGAATTTAAGTACCTACAAATTAAGATTTCATGGATTTAATTGCCTAAATTGCTAATTTCATGGGTACATAAATTCATGGATTTTCAAATTTCAGATAGATGTATATACAGATGCATTCATGATTTTAATTCGAAATCTTAATTTGCAGGTACTTAACTTCATATATATATATTACTATCAGATATTGATTACTGTCAGATTGATGATACACTTAAGCCAAAAATGATGAAGATCCTGTATTGAATTTCAATACAATACAATATATATTACATTACAGTCAATGACCTCTGACAGTACAATGTGGGTATGATGTTAAATGAGAAGATCATGTAATGGTGAACCTGAGACTAATTCTGAAGAAAAAATGTAAATTTGATCAACTCTGTACAATCATCTGAACTTCTTAATTTCTGGAAAGGGGGGGGGGAGATACTCAGAAGTTGAAAGTCAATAATGGTATATTCAAATAAAAATGTAACAATTTTACCATACAGTCCTGATAATTTTGGATTGGGCATCATTTTTATATAATTGTACAATCATGGTTTCAGTTATATTTGTTAACAGAATGTTAATCAATTGTGCAAATGTTAAGGTCATTGGCCGGTTTGATACAAATATTTCTATGTAATAAACATGTCATTGTAAGTTTAGGACTAATCTTATGACACGGAAAACTGTTAAAAGAAATTTAAAGAGAACTAAAAACATGAGAATAGCTACAAAAACAACTTACCGCGATAACCTTTTGGTCGGAAATTCGCTTGTAGAAAATTTGAACCAGAGAATTCCACAAACATTTTTATCAAAATATTTCATCCATAAACAATTTACAATTTCACAGATTCACAAATCCTGGTCACTAACATTCCAAAACAAACTTCAGCAAACAATTAGATGTTCAATCCAAAAACATACGTGTCCCATGTCCACACAAAATGTATAAACACATCTGTTCATTCAACTGACATGTTCTATTGGATTTAAATAAATAAAACAAGAATTTTGTCCAGTACAACCGATTATTGTTTGTTAAAAGTTTTATAGAAATATTAAGCTTTGATAGTTGACTAAAAAGTTGGTATTTAAACACACCCTGACACAGCTCAGGTCAACGATTACATAACATTACAGTCTATAAACACACTTCACATTAATACATATATATATATATGTATATATATAAATTCTACATACTATGAAAGATTACAAATATCTAATTTCAGCAATCAATGAAAAAAAAGTAAGATACTTAGAAATAAATGTATAGCGTATTTATATAAACGATAAGGATAAGGTAAGGTTAATCGTGTGATACCGGAGTACGCATACATGATTATACATGATCAAGAGTAAAACCAATGTTTTAACAATATCGATCACTATATGTACAAATCTTATTAATAAATGTTATGATAATCATTTTTTTCTATCTAAGGAATGATAAATGACTCATGAAACAGAGGTAATTAAGAACAGTTTCCACTAAAAAATTGGAGTACTAACAACATGTTCTATAATAAATAATTATATGAAATATATCTAACAAATAATAAAATGACATCAAACTGATCATAATTCAATTAAAATTTAAAAATAATGACAAAAAATGTATACAAATATGTATACATGAAAGGTTGAACTTCAAAATTTTATTTTTTTTTCTTCACTGGTGTACAGCATACCTGAACAGCCAGGATCATTTGGTAACCTTTTCAGTTTTAATGATGGAGGATGCCCACATACACAGCAAATTGATGATTAATCAAATGATCTGAAAATCAGGATTCAATGGGTACATACAAGGCTAAATATCTTAAGGCCGCATGTACACCATTGTCAGACAAACACTTGCATATTTCCATCAATTGTGATGAAGTTATTTACCAAAAACTTTTTTGTACGAACTTCTTGAACAATTAGATAATTGTTATCCAGAGCAACAGGTAAGCTGCGTATTTGCGCATTTACTCAATTAAATCTACAAAATACGCAATTGAAACTATTTTAGATGTGTATCAAAAAGGTATTACAAAAGCAAAATACCCAATTAAAATATTTATGATGTGTATCGAAATCAATTTTCACGAATATACATGCATATAGTCATTTTCGTCTGTCAGTCGTTCCTTATAGTCTCGGACAAACGTTGTAGCGATGTGGTTGAAAACAACCAAATGTGTACAGTTTAGACTTGATAAGTAAGAGCATGAATTCCCAATTGATATAAAAATCATAGACTAACAGGTTTCAGGAAACCCAATTATATTTAGCAAATACCCAATTCAAAATGAAATGATGGAGTAATACCAAATTCACTGAGAAAGCTTATCTGTTGCTCCGGTTATCACAAACTCTATTATCAGTAGTCATCCATTACATATTTAAGCATCATTTTAATGAGCCAAAAATATCAGTAATCTTAGGATAGTGTAAGCTAAGTGATAACAGCATGATGTTTTACACTTATATACCAATATATGGTATAACACTACCGCACAATCACCCCAATCAGTGCATACAGGCTAATTATCCAATCAGAAATCTACTACAACTTAAGTGCAGAAAGGTTAAGAGAGTTAAAGTTCCCTGGAGCAACATCTAGACAATAAAACCAGCCTAAGCAAAAATCAATTAGAGCCAGTTTCAAACAGTTTTATTGCTTATTGATTCATTTCAAACCTCTGCAAACATTTTGTTTCCACACGATAGATCAGACCTGTTACATTATGCAATAATGACTAAATAATTGAGATTTTCATCCAAATAAAAGAAATATCTATTGGACAGAAATCTGGAGTGATACCCTAGAATTTCTCAAGAACAATAATACAAACATGTGTGGAGTTAACTAAATGTGTCATTCCAGAGACAAGGTCCCAAGGTTATAAACTTGAGAACAGTCTCAGAGCTCAAATCTCAATCCCATTCTCAAAGAATTATGGTTGAAAAGATAAAGATCATTAATATCTAAATATGTATTCAGGTCAATTATGGTATCAGAATAATGTATCAATAATATCGTTATTGTCTTATTATAATTAACTGTGAACATTAAGACAAGATATGAGATTTGAGCTCAGAGACCAATCTCAAGTTTTATAACCTTGGGCCAAGGTCTAAAAATATAATTTTCTAGTTAAAATCAAAACATAATGCAGGTACATGTGTACTGAACAAATTTATCAAGAACATGATAAAATATCTTTTCACCAGATCAAAATTAGTTCAAAAACAAGTAAGTAATGATTTATGTATTACGGATGTAGTATAATTTAATGCAAGTTTTATCATCTTAAGTACTGGGCGTTGTTGAAAACTTGAAAGATAAAGAATTACAATGAAACAGTAATAAATAAGTCACCATATATAATACAAGACATTAACTTTAATAAGGGTCCTACAACAGGAAGTGCAAGTATACCTTGTCAAGGGAGGTAATTACACAATATTTGATTATGGCTCAATTTCTGAACATTACAATCCCGCACTAGTTTAACACAGCAAACCTTGAGTCAATATTTGTTTGTCCATACTAACAATACTTTAAACACAATGTTTTGTATGGGAATTTTTAATGTCTAAGGCTATGAATAAATATTTTATCACAGATTGTATTTAGTGTGTATTTATAGCATGGAATATGGTCTTTGTATTACACAATTCATACAAAGACAAGTGGACACACCTCTAGGTATTAGCCGGGCATGAGGTAGTTTCTAATATATTATTTCAATTCAAAGATTAGATTTACGTAAGTTTGATAAGGAGCAGGTTATGGTTGGTTCGCCAACTCAGCACAGTCTAAGGTCTGCATGGTCACTCATACCAAATGAACAGACCACCAAATAAACAAACAAAGGAACCAAACCAATGAACGTGAACCAATGAATGTGAACCAATGAACGTGAACCAATGAACTTGAACCAACGAACGTGAACCAACGAACGTGAACCAATGAACGTGAACCAACGAACGTGAACCAATGAACGTGAACCAATGAATGTGAACCAATGAACGTGAACCAATGAACGTGAACCAATGAATGTGAACCAATGAACGTGAACCAATGAACGTGAACCAATGAATGTGAACCAATGAACATGACAAATGAACCCCACTGAACTGAACCAAGCCAACCTGACCAAACAAACAAACAACCAACCTTTCTTAAGCCAGTTGGACAGCTTTCTAAAATGTGAAAATCCTCCCAATTTCTGGTCCCAGGTTAGATTCAAGCTCACAGCAGAGAATGGCTAGTGATTACTTGTCAGAAACCATAACCAGTTGATAAAAATTATAAGCATGCGACATCTTAAATATAGAATTCTCGCTGCATCAAACTTTAACCCCAAAGGCCCCCAGAAATGCACAACATACTGCTCCAGGGACAGCAAGTGCAGCGAGAAACATGAAGTCTGTGTAGGAACATGTATAAGAATTGATCTCCGAAATAAAACAGCTGACCTTTATCAATGTGACAATAATCCCAATGCCCTTCTCGTGTTTCTTCACTAGTCTCCTCATCCTCAAAACGTTTATACTTATCCAATATATGCATCCTTATAAATCTAAGGAATGATTCAAAACACATAATGAAACCTTTAGAAAAAGTTTCTAGACTTTACCATAGTAACATGATTGGTACCAGACAACACATCAAAACATGATCAATGTTAGACTAAATGAATAAAAGACGTGTATGCAACAATATTGAATTATACCAGTAATTATGTTTATTAATTGAATTATTGGTTAAACAAGGGAAAAATATGGATTCATTGCAACAAAATATACAATACCAGGTACATGTGGGATCATATAAAAGTGGACAAACTGTCCGTAAAACATGAATAATTTATTGACTATCAGTAAAGGTGTAAGTTTGCTGGTGCTGAGATCATAAAAATACATACTGATGATGGTAGACTTTGCCTTACAACAAAACTGTGGCAAATAAGAGCCCACAGTAAACAATAATAACAAAAATTATACATTCATTGTCACTAAAAGAATAAAACTCAATCATGAGGCTTAATTACAGTTTAAAAGTTTATTGCCAAACAACATATTTCATAAGCATACTGAAAAAAATGGAAAAAGGATTTGAATTTATTTTTCTCAATAATCTTCTTAAAATTAATTCAGAAATGTCAAAAAATAATAGCCTGTATGAGTTTAAGAAAGACAACTGGTAATAAATCATTCATTAAAAAATGTAAGAGTAAGCTCCCCTTTCTTCACAAAAAAATGCAACTGATTAATATTTTTCCTTCACAAAACACAAGAAAGACAACTCAAAATATCCATATGATAATATTAACAAGAGCAAGAGTAGCCTCCCTTTTAAGAACAAAACAGGATATTGAAGAATTCATTTTTCAATGAAATAAAGTCAATGTTCTTAGACAGACTGTTCTCGTCATTCAAATCAGTGTAATATTTTTCTCTTTTCTTGCAGATGTTACAGCGGGACTTCTATGATAACTATAAACATCAGTAATGAATAAAGACTTACGTTTGATGAACATGTTGGTTCCACCAAGAAGGAATGTTTCACAATTTAATGGTAATGGTGTATTAGATGCTTCAACAAATACATTGATATTATCTAGATCCATACCACGTCTCTCTAAGATAGGCTGTACAGCATCTCTACAATACAAACATATATCTTATAACAACACAAACAATAATCAATTGTCCCCAGTATATTGAGAGTTCAATCTTGTCATTTGTGTTTTATACATACAGTATCATCAACAGCACATAAATATGTGACAAAAAGTTTAAGTATAGTAATACAAGTATTGCAGTATTATATCTTTCTATTTTTCTTGCACTTCTTGTTTTTGTACCAATGATAATAGAGAGGTGTTCAAGGTCAAGTGGTTATCGTCTCTGATTAGTAGTCACTACCCTTCGCTGCAGTGATTTCATTCTAACCTGGTACCAGACAATTTTCACATGTAAGGAAACTGCTAAGCCAGCTTATGGAAGGGTAGAGGTTCTATCCAGGTGTAAACCTCAGGTCTTCCTCCACTGTTAAAGCTGGAGAGGTTGCCAAATGACCCTGGTGCAACTTTAAACCCCAGTGAAATAAAAATAATATTTGATATATTTGAGACTCCCTGCAATATCACGGTACTCAAAATGTTAGTGGAAGCTGCCCTCAAATCTTAGTGCTTCCTAGTCAGCAGATTTCAGACAGGCTGTATAAGAGGCTAGTAGATGAGACTGCAGACTATTACACTCCCACACAGATCAATGATACTGTCAGACAAGCAGCCGAACTATCTATCATAAAATTAAACAACACTAAAACAAACCAATAAATGTGAGTCATTACCTAGAAGAAGTCATGAGAAAACTTAACTAGAGCTCCACAGAGTGGCACCATCGCTCGTCTCTTTTAGATCTTTTCTATTTAATAAGCAATTTTGATAAAAATTCTAAATTAAAAAGGGGCATAACTCCAAAAATATAACTTTCAGAATAATGCCCCTTGTCTTGCAACTGTGCTTTGTCATGATAATCAAGTATTGCAAGAGTCGTGCTGGTATCTTCAAAAGTGTTTCAACAACGACGAGGAATACGACGATGCAGTGATCATAATAGATCAACTTCTTCTTCAAAACAGACAAGCTAAAAAAGGTAACTTAAATACAGGAATTAGTTTAATGGACGGCACTTCCAAGCATGGATCCATATTCTAAGACTCTCACTTATATAAATACCTTAATGAAATATTTTTCTCTGCAGCAACAATTTCAATATCATCATCAGCATCTTTATTCAGAATCTTCATAGTAAATGTCTCATGATTTATTGCACCCTGAAAACATAGTATCACACATCTTATATACCGATAGAAACTTCAAATGCTTCCTGTCACATTTTTCATTTTCCAGTAATCTAAGCACTGAAAATATTAAGAAAAAAACACAATTCACTTGTGCAACTTGTCTTATTTCATCTTCCCTTCAAACCATTGGTCAACCACAAACAATTTTTGCACTATTATTGCAAAAAAAGATATTGTTTATAAATCTTAACATAACTGTGTGTGCATAAATTATAATACTCCACTATGTGTAATTAAAGATACTCAACCAGGAGCCAGGGGGTGTTAGAAGTATGTTTGAGTATGTCATATTTTGTTTGTGTAACAAAGAGTTCCAGAATTCTAAAAACAAGAAACAATCAAAACACAAATGTTTGTTTTTTGACATCACGATGATTACATCAGGTATAAGGAACTTTAGGATGATTACACCAGAAACAAGAGGGCCATGATTACCCTGCATTGCTCACCAGAATAAATGTTAATCAACTTGCTACTAAAAAGGTAATAAAGGTACACTTGTGGGCAAATAATGGCAAACAATAATAAACTTGATAAAGGACCATCAAAGGATACTACAAAGGAATATTTGTAATGACTGAAGGATGCTACAGACCAACTTTGGTGATGATCCAACCACTGGTTCATGAAAACAAGTCATTTTAAGGTATTTCTATTTTTAGCTCTAGTGGCCCCTAAAAGGGGCTGACCAAATTTATTTGAACAAACTAAAGAGAGGACCATCTAAGGATGCTACAAACCAAGTTTGGTGATGATCCATCCATTTGTACATGAGAAGAAGACGTTTCAAGGGATTTCTATTTTTAGCTCTAGTCGGCCCTAAATGGGGCCAACCTTTTTTTTTCAACAAATCTGATAGAACTCTATCTAAAGATGCTAAAACTAAGTTTTGTAATAATCCATCCATAGAATCATCAGAAAAAGTCATTTTAAGGTATTTCTATTTTTAGCTCTAGCGGCCCCTAAAAGGGGTCGACCAAATATATTTGAACAGACTTGAGAGAGGACCATCTAAGTATGCTACAGACCAAGCTTGGTGATCATCCATTTGTTGGGGCCAACCAAATTTATTTGAGCAAACTTGAGAGAGGACCATCTAAGGATGCTGCAGACCAAGTTTGGTAATCATCCATCCATACGTTCATAAGAAGAAGATTAAAGTTTTTTTCTTTTTTTAGTTCCAGTGACCCCTAAAAGGGGCCAACTGGTATAATATGAGCAAATTGCAGTAAGAACGTCAAAAGGCTTCTACACAGCCAATTTGAAGTAAATCAGACAGGTAGTTTCTGAGGAGAAAACCATTGTTGACACAAGACGACGGACGACTTGCGCTAAAGCATCCACCTACCCATCCTAATAGCTCACCCTGAACCTACGGTTCTGGTGAGCTAATAAGTGACTTCAGGATGATTACATCAGATATAAGGGACTTTAGGATTATTACTTCAGGTGTAAAGGACTTTAGGATGATTACATCAGGTGTAAAGGACTTTAGGATGATTACATCAGGTGTAAAGGACTTTAGGATGATTACATCAGGTGTAAAGGACTTTAGGATGCTTACATCAGGTGTAAGGGACTTCACAATGACTACACCAGGAATAAGGGACTTCGTGATGATTACATCAGGTATAAAGGACTTCATAATGATTACATACAATCAGCTACCATATATAATAAAAAACATAATAATAAAGGCAGCTAAAACTGTACTGGTTTAAAATCAATATGAGAGAGCTTGATAGTGGTGATAAATACCAATATAAGTATTGTAGCGTTTTACGTTACATCGTTTTATTTAGAAGTTAGATCAGAACATGAGAAAGGTGATCCATAACACAAATTTAGACTATCAAGAAGTTTGTCCAGTCACCACAATGATATGAAGTAAATACTTGATGGTTCCATTATTCTGATAAAATCAAATTATTTCTGCAAGTCAGTCCATACAAGAACTATAAAAGCATTGCAGTTACAGTCAACACTCGTTATGTTGATTTTTTCGAGCCCGAAAAAGTACTTTGTCTTAACGAAAATTTGACATAAACATCGAATGATTACCGGTATTGTATTAGACATTTTGGCTGTTGTTAGAATCACTAGTTCATGATAATTGGTGTGTGCGATGTAAGAATTACTTATTGTTGTTAGAATCACTAGTTCATGATAATTGGTGTGTGCGATGTAAGAATTACTTATTGTTGTTAGAATCACTAGTTCATGATAATTGGTGTGTGGGATGTAAGAATTACTTATTGTTGTTAGAATCACTAGTTCATGATAATTGGTGTGTGTGATGTAAGAATTACTTATTGTTGTTAGAATCACTAGTTCATGATAATTGGTGTGTGTGATGTAAGAATTACTTATTGTTGTTAGAATCACTAGTTCATGATAATTGGTGTGTGTGATGTGAGAATTACTTATTGTTGTTAGAATCACTAGTTCATGATAATTGGTGTGTGTGATGTAAGAATTACTTATTGTTGTTAGAATCACTAGTTCATGATAATTGGTGTGTGTGATGTGAGAATTACTTATCGTTGTTAGAATCACTAGTTCACGATAATTGGTGTGTGTGATGTGAGAATTACTTATTGTTGTTAGAATCACTAGTTCATGATAATTGGTGTGTGTGATGTGTAAGAATTACTTATTTCTGATATTTTAAAATAATATATTTACAAGTAAATGAATGAATAAATAAATAAATGACATTTACTTCATGTATGGTGATTTATATAAAAAAATACCAAACTACAAACATCTTTCATTATGACATGTTTTATAAATCCAATGTTTTGTCAGCTATTAAGTTACATATGATGATATGTTTGCATTTAAGAATAAACAATAATAATCTCCCTATTGTTATAGACTAAACATTAAATCAAACTTGTCGTAGACTCAGCGAGGTGTGAAAAACATTTGGGGGCAAGTGCATAATATTGTCTGACTTCGTAATAAACAACGCAAATTAGGCGCGAAATTGTTCATTCGGACTTCAAAATTAGTTCGACATAACGAAAAAAATTTGAGAGCAAAATTCGTATTAAGCGATAGAATTTTATATATGGTTAGAAGGAAAAAATCGGGACATAAAAGTACTTCCTCATAATGGAAAATTCGTGTTAACGGACTTCGCAATAACCAGAGTCAAATGTATATGTAAACTGAAGTACACATTGATGTTAATGACTGAGTATATAATATATATTTTTGTGATATGAAAAAAGGTTGAAATCAGATTTACAATTAACTGAAAGAAATGAAACTAAGATATGTAAAAAAGAATAACAATGAAATTACTTATTACAACTTAAAGTATTCATGAATTCAAAATAATGTGAAAATAGCATATTCACAATAGCATATTTATCATTACATAATAATCAGCATGAGATAAAGCAAATTAATAAAAATGTAAAAAATACATAATTGTACTCAGAAATATAAAATAATCATGTTTAATCTTGTTGTTACATTTATAAAAGTAATAAGTATAAGATATAAAATACTCATAGTAAACATGCGATGAGTGATAAGTGACAATTCTAAGGCATGCAAAACTAATCTAATCCAAGCAAAAGCATTACAAATTTAAGTATAAAATATTGCATAGTCCTAGACAACAAATTCAATACATAGCAAAATGCTGTTGAAGGGTACAGTTCTAAGTTCTTTCCATAAGACTAAATAAAACCAATTATTTAACTTGTCCAAATGCAAATATGATAATGTAGAATGACTCTCAACATTATTTTGCTCAAGCGAAACTAAGCCATAAAGACAAGAGAAGTTCCAACAGTTGTGAAATGAGAATCATCATTAGTGTAACTAACATATTGACATATGTCAGAGATATACTTGATAAATAAGCTATGATAGTGTTGTGTTTGTATGTTCATATGGAACCTTCCAGATAATATTAACAATCACAACATTTCCTTCACTAAATCTCCATGCATTTTGAATTTACTATAATTTATCATTGTTTATTATTATTATTATTATTATTATTACTATTATTTACAATAACCTGAAGCCAGAAATGACATTATTACAAAATGTTCACTTACGTATGATGAAACAAAATATAAATTGTGTTTCAGCAGCAAAATTCTTACATGCTTTGCCAGAAAGGGGTTCAAATGTCAAAAACATCTTGAATAACACAATGTCTTGGACAATTATAAGACTGTACAAGGGTACCATAAAGAACAATTTATGGTATCATGTATTTAAAACAAGTAATAATGGAAATGAAAGTCTAAAACTATTGTCACATTGCCCAGATAACAAATTCTGAAGTCGAACAATACAGGCAATCACTTATGGAAATGAAAAACAAGGCATATGTAATTACATCATGAGATTGCGAAACAGCCATTCACACATGATAGGGATACAAAGTGCCGTTATAATTAATTGCAATTTAATGCAAGAAGCATTTCCTGGGAATCTGTTTCTTGTTGCTTCCATCCATTATAAATTTTTCAGCTAATCAAACACCCAACATCAAACAAAAAGCATGCAAAGAGTGAATAATACAGCACAGGAAATTTGACATCCACATAACAAGAATGGGTTCGGAGGTTATACAACTTGAGATCGGTCTCTGAGCTCAAATCTCATATCTTGTCTTTTAATGTTTGGAAGTAAATTATGATAAGACAATAATGGTATTATTGATATATTATTCTGACTGCATACTTGGCCTGAATATGTATATAAACATTGATTACCTCTATTTTTTCTACCAAAATACTTTGAGAAAGGAATTGACAATTGAGATCGGAGACTGTTTTCAAGTTTTATAACCTTGGGGCCAGCCCGCACAGTTCCTTGCAGACAAAGATTAGAGATAAATACACTAGAAGATGGTTACTGGATAAAACAGACATTATACTTCCTTTCCTTATATACATGCGTAAGAGCAACGCGGCCTAAGGAGATATATATCTTCCAAAGTCAATGATTTTGCGAAGAAAAAAAAATTCCCTAAAATTACTCTGAGGAAAAATTAGTCAAGAAGCTTAAAGCTAAGAATATTCTACAGTCAGTAAATTTGTCATCTGCAAGTTTCTGAACACAGTATCATTGTAATCCCATAAGAGAGAAACAGGATTTTAGCCCACTCAATGTCTGCTGTGATTTGATAATGAGTGACATTGTTTTGTAATTATATAACATGACAATAATATGGAGAGGCAGACTGTACATCCTTCAAGGCAAGAAACATCAGTAAGAAATGTACAGTAAAACCTCAAACAGTGACTAACACAAAATTATGACCACCTCGTAATAACAACCACTTTTTTAGCACCGCCTTTCAATTCAACTCCCCTATAATCCAATGTTATAATGAGACCACCCCATTATTTACAATCCATTCTTCGGGTCCCATTAAGAGTCTCATTATTGAGGTTTTACTGTAATATACAGCAGAAGGCAAACTAGAAAATTCAAACAAAAGTTCTGTATTGTAACCAATAAAATTATATTTAAGATAATTTACAGCTATTTTCACACAAACTACACAATAGGCTAGTTATAATTACATCATAAAGAAGTAACTCTAAGCTGTACAATGATTATCGTCAATTATTTAAAACTACATGTACTTTTAAGTGAGATATATTTATGTCAGTAAAAACAAAAGAGCAAAATAGGTCAATTAACACACAAACATTCATAGAGTGATGAACAAAAGAGGGAAACATCACTGGCATAATAATGTCAGAAGCACGCCAAAGGCAACAGACATTGCAATGCAATCATTAACAACATATTGTGATGTTGTTTTATGCAATTCTGAAGCATATTTCTATAATTTCGAGACTCATAACCCTTCATTTATATGCATTCTTACCTGATGTAGAGATATTAACATTATTATTTACATGTCACCTAATTGTTTACAATTGTTTATTTGCATGCTAACATTCTATAATGTCAATTTCAGAGTAAAGATAACATGCACTGTTACACTTTACCGAATTAATTTCTTAAAACTGTGCTGTATCAGTGACCAAGTTTTCTAAACATGTGACAAAATTCTCTGAGCATGTAATTAAGTTTCTGCACAAAAGACAAAGGATTGTCAATGCATGATCAACTTCTGTTATGTAAATAATCAAGTCTTTAAACATGTGAACAATTTGTTCTCAAGAGGTGAAGCTTGCTTTTGAACATGAGACCAAGTTTTCTGTGCTTGTGACCAAGATTTTGACTGACTTATTCCAATGTCCCAATCTCTATCCAGAGTTGTTATTAGTTATTCCGCACATATCGTCAAAGTCTCCGCTTGTGCAAGATTCTTGCAAATCAAGAAAGCCACAAATTTAATGCTACAAATTTTACAACTAAAACAATTTCTTTTAGAACAATACATAGGAGACAAGAGATGTTATAATTTACCAGAAAATCACAGAAAATATTGTATTTATCAAGTGCACTATTTCTTGACAGAAAGTGTCTGTTCATATTCAGTAATTAGGTCACACTGTCAAATCGCTTAAATTGAAACAAAACGCAGAAGTCAAACATAATTATGAAAAGTTATGACAACAAATGCACATATACAGAAAAACAATAGTGAGACTTTGTGTATCAGATGGAAACTAAAGGTGACTCGGACACATGTTTTTGAAGTACTTTTCAGATGTTGACAGTGATGTATCTGTGAGATAATTCATGACAACTTTGGATACAGATTACCAATGTCCACAACCGATTTGCTGTTTATTTTATGAACCTTGTAAAACAAGAATTACAAAAACAAAGTTATAGTAAACTTTAATGACAGTTTTAGTTTCAATCTGAAGACATGAACCACATGCAAGCATATTATATGAAGCAGGCATGCAGAGTTAGCGAGTATATTCCTTTAAGACACACATAAAACAAAACTGAAACTCAGGATGCACTAAGACTACAGGGACAAAAAGGTTAGGGTTAGAGAGTTTGTATATAATTAGTATCTACCCATATTGCTCTGTTTCTTCTACTGATATCCTATCTTTGCTCAAATTGATTCACTCCAGTTTTTATCAAAACAAAATGATTTAGAAACTTAACTTTTTATTTTCAACAATATAGTTAAGTACCCAGACACATAAATCATTGTCATCAAAGAAATTTTAGTTTTTAGCTAGTATCAATTTATCGTACACCAGTGACTATGTGTCAAGTTTTTATTATATCTCACAGGCAACCATTTTATTCCAATAATCAAACCAGTAAAACATACAGCTATGGTTAATAGTTAGGCTAAGATCATTCGTTACAAGGGTAGGTAGCTGTAGTACTAAACAAACATACAAAGTGAAACAGAGAAATACAGATGGATTATGCAAGCAAAGACACTTGAAGATATAACACCTTTCGTTGAAGAATATGGTTCGATATGGAGCTTCTACGGCCACCTTCAGTCCCTAGCGTATGCTCATCAATACTACCATGGTAACTGTAGCTTTGTTCTTTAAGTTCCTCATCATCTGATATTGGGTTGCCAGAGAATATATCGCTTGCGCTATGACTTCGAGCACCCTGTGTTTTTCATTAATATGTGTATTATAGGTAAACAGCGAATAAATTGATACTGTTCTATAAATCACAGAAGTAATTGCATATAGTCATATACGAGTACATGAAAGCAATCTAGTCAAAAAGTCAAACAAACATAAGCTTCTGTAGACTTATTTAACCCAGTATTCCAGTGCTGTAAATCTGACTTTAATAAGATTGCTAACATGGACCAAGATACTCAGCCAGGCGATTTTCATGCAGATTGTTAAAAGGCAGAAAAGCTGTCGGTTATACTTTAATACACAGAACAAAATTCAACCACAAGGCATTATGGGAACTTGTTTACATTTAAGTTAGATGCAGTTAACATTTAGACAAAAAGGCAATGGTATTAAGTTCTTACAAGTAGAGTTATTCTTAGAAGCTTCAGAACCATTAAAAGCAGTTGTAGTTATTTCCTTCTGCCAGGGAATAAAATCCCATTTCGCCATAAAAATCAATCCATGAATACCAGAGGGCATTAAAACTACTCAACAAAATGCACAATGTGAAAAAATGTGTAAGAAGAGAAAAATGTGAAAATTAAAATGGGAAAATAATTGAAAACCACTACAAAAGGGCAGATAATCTCAAAAATGTTGTGTCAATAGGAAAAAATGGGAACATGGTAACATTTAGCTACAAAAATAAGGGTCACTATGTCAGTGCAATATCATGCTTTATGTCAAATCAAGTAATAAATAAAAATAATTCTATATTCAGTAGACATAATAATTAGTCTTTAGGAATCAATTCTGCTTATTAGAAAGTATCATTGTCAATAGTTTAAAATAAGAAAGCTGTCAGTAAAGAGAGAATTGAAGTATAAATTGAGCTTATCTGAAGTAACGGAATATTACAGAAACAACTAAAAAACTAGTGACATCAAACTTACAGTAGTGTGTCTTCGTTTGGCTTTCACCACTTTCTTCCTTTTTAATTTCTTCTCAACTTCACAAACATCAGGCGCTTCATTGCTGAAAAATCGTAATTTATATCTAATTAGATTGTGTAAGACAAAATTTACATTAGACAAAAAAGAACTCCGTGTTTCCATTAATATCACCAAATAATCGGTTGTAGATTGGTAGAACCATTTTTTCAACAGTATTTTTTAAGTTAAGAGATGTAGTTCAATTAGGGATGAAAATATCAGCAGGAAAACTGGAACTCCGAAGAGTGGTGCCAATTGTCATCTGTTTTACATGTCAGCAATGGGGGCCACATTTGAGATTTTGAGTTTGAACACAAAAAGGTGTCATTTGAACCAAACCTCTAATTAAAAAGGGGCACAACTCCAAAACGTACAGCTTCCAGTATAATGCCCCTTGTTTTGCAATGGCGCCTAGTCATGATAATTAAGAATTCCAAGTGCTGTGTAGATATCTTTAAAAGTGTTTCAGTAATGGGCTACATTAAAGGCTTTGCGCAACAAGGACTATGATGTCAATGATGACACAGTGATCGTAATAGCTCAATTTTTTCTTCAGAACAGACAAGCTAAAAATGACTAAGATTGGAAAAAATCTAGGATCAGCAGAGGTAAATATGATTGGTCAGTTTAGTGGAAACCTGGAACTTTTTATTTTGCTCTTTAAGGCATATCTTCAGGGCATTCGAATGACAGAAGTGGAATAAATTTGTGAAAAAATTATGGCAACATATGCAAATTAAGAGGAAAGACAGATGTAAGCACATGAGTATCAGACGGAAACTGTTAGAGACTCAGTCTCATGTTTTAGTACTACATGTATTTTTCAGATGGTGGAAGATTTATATGAATGATAAGTAACAACAACATTGGACAGAGATTGCTTAAAGCCAGTAAAATCTGCCACTGAAAGCCTGCATCAAGCTAGGTGTGGTATAACAATCATTCACAGTTACTTTTTATGACAAAATCTGATAGGTTGGTCAATGACACATAACAGAAAAATTTCATTATAATGTCTTTTCTTCTCTGTTATATGTCACAAAAACAGACAGGGTAATTTGGAGACATTTTCCAGACATAACAGGCAGAGTCATTAAGCAACTTTTACCACACTTCACAGAGGAAAACGACCTTAGATGTATTCCTGGATAAAACCTCAGACCTTCCATAGCCAGCTGGACAGCTTACCTCACATGTGAATTTCTTCAGGTCTTGGTAAGATTTGAACTTATAATGGCGAGAGACTGGTGATTACTAGTCAGAAACCATAACCACTCAACCACAAAGGTCCCTTTTCATTAATCTATTGAATCATAAATGAAGTTTGTCTATTATCATAAATCATGGACTTTTTGCAGACATTTAGAACTTATTCAATCATTTAAAACTAGTAAGTTGAAGTTCCGATGGTATAATTATCACATGTTGAAGTTCCGATGGTATAATTATCACATGGATGTAGGCTCAATTATAAGAAATTACTTTATAATGTATTGTTGTAGTGAACTAATGATGGTCACCCCATGATGGAAGGATTAAATCATCATAGAATTTATGGAAAATTTTTACAAAATGATTTACTACATAATTGGAAAGTAATGATTGGTGTGGAACATTATGTAATATTTAACCTTTTGCCTCAAAAGCATATTTGGATTCTTCCAAATTCAAAGCTAATATACACAACATCAATTTATTTAAGAAAATTGGGTTATTTATCTCTGACAGAGTGGAAAACATTGTGGCAAAAGAAACCATTACTCATTACAAACAATGGCTTCTTTTGCCAAAGTGTTTTCAAAGCTTGTCTGCTTTAGGTGCGCAGAAATGGCATTGTAATGCAAAGGGTTAAAGTGATAAGAGATTTACAAGATCAACAAATTTTGTAACAGCCCACAATAAGAAGAAATGTGAAGGTCAATTATCAAATTTCAGAAACTATTTAATACATTTAAAATCACAAAAGCTACATCAAATTAACCTGTTAAACTTATACCTGGATTTTAGAGCATCATATAACAAACATAAAAAGACTCACGCCATTATATCACAACATAAAAAAAATGTAACCATTTAAACATAATTATACCCGAAAACATGAGATTTTAACATTATTGTTAAATTTATTGTGACTGCAAAACTTCAAAGGCCCAGAAATATACTGTGTTTATACAGCTTTTTTATAAAATTTATATTTATGTCAGGAGTGTGATTTTTCAAATACTTGAGGGGCAAAAAATACATTATTTTGAGCAGATCTGGCTGAGAACCAGTGTTCCTGCCTTCTAGATGTATTGGTACCAGGCATATAATATTTTTCCTTTGTTTTCAGATGCTAAATAAGACAATTACCACACAATTATGCAAACTATCATCAGTCCATTATTTAACAAAGGTCGAAAAGCCCATCATTTTTAGACTTACTTCACCATATATAATTACATTAGAAGTGTAAGCTAAACTGTAATAATTTCATATACAACACCTTCATTTACAAAAATAATGCTTAATTGCAATAATGGTACAAGTTCAGGCAGAAATAATTAGACAATGTTCAGACATTATACACATGTAATACCAAGCGTTTAAGGTTTTACACCCATAATGTAATCTAATTCAGGGGGGTAGAAATGAGCCGGAAGCCGGAAAAATCAACCGGCTATTTGAGCAATGATGATGGTTACATTTTCTTCACATATTACAAATCAAACAACCCTCATATAAACAGAGGAGAATACCAGCATTAAATTTTCGTATCAAACATTGTAGATCTGCAGATAACAATTTTCCTTAAAACGGTTCCCTATCAGCACATGTCTAAACTGAAAATCAGTCAATAAAGACTGCTTATTAAATGTCAGATATTGGGCAACGGTCCTAATTTTATTCCAAGTTGAGCTGATAGAAGGATATTAGTCCACGCCCACATAACAGGATAAAAATTCTCACAAGACACTATAGCTTTACAACTTCAGCTTTCTGTGTGATCAGCACTAACGACATTTGCTCCATTAAAATACACTTGATTTAATGCAAACATTCATCAGCAAGGTTTGTAATAGGGTAGAAAAAAGAACGAAATTTCCAAATATCCTCCAATATACATTGGATCAGTAAGTCTGAAAATTTTTTTCAAATATGATTTTTTTAAGTTTTGAGATTATGGTTCATAATAATGAAAATTGGCAAGAAAAAGATTCAAAGGCTGAAAATATCTAGGGTCAGTAGAAAAAATAGGGTCAGTCGGGTTAGTTTATGCCTAAGTTTGTAATCATATGTGTTTTCAGCCATATTGGCCCCAATGCATCCCAAGCCAACAAGACCCCTAATTCTTCCTTTCAAGTGGACACCAAAATATTTCTAGGCAAATACTCAGTACAATTGTATTGTGTGTTATGTCTTTACACATTTGTATCTTGTTCTATTATTATAATATCAGTGTACACAGAGGTGAATTTCAGACCACGAGTGACCGATTTTGATGAAAGATCTTGATATATTCAAATAAAACAGCTTTCAATTCATACAAATAAGGAATATACCTATCTATATACATATTAAATAAGTATATATTTCAGGAACAGATGTTAAGCTGTCAAAAACACAAATTTGGCAAGAGATTGTTAAGTCAAATATTCATGTTAACTTAAATATCATTCATTGATCTTTTCATGGACATGCACTTATATATACTGTGGTTTCATTTATTTTTGTTGGGCTCAATTTTCAGGTTTTTTTGGCAATGTCATGGAGATGAAAAATCATGGATTTCAATTTTTTCAGCAAATGAAAGTCCTTTTTTGTTTTCTGACATTTTTGGACAGTTGACTCAGATACTTCAGCATTCATATTCTCAGGGCCAAAAGCTGAACCACGAAAAACACAAAATTAAATCCCCACAAAAAATAATGTAGCCACAGTATCTACTGACATTAAGGATGTTTTCAAAACCCTGCCACTCCAACATAAATCAGATCATCTCGCTAATACATTATACTTCAATTAAAATGAATAAGGTTGTATAACTTGATAAAGTTTATAATCTTTTAATGATATCGTTTTAATAATTCAAAAACTGATGCTTTTAAGTTCAATATTTATTAAAGCATTTAGGGTCACAGTTTAAAATAAAACTTGAGGATTTTTTAAGACTTTTCTATTTATGTACAATCAATTATTTATCAATTATTCATCAATTATTTATCAATTTTAAAAGTAATATTCCAACTTTAAATCATCTTATTGTTTTAAGGAATATTATAAATCTTCATCTTTCCAACAGAACAAACTTGAGAATTATATCACTGACTTATTAATTTATTAATTTAACCTCTCTAAAGCAACAACTTCTCAACAACAACACAATTTGCTTCTCCCAGCTAGGGTATTGCTTTGGAGAGGATGTCCTGTAGATGTTTCTCTAGAAAATAAACCTATTTCACCTACCAAACTTCAAAGTTAGAACAGGATATGTTTGGTTCAAGCATTTTAATTTAAGGCCAATGCTTCAAATGGGAATCAGATCACTAAATTCAAAGACTGATACAGAACAGTGGGCAATAACTTTCCTTACTTTAATATTTGCTAGAAATATACTGAGCATTTCTTAGACACAACTGTAGATGAACACCGATTCTTACTGTATACATGTGAAGTAATATTCAGACATATTGAAGTAGGCAGCATCAAAAAATCATATACGATAAAACGTCGATGTTAAGACCACCTTTAGGACCTGAAAAAATGGTTTTAATATCAGGGTGGTCTCATTATAAAGTTAAATAGAGAGGAAATATTAATAACCAGCCTGAAAGTAAATGGCTGTTGTAATGAGGTGGTCATATTGTTGAGATGGTTGCTTTGTGAGTTGCACTGTATTGTATAATAGCATGGAATGTTGGTTTTAGAAGTTATATACAATACATGAGTGAATCTATATCACTGATCAGAAGGGAACAATACAAACACATGCAGTTAAAAGCAGATTACTCCAGACAAAGAACATTAAGAAGCAAGCCTTCCATTATGTATTGCTTACAAATCATAAACAAATTGACATTATAAAGGGATTGATAGTTTGAACATCAAGTAATCTATTTCACTGATCTAAGATTGAGCACACATTTCATAGTGGAAATACCATCAGTGACAGCAACAAAAGTAACCGATCATTCCTCTTTTTGTGAACAGATTCCAGTTTCATGTCTTGTAAGTTATATTTCATAGACAGGCATATTTTTTGGCATAAAGCCTAGTAAATTACTTTCTCACATAACTTTGACATAAAGCATTATACATTACTTTCTGACACAACTTTGACATAAAGCCTAATTTCTTACTTTCTGACACAGCATTGATACAAAGCCTAATTTCTAACTTTCTGAAACAACTATGACATAAAGCCTAATTTCTTACTTTCTGAAACAACTATGACCTAAAGCCTAATTTCTTACTATCTAACACAGCTTTGATAAAAAACCTAATTTCTTACTTTTTGACATAACTTTGACATAAAGTCTAATTTCTTACTTTCTGACATAACTTTGACATAAAGTCTTGTTTGTTTTGTCAACAAAAATATTAAGTGTTTGTACAGTAGAAATGATCACAGTTTGCCGTAAGATTTATAAAGATATAAAACACAGGGGAATCAATGGGCTCTAAATCAGATGAAGATTTAACAAAACAGTAAACTTGAGAGTAAACAAGAGCTTTCAGGCATTCAGCGATATGTCTTAATTGATTTATTTTTTTGAAATCTTCTAAACAATGCAGAACTTTTAACATTTCAGAGAATTTCGCTCCTTAAAAATAGGTTGACAAGATATGCACATGTTATTAAATCTACTTAACCAGACTTCAAGTTCTCAAATTACAGTCTTATAGGAATAAAACTAAGTTAGCACTGGTTTATTGGTGATGTTAGAAGTTTAAATTGAGACAGGTTTACGTTACAGTTCATTAATTCTTGCAGCAAACACTGTCACAGAAGTGAGACACTACCGGAATCAATCAATACATACTGGCAGAGAACTAGAGTGTTAATATTTGTAATTTATTTTTTTTTGTTTGAGAAGCAATAAAATTGAAAAAATGCATTGACAAATAATAATTAACATCTCCACATGGTCATCTTCACTTATAATCATTTGATCATTTTATTTTGTTTTTTGAAATTGAATGTCCATGTGTAATGTGACTTACAGTATATTGTGTGTTAATAATTTAATGTTGCATGCAGAACTTACATTGTACTTCAATTAAAAATTATTAACTCTTTAATATAGAAGAATAATATATAACAAATATTTGATTAACAACAGTATGTACATATTAACAAAAGCACAATTCTTATATCAACAACAGCACATTTTGTACAATTAATTATCAATGTTCTGCTGTATGAAAGAGTTTGGTTCTCAACAAGGACATCAATACTTATAATTCCCAAAACTTAAACATTAGATCTTTCAATACTGCTTTTTTTCTTAAAACAACAAAGAGCAAATTTTCATTTACAGCAAAAAAAACAACAAGTTATATTATTTTACAACCTTGTCTCCTTTAATTGAAAATGTTTTTAAGATAACTTCAAGTGCATATTTGTACAGGGCTGACCCCTTTGATCGAACATACCAGTTTTGATAAAACAAATATAGAAGCAGAAGTATGTATCACTGGTATGATAAGAAAATACAAACACGCCAGATACTAAGTGACATTCCTTGTAATGAGCAAGTAATTAGGTAAGTGACTTTCCCAATAGTCCAGTTATAATAATCGGACGTAAAACCGAAAGCATGGCCTTAATATCGGGGTCAGAAAAAAGTGTAAGAAACTGGTCGGAGAAAAATGGCCATATTACATAACAGCACGGTGGTCTCAATTTCCAGTGAAAAGACCAATAATCAAATAAGGAAAAGTTCTGTTCTTTCAAAAAATGCCCGTATTAGCGGGAAGGTCTTAGCTGCAAGGTGGTCATAAGGCAGGGTTCAGAGGTGATCTGGGATATATACATGTACATAAAAATCACAGTATGAAGTACCTAACATCTACTATACCATCTACTATGTGGTCATAAGGCAGGGTTCAGAGGTGATCTGTAGGATATATACATGTACATAAAAATCACAGTATGAAGTACCTAACATCTACTATACCATCTACTATGTGATCTGTAGGATATGTACATGTACATAAAAATCACAGTATGAAGTACCTAACATCTACTATACCATATACTATGTGACTGTTCAGCAACTAATGTATTCAGAAAAGGAAAAAGAAATCGTACCATGGATGAAATATTGTTTGGGCCTCTGCACTATCAAAACATGGCTTTCATTGATTGCTTCTAAAATGGCAACATAAATAATCTAATAAAACTAAATTGCAGTCTACCAGTATGGCGACAATGCCTTTAATATGTGTTTCACTTCAGTATATCTGTAACAACATGTATAGTTCATTACACAGTAACTATCAAACATTTCATTTACCTGGTAACATTTTTCTGTTCTGTTTCCATGGTAATAACACCATCACATTCATCTATACCTTCATCATGTTCAATCTCCTCAATGTCCATACTTGTCATGGATTGGTTCGAAAATGCGGGCGTTGAGTTCGCATGAGCAAATCTTGTAGACTTCTCCATATCTGTTCAAAGAAACATTACATGTTTATCACTTTACATTTTATCTGATATCGTCAGTTTATAGTGCAAGGATTCCCAAATGATGTCTGACTGTCAGTCATACATTTAACAAATCTGACTTCAATCAGACATCTCCTTTCAGTCTGACATATATTGTTACCTGAGTATACTTTGAAACTAATAGTTCTGAGAAGCTCAGTTTTGTGAACTTTGAAGCTTGATTTATCTTCTCCATTAAATAGTTCACCATCTTCCATTGGTTGATCAAGTTCTGCCTTTTTTATTACATGTATTATTATTTTATTTGATTATGTTAAACATGTAGTATAGTACATACCATACATAGACAGAAATAAGTTACATGGTTTTATCACTAAAACAACACTAAAATATAGATAAAATGGATAATTAATTATATATAAATATAAATGAATATATATAAAAGTTATTGTACTACTACACATGAAAATAAACAAGGATGATACAAAAAAGGGAATTAATATTCCCTAATTTCCATCGTGGTCCTTTTAATATATAAATAATTAGTTATAATAAACATGGGACAAATAAACTTAAAAAAAAAAAATATTACAGACACGACTTTCGCTTCAAAACAACTAATCATAAGAATTTAAAATGTAACGTCTGGTTTTATATCTAAATTTTTACATTGTTGTACATTTCTTAAGATGTGCCTTTTTTACAAGCAGTTTCATGTACTTTATAAAATGATAAACTGATCAAAATCTGAATTCATTCTTTCCTAATCAGTGTAACCATGGTTTTCTATGTACAGCTGACAATCATCCATGTATATTGAAAGTAAAAAAAGCAAGGTGTGCATTTTTTTTGTTCAGTTACCAGGGATTCTTTTACCTTATAAGTACCCATAAAAGGCCCCATTCCCAATTCAAAACAGTAACCATTTTCCCCAACTTTCTAACAAAAATTCTCAACAACATAAGATAAATTTTAACTAAAATGTTTAAATACTACACACACAATAGTGCTTCATTGACTCTAAAACAATTCTTCAGTACTTTTATATATGATCAAACATGCCCATTTTTGTCATATATTTTGTCCTTTTTTGAAATTAAACACACGGTTAAATAACATTTTATCACATGCTTGTGAATTAAAGTGATAAAGGAGCGTACAAAACTCTTGTCTGCATTGTAGTGTTCCAAAATTCAGAAAAACAACAACACAATTTTTCCCAATTTGGAGGGCACTAGAACCTTTCCCAAAATGTGATACAAAAATTTCAAACTTCAATTCCAAAATTGACCACAAAAATAACAGCTGAACATTGACCTGATTAAAGTTAAATCATAAAAGGCTGCTGGAGTAGATCGTTACATCTAGCAAACAAAACAAAGACAGAAAGGAGATGTTCATGAAAGTCCTTTAAGCATACTACATGTAATTCGGTCTTATCATGATTAAAATGTTCCAGTCACATTCAGAAAAACAGCAATTCAATCTGCAAAGCATATGACAGTTTTTTGTATTGATTGAGAAAGTTCATTGTCTCCAAGAAGGATGCATTAAAAGAGGCACTAGTGCATAGAACCTGCTTTTTAATGTACAAATACGTAAATCAATACAAACCATGGTCGAATACAAGCCATACATTATCTTTGCATTTCTCTTTGTTCATGTTTCATGTTTAATAGTAATAATGGTGTCTACAAGACCTGAAGCTGAATTTGTACATGTCTGGTTCCTACACTTGATCATAGTGAATGCCAAATACAACATGTACAATAATAAAATGTTCAAATGCTTATGTATAAATATGGAAATGACTCCTAGAAAACAAAAACCAACAAAATATCCTACTGACCCCAAAACACTACCCTCCCCAAAACTCCCCCACCCGAAACCCACCCAACATGTAAAACCATACAAAAAATAGCAGGCAAAACATGTCCTGAATGGTACCACATTGAAGTGGTTTTAGCAAAGCTACAGGGGGGTTACACTAGTTTTTAGGGCCCAACCTTACACTAAATCCCAGGGAAACAAAAACACAATATTTCATATGAGTGCAATCTTAATAGTTTTATAAACCAATTTAAGTGCAATGCAAACACTTTTGTAAGTAAATATGACAAATGTATGGTGTGCATCTCATTTGACACATGGAGAATGGATGACATAACACAGTTTCTTATCGGGATTCCCAAAAGACTTTACCTCCTATTTTGAGATATTTTTAAACTGCAGAGATCTGTGTAAAATGGTTTAGATCTGAGAATGTTGCCTTTCTGGCTTATGTTGATTCACTATTTGAGAAATAAAAACCAAAATTCTGAGTTATTTCTGCTAAAATGCAAAGCCCTAATGCAATAGTATATACACTGTGCAATCAAGCAGACACACCATAGAACACTGTATTTAATTACCCAGCATTTTAATGGAAATTAATGTGATATTGTGTACCGAAATAAGAACTGATCATAGATCTGTACAACCCTGAAATTATCAGTATAATGACCCAAACAGCCTGCGCATTTTAGGCCTGAAAATTTTAAGCAGGTAGTCCACAAAATTCAAATCATGGTTTATATGATTGGTAGTGGTTAGTGCATTGGACTTGCCACCAAGCAATCTGGGTTCAATTCATGGTCATGGCAAGTCATATCCTTCAATGAAAATTTGACAAAAATGTTGATTTTCCTCCATATGTGGAGAAGTTGTCAACTCCTTGTGGAAGTAAACTTAGAATTAGTTAGTACACAATCCAGGAAAACTGGTTTGGTGAACCAGTCACCATATATAACTGAGAAGTAGTTGAAAAGTGGCATTAAATCCAGTGAAAAAAGTATATGATTGGTCAAGTATTCATAATGAGTTGTGCTCTCAAGAACATTTGAGTCTATAGCTTCATTAGGCCAGAAAACAATAGTTGTGTTTCCCGTAACCCAGCTGATGGTTTGGCACCAACCCTCAAGTTTCTAAATCAAACAGCAAAGAGTGAAAACATTTGTCGAAAAATTTGTGTCTTCCAAATGATTACAAAAAGAGAAGATTTGCAATCTACCTATCCTATTTTTAAGGGTCAATTAACTGTAAACATGACTATTTTCTGGTCATAAAAATATAATTGTTACAACCACAGACTGTGACACAAACACAGACTGTGACACAAACACAGAATATAAACAGATACATAGATAGACAACAAGCTTACGTGATTTTCTTTTGGGCAAATCAAGAACAAGATGTCCAGAATATTCGGACCTTTGGTGCATGTTGTTGTCACATTCCTTACACAGCAACATCGGTCTGTTCTCATTGTTTCTGGTACATCCTGGGTGATGACAAATCTGTAATTATACAAATATATAAAAAATATATAGAGAGCATTGTGACAATACTGAGCAACTTTTTCTTCAAATATGATGATAATTTTAGTTCTCAGTACAAAAATACTCCCAAAAAGCGCAAAGGAGCTTCACAAAGCTCAGAGATGTTCCAAATAGAGTAATTAAAAATACCAGGAACCTCCGAGATGCTTCATAGGCAAAGGATGATGTTCTAGAATGCTCAGCGATGTTGACGGCAGAGAGGTTGGCGATATGACACTAATCAAAGTCTAGGGATAATCACATAGCTTAGAGGGACTCAGCAAAGTCATGAGATGCTGTACATAGCTAAAAGATGCGCTACTAAGTGATGCCTCACAAAGTTAAGTGATTCTCTGTTATTGTGAGCCATGTTGTATCTTTTGGCTAATCTTTCTTACTGGTCTCCAAATTGGGAATTCTCACAGACAGGAAGTTTACATAAACATCAAGTTAAGACTACCATATATAACATGATTTTACACAGAGGTTGACTGTCACACCAACAGCCAGGGTAATTTGGCAACTTTTCCAGCTTTAACGATTGAAGGAGACCCAAGGTGAATACTTGGGTAGAACCATCGGCCTTCCATAAGCAAGCTGGACAACTTCTTCACATGTGAAATAAGGTCCCAAAAGGGATTAGAACTCACAGCGGTGATGGGCTAGTTATTACAAGTCACATACCATAACCACTCCACAACAGAGGCCCCCTAACTGGACTTTACAGCTAGCAAAATGTTGAAGATTAAACTTATACATGTTTTTATGAGGCTTGACAAGACTTTTCATAAAGAAAATTATCCATTCTGGAACAGTTTATTTATTTCGGTTGTTAAACATTGAAATGCTTGAAAAGTAGAAACCTTCACATTCACACAGAATTCTTGATGCAGTATTCTTAAACCCCAACGAAATGAAAAATGAGAAATTTCAAACTAATTTGTAAATGATGTTAGTAACAAATTACTCAACGAGCTATCTTAAGGTATAAATCATCAGTTACTCCTGTCTAAAGCCATGCAGAATATTGAAGAATGTATGACACATCATAATAATGTTTATTAAGTAAACTGACACATTCTTTGGAGTACAGTTCAGTGAACTTTCATTTCAAAGTTCCTTTTTAATTTAATAGTACTTCTCGATGTTTTGATAAAAATTATCACTTCTGAATAATTAATACTTTGACAACTCGTCTCATTCATCAAGGAAAATTTGATGAGAATATGGAAAGAGCTAATATCAATTCATTCACAAAGCGTAGTATCGACGTTAAATATTGACATATGTTAAAGACAACCTAGAAATTTTGTTTACTTTCAAAATTCATTTTTAATGATGGCATCAGATTAAATAAACAAGAAATATGTTCAAGGATATATCGCTTATTCATCAGTTCTTTTGACAATAAAAATCATGACCGCTGTTTAACCTAACCCACAGTATTTGTCCCTGAAATAAAATAAATTTAAAACAGATTATCTAAAGCTGTATATAGCTTACCATAGGATTATTCAACTTTCTCCTCTTTTTAAATATAAACATGATATATCCCAGATGTGTTATTAAATATCATAACAATTGCTTGTGTCTATTATACAACGTCCTCATCAAATATTCATAGCGAATGGATCATCTTAAAATTGAATAAAATCTGTTGCCATAGTAACAAATTACTCAAAACATTTCATAAATCCGACGAAGAATTTTGTTTATGTATATGTGTGTACAAACACCACGGGTTCATTGATACTGAAATCTTTTTCTACTCCTAACAGTAAATCCTCAAAGTTTACTTTACAGCTATGGTGTAACCATACAAGACTCATATAACTCCCCTTCATGTTATGTCCAGATCACATTCAGTTCATTAAATTTGTTTTTACCATCATCACAAATACTGTACATATTATATTTTGGCGGGTAATCCACTATTTATCACCACATGGTGTGAAAATATACCAGCTATCTGAATCCATATAAGGAAACAAAAAATGACGACAGGTTTTAACAAACTTTGTCATGATAAATGTTTATACTAAGTATATATAAAAACAATATGGCGCATATACTAATAAGCAAACTGATATGTAATCTAGGTTAATGGCAAAATTTGATTACGAAGTAACTAGTATGCACAGCTGTGTAAAATAGTATTATATTGTGATGAGTGAGTGATTTTCTCGAATTCAGAGGATACATCTCATATCAGGACAATAAATGAGCATTAACAGCCAGGAGTATTATGTGGGAGTGCCCATTTTACTATGCAAAATTGAACCATGAATGTAAGATTTTATCTACTCAAGCAACCCAGTGCCCTGTAAAGCATACTGTCAGGTCTGATTCATAATTTCGTAAAAATAATTTGCATTTTGTTAGCTGAACCATATTTCATAAAATTGTACAAAATTCATTCAAAACTATTTACATAACAAACATGGACACAGCATGTACTTTTCAAATCATTGATTTGTGCTTCAGGGCAAAAAATTAAATCATATATGAAAATATTATTAAATGGAAAATATAAAAAAGGGAATTTGCTACAAGATGAGAGCAAAGGGAGTCAACTGACAATATAAGGGGCTTAAAGGGAGACAAACCAGCATGGGTGGAAATAAACTGTTCCCTGTTCCATGTTGCAGTGCACCAAAGGAACAGGTATGGACTAAATTATCTGGCACTCTGATTGGTCAAATCGTTTGAGCTATGTGATTGGCTTTCAATTCTTGAAACATCGGGGATTTCCGAATATCTGTACCTTTTAATCAAAATAAAACAGAGAATGCTAGATTTAGTGACTCTACAAAACTTAATGTAGAGACACTGATGTTTTGATAAATTTTTAAATTACGCACGAAATAAACATCGAGGGAAAAATTGCAAGGCATTCCAAATACGAAAAATCTCGCGAGATCCCGCAGGCAGAATTCTGCCCAGATTTCGATTGCAAATGACCAATCAGCGTCCAAGAAATTTTGGGCTATACCAGTTGTCTCTGTATACCAGAGCAAACGGGTACCAGTTTAGGGTGGAAAGGGAGGTAATTCACCAAGAAAATTAGACAGTGATTTCCTTTTAGGTTATGATGTACTTCAGACAGCTAACAGCTGTAATGCAAAACATTTGCTGCAGCATATCACTTTAATCTAAAAACAAAAACTCTAAAGAGTGGTGCCAATGCCCATGTTTTACATCATTCTATTAAATATGCAATTTTGACCAAAATTCTAAGTTAAAAAGGGATATCACTCCAAAAATAAAGCTTTCAGAATAACGTCCATTGACTTGCCACTGTGTCTTGTCATGATAATCAAGTATTCCAAATGTTGACATCTTTGAAAGTGTCTGAGTAATGGGCTGCATTTAAGTTTTTGCACAACAATGACAACAACGATGATGACAATGACAACGCAGAAACCAGCTTGACATTTTCTTCAAAACAGACAAGCTAAAGAAGGTAGTTTCATGCTTGTAAGATAATTGTGTACACATTATCTGTACATGTCATCAAGGATATAGTTCCCTGATCAACTGATGTGAATGTGACAGGTAACAATCAGCAGGTAATGATGTGACAGAACTGACAGGAACAATACCTTAATTGGGAATATGATGATATATGATGTCTGTAACACTAGAAGTATGCCATCAATCAATCAGAAATCTTTACTCTTTAAAGTTCTTGAAAGATGTTGTCAACATTACAATGTAAGCATTACTGATGTAGATTTAAATGAGTATATGTACATGTAATTAATTGCAGTGTATTCATTCATTTTTGTGGCAACCTGTATGAGCCTGTTTGATTAGGGGCCAAGAACTTGTAGCTTCTTGTTAATCTAGAGCTAATGGAATTTTTGTCTGGGAATCACTTTTTCTTTAATGCTTGGGTGAAAGTTGAGAATTTTCAAATCAGAAATCTTAACCTCTGTGCCATGGAAACAATAAAATCCAGTCAGGTCCAGACCTAGGAAAATGGAGGTTCCAGAAAATCCCAGAAAACTTTTAACCATGTGAATATTCTCAAACAATTTCTGCATCAATATAAGGACATTGATAGCAGCGCAGGGATGTCATATCCTGGTTAAGTTTGTTCCCAATAATTTACAACTTTCCACATACAAGATGAGGTAATGCTGATCAAACAAAAGATTAATCATACAACTCAAGTATCACAGAGAAAATATCAGCATGGTAATATATCATTAGACAAAAGACAAAACCATTTGGTCCATACAATACAATGGTATCTAGATTATTGCCTTATATAATGGTATGGTACCCTCATAAGTCTTTATGATGTAAATCGTAAATAAATGGATGAAAGGGAAATAAAACAGAATAGAATAAATGTTTCTGGCAGATATAATGAAGCTGTCCCTGGTATTTTAAGTACTCCAAGCCTGGATATGAAAGCATTGACTTCTAACAGGATTGAGTGATGTTATAAGAATAGCCACAAAGCGACAGGACACAAACCTAGAAGTGTATATAATGCCATAAAGTTCAAGTTAGGGATGGTTCTAAGATGGAACATATTGTGATCCAACTATCAATGGGAATCATGTCTCTTAGATTCATTGTGTATACCACAAAGTATTACGAGCATTTCACTGGAACTCATTGAAGAAGTTATAGCTGAGACATCCAGTATTTCTAATGGACGAGTTAATGAACAATATGACTTAAATATGTCTCCCTCCTGAGATATCAAGCTTGTCTCAAGCTTCCACTCCAAATATCATGGAATCTCCATGCAATTACACAATTACAGCATTTTCAAGGAATGAATAAGGAGCTACACAGGGATAACACGGCAGTATAATTTATACAGCAAAGTCACATCCTATGAGCACCTTAATGGTTAAAATTCTAACCAGAAACTACAGGGTATGAATCAAAGCACTGAAAGTACTGTTACTATATAAAATTAGCTTCTAATTGAAGAAAGTATTAACTGTCTAACAATTTTTGTGATATCTAATCAGACAAAGTGAATAAAGCAATCATTGGACACTAAAAAATCACTCGTCAGACTGTAAGATGTGCAGTAGAAAATGTTCCATTCAAGAGCACTACTGACTAATTTACATGCAATGTATTAGCATTCAATGAATGAATAATTGTCCAACAGTCTGCGAAAAATGCGTATAGTCCGAGCCCGAGGCTATAAAAATCTGGCCCGGACTATAAACTTTCATTGTGAGTGTAGTCCGATCGGACTATAGATTTTTGGGAAATCGTAAATATTGGTTTTTCCAAGTTACTATAAATATTCGTATGCAATGACGTTTGGAAAAATCATATCAGAATTTTAACCAATCAAAACGCTGCTTTTCCATAAATGCACACAAATTGTCTTCCATTTCCGCTAACATGCCATTAGGGTCACAGACTTGGTATCTGAGGACAGTAGTCTTTCACACAACTCAGATTACGCGCCAGAGTCTGACTTAGATGATGGTGAAGAAGAATTAAGTAAGAACTTTTTAGAAAAGCTCCGCCGCTTCACTGTTACCACAAAATAAATGAATAAACGTTCAAACCGCTGACGTCACACGAGTACTGTTTCTCGGCTTTCTTCGCTAATAGACGTCGAAAGTGATATATTAAATTATACTGTTTTGGTTCCTTTTTCTATTTCATGGATCGGTGCAATGTGTACACCCAGGTCACACGCTACTCACTTATTACTGTTAGCTAAGCACGATATTGACACATTCCACAATTTGTGACGTCATTCCCATGTGTCATTCAGCTTGAGTGTAACTTTTTGAAATGAAATATAATCGCTGATGACGCGTTTCTTGGTCACATGACTACTATATTCTCACATGTCTCACAGTACACTTACTCAGCTTCCCAGAATTAATAGATTGGTCTACATGTATAGCATATTTTAATGTCTGGGCCATTGGCTCTGGCTTGGACTATTGGTTTAAATTCGTAGACTTAAGTTTTGTGAAAACGTTTTCTTGTTAAAGCTTTTGCGAAATCGATCTGTGTAGTGTTTATTGACCTTTTAGTTGTACTTATTGCGGACATGAAGTGAATTCGGATATGCTTTGTGTACAAGACTATTAGTACATATACATGTTATTAGATATATTCTTATAATTCTGTTAATATAATAATGACATATGTGTTACTCAGGTTAAATTTTGATATTACTTAAGAGTTTGGTTTATGTGAACTGTGCTTTTATGAACCAGGCTTGTTTTCTTTGCATTTGTAAGTTATGAAGAATCTGTTTGCTGCGTATTTATATAATATTTGGGCTACCAGAAAAAAATGATAGCCACTGGTCTACTAGAAAAAAATTTGGTAGCCAACTAGGCTACCACATGCTAAATAAATTTGTCGGACACTGAGCTTGAATCAACCACTAATTATAGAATGGAATCAGTAATTATTTGTCGGATATTATGAATTTTCTTCTGTTTGTCGAAGGCGCAAAGCGCCAAGTCGATCTGTTAACATTAATATGAAGAAAATTTATCAATATTGGGTTTTCTATCTGGGTTAGTAATTTTGTTTTCGGGCAATTAACTTCCGTAAAGTCACTGGCCCAACTGGTGAGTAAATTCAAAATGCTTAATCCGAATATTGCCAATTGGTATAAAACATTGCAATACATCTGAATTATTGAATTTGTTCCATTCTATGTAACAATCATATTGCGATGTTTCACATATATAGTTTAATTGAATGCAGCCATAAAAGCTTAGAGAGTAGAATTCAAGTCTAACACTGAAAAAAGAATTGACATAAATGGCTAATTGTTAAAAAATGATGTTAAATAGCATATTCTAGACATTCAAGATGAATACCAGAATAATGACTTGTGTAGGATAGATGTCCTTAAGTAATTTAACAAATATTTTACAACACAATTCAAACAAGCTTGGACTATAAAAAATGTGTGAGGACTATAACTTTTGTCACAAGGTATAGTCCTGAGGACTATGGTAAAAAAATATTAACCGAGAAGACTGGTCCAAGACAACTAAAACACCAAATACGAAAAATTGTCACTGGGTATTTAGAACAAACTGACCTCTAAATAAAGGTCATTTGTCAAAAAATGCCACATTTTGTCTTTCCCAATGGTGGCCTATGTCCAAGGTTTGGCAGTAGTTAATAGAGAATGTATACCTTATCAAAGGTTAAATGACAAATATATGACAGAAAATTTAGCATTGGTATAGGATACATACTATGTAATGTTGTATTTTTTAATAAAGCCACGGTGCTGTCAAGCACCAGGCACTATGATCCAAAACACATAATTCCATTAAATTGTCCAGAAGTGAATTGAATCATCAATAAACATGGAAGGTTGAAACAGAGCCTTCTGATTGGACATCAATAAACATGGAAGGTTGAAACAGAGCCTTCTGATTGGACAAAAAGAAGAGAGCGGATCGTAATGTTATCATTACAAATTACGGGCAGTCTAAGAAGTAGACACCAGTGCAATCCCATTAAATGCATTGAAATAAAACAACGCATATAAAATGCATCACAAAAACATATTGAATTAGCGAAGATTTCTTAAGGGACTTCAAATGTTATCTCATCTTAAACCATGAGGAGGTTCCAATAATTTTCATTCCCTGCTCAACAATAAAAGGAGAAATCTATCAGGACATTGACATCAAGAAGAACATCAAGAAGAAGGTTGTCAACTCCATAATGAGGTCACCAAGTAAGGTCACATGGTAAGCATAGATATAAAATAAATCAAAATTCTAACTAGTCTGAACTTGAGGTTAACAAAGATCGGCTTTGGCTATGGTTAACCATCTTCTACTGCGGTCATGCAGACCATGATTGTCTATAATTAATTATTCTCATGGTGGGAAGTCATAGTTGGTTGTTGAACAAATTGTCATAAATGTTAAGACCGTGGTTGTCCATGGATAACCTTGTTCAGCAATGGTTATTTTCACACGGAGCTTTTTGTAACAGTTCCTTACTCCAACTTTAAGGCATTTAGGTCACAGGGAATCTCTAGGACATGAATAAAGGGTTTGTCAGTAATCTCTACATAATCTATAAGTGACAATTATTTCAATCATGTTCTAAAAATGGCCAATCCCTACATTTTGATCCCAAACTTGGCCCGATAAAGGACATCTGATAAGGAGGGGGATTTTTTTCAAAGAAGAAGTGTCAAGATAAAAAACTAAATTCCATCACAAAAGGTAAAGGAAATCTAAAGAATGAATATATGGTACTAACAAACCAATTATGTAAATGTACCTTAATTCGCAATTTGAAACGATTTAAAAGCCACTGATTTCTTCAATACAGCTTTTAAATTCATCACATTCAAAATGGACAGCAATAAATTGGCAACAAACTTCGGCTATCACTTGAGTCATACATCACAAATTTGATAATACTACAGGAAGATGGCTGAAATTCAGAATCCCACAGGACTGAAATCAGCAAGAATGATAGTTTCAGACTAATCTGTAAAAAAACATAAATAATTAAAGCTCCATCAAGTTTCATGAAAATAAAATTGTTCGCAAAGCAATTTTACAGACAAAGCTGTTCAATAGCTATTTTTTTTCAAAAAAAAAAAATACAAAACAAAAAATAACTGGTAGCCAATAACGGTGAATTCATGTTTTAACCCTTTGCCTTATAATACCGCACCCCCTCTGCATCTGAAGCAGACGACTTTTGAAAACATTGTGGCAAAAGAAACCATTGCATATAATGTGAAAGAAATAGCTTATGAGGCAAAGAGTCAACTACATAGTGAATGAAATTAACATTCCCACCATTTTTTCATCATAATCCATGTTAAACCATAGTGCAGTGGAAAAACCAGTTTGTCCAGTTTTATTTTATAACCAAAATCATCAAAATATTATATGTGCCACAATTTTACACTGCTATATCAATCAGTTTAAAACTTTTGAGACAAGTAAACATGATAACATGTACAAAATTTAATCTTTTAAGTAAATTCCTTTTGCAAGGGCCGACTAATAAAGTCCTAGAATCAGGTTACAACTCAAATATCATCTTGTTGAAAATAATTTAACTATTTAACCAACGAAATAGAATGGTGATAGAGACTCATTAATTATGCATAATTACCAGAGTGAGGCTTATTTGCATATTTGTCAATTAAATATCAATTACAAGCACAAATCATCCAAGCAATTATCTAAGAGGGACTTATTATTCATGCAATCCAAAATGGATGAGATGGTTTTCAAATAACCTTCAACTGATGGATAAACATATTAATAATAATGTCAGATATCAAAATGTGGTATAACGAACAGTTTTATGTCAGACGGACTATACAGTCATGTCTATTGTAAAATTGACCTTAAATTTCAAGGTTGTAACATTCAAATCTTTATCTTTAACATTAACTCAGAGGCATATACACATATCTCTCTTTATGAGATTAAACCGTACTTAAAAATTGTTATAAAATCAAAATTGAACCTTATAAAGCGACCATATTTATTTGAGCAAACTTGAGAGAGGACCATCTAAAGATATTACAGACCAAGTTTGGTGATGATCCATCCATTGGTTTATGAGAAGAAGATGATTAAAGGTTTTTCTATTTTTAGCTCTAGTGACCCCTAAAAGGGGCCAACTGGAATAATATGAGCAAATTGCAGTTAGAACGTCAAAGGCTTCTGCACAGCAAATTTGAAGAAAATCCGAGTGGTAGTTTCTGAGAAGACCATTGTTGACGCCAGACGACGGATGCCGGAGCATCCACCTACCCATCCTAATAGCTCACCCTGAACCTTCGGTTCTGATGAGCTAAAAAACAGAAATGAGCTCTTTAGAATCAGAGCTTGCAGCATGTACCAACTACGTTAGAAACCATGACAAAATGCATAAAAAACATGCCTCATTATGACCTTGAGATCATATGAAACAGATTATCAACAATTTGTTTTATTTTCAGAATTTTGCTCTCTTGGTCTCTTGCGTTGTGAGATTTAACATACATGTATAACTTCTTTAAGTTTTTTTCTGGATGTTTTCAATTTCCAAGAGTTGGTAAATTTGTATTTCCTCGCTTAGTGACGGTTCAAAAATGGATTGTCCTAAATTATTTATTTACTGAAGTCAAATCTAGGTGCCAGGCAATTCATGTAAATGAGGTTTAACTGTAATTGTATAAATTAGTTATTTATTATAGCTGTATTGTGAAACGAGCAATTTTACATTTATTTATCATGCTCGAGTCCACTTTCTGGTCACCAGTACTGCGTCCCAAAAAAGGGATTGTGAAGATCATGAACAAAACCCGTTGAAGCCAGGATTCAAACTTGAGAACTTCAGATCAGAGATCAGACACTTTATCTCTAGACCATGATGCCTCTTTAACTGTATAAGTTAACATTAGAGATGAGACAAGAGCTGTTGAACCACTTCAAACTTAACTTACAGAACATATCCAGTCAGCCAAAGACCTGATTGTGTTGATGTAAAATGTTTCCTAATAGAATTCATAGAATTATCTAAAATATGAAAATGCCTGGGACAAATGACTTTCAAATGAGAAAGTAATGAACAACCAGAAAAATCAATGTCTATACCATATAATGAAACCAACTGTCATTACATTACAATGGCATATGATACAGTTTGTTGAATTTTTGTCCATAATATCTACTCAAACAAGTTGACAAATACACCATAAAATAGCTTTAGGAAGATAAATAACTGATATCATATGTCTACCAGCACCCACACAGAGAATGTAATAAAGAACTCACTGATATGGGTGGAGTTATGTCTACAAAGTTACATGACAAAACAAAAAATAGAGTCACAATTCGGCTTCCGAAATTTATGAACCTAAAAATTTGACGCATCATTATAAGTAAAATATTTTAAACTAAAATACAAAAGGAAAGTTTGTAACATAACACAAGTTTTGAAACTTGTACATCATTCATTTACCATAACATTAATACACATAAGTTTACTTCCTTGACAAGTTGACAGTTACCTCCCTTGACAAGCTGTTGAAAAGACAATATAAGTCACGAAACAAACAACATGAATTTTTTTCACTGGATTTGATACATTTTTTCAACAATTTTTTCAATTATATACGGCAGCCAGTTCACCTAATCAGTTTTTTTCCTGGACTGAATACTAACCAATACAAACACTTCTACAAGGAGTCAGCAACTTCTCCACATATGGAGGATAAAATCATTTTTTGTCAAATTTTCATTTTGCCGCGACTGGGATTTGGACATGGATCCAAGAAATCATTGCATGATATGTTCCCATCAATCAAGACAATCAACATTTATGCAAACCAATATTTGCATGGATTCATAACGATTCATTCACAAGGTAAGAATTATTATTGTGTCTTTCATGCAGCGCCTGAGAGCAATGATGCAAGGAGATACATCTTTTATAACTTTATGTTGGACCTGGTATTATACACTTGAATACAGGGTTAATAAAACAATACTAAAATGCAAATTAAATCAATAACTGACAGGTGAATACAATTTCTGAGGTCGTAATGATTTTAATAATAAATTTAATTGTTATTTTAATAGTGTAAATGTGTTTACCAGACAGCATTGTTTATTTGTATTTTAAACATTTTACAAAAATAAAAAAAAAACTAAAAAATGAAAAATCAGCACAATATAGACATCAACAGGTAAGGTTGTGTAACAGTCAAGACCTAGGTTTAACCATTGTACACTGTGTAACAGTTGCAGTATGGATTTAACCATTGTACACAGTGTAACAGTTGCAGTATGGATTTAACCATTGTACACAGTGTAACAGTTGCAGTATGGATTTAACCATTGTACACTGTGTAACAGTCAAAACCAAAAGATGGAATTTATAACAACTTCATAAATAGAAATATGAATTCTGTATTTAACCACTTAAAATGCCAAGTATTAGTACAAGTGAATATATTTGTGGAATTCAAAGCTGTAATTGTAATCTTTAAGTATAACATTTATAGCATACCATAAATATTGAACAATTTTGAACATTACAATCTGACTAACACCAATTTCTGCAGCTGTTATGCAATGTCTAACCAGACAGTTTCACAAATGTAAAACTAACCTACTGTACTGTATTCCCAATGCTCAGAACGAAACATTCCCTTATCTATTATTTAAGCATACAGCCAACTTTGTCAGACTGAGAAAAAATAAGAATGACCGTCTCACAATAAATATGCCAATTATCAGTTCATCACCCTCGAGGACATTGCTGCTGACAAAAAAAATAATTTCCTTATATTGAGCATTATTGAAAATGATTCTACAAATCAATTCGCCAACAAAATAGATTTCAGTTATTAACTACTCCATCAGACAAAGTCATCCAGGTTCTACATCAGGGTGTGGATGTACCAAAAGAATAATAGATGACAATGAAAGAGATGATCTGAAGAAGAAGATTGACATACAATGTCTGTACCAAGTGTCTAAATTGTCATACAGACACACATACGAGAATGATATAGTGCCTACCATGGCACTTATACCTTTGAAATAGTACTCATAACAACATATATAGAGGTGACAGCTCAGAATGTAAGTCAGTACCTTGTGATTCACATGAAGTAATACACATATTAACACACTCAGGGTCAAGTACCCCCTAATCCAACTCATACAAAAAATGATCCAGGAAGAGTTACAGCCCCTGACTTAAAAGCTTTAAGGCTCTCCTTGTGGAGAAATATTGATGCTTTTTTAAAATTAGAAATAATTTCACCCAGATTATCCAAATCACACGAAAGTTAATTCACTACAGACATTCAATCACAACTCACTCCAATAGGGTCAATAAATACTATACTCTAATAAAATCTGGGAATAAAAATTTAGACATAGAAATGTATATTACTTAGAGCAGTCACATATATAGGAAACTATACGATAATTAGATACTTGCCTGAGGAGTATATCTGTTTTCAGGGAGACTTAAGCTGCGACTTCTCACTTTATGTTGGGGAATTTTCCTCCCTTTCATAAATCCTAAGGCACCTAATAAATCCATCATTAAAATCTCACAGCTGATTACTTGACACTGTTTTGATAATTCATTTAATTAACGATCAGTGAACAATGTTATATTTGTACTGATATTATCCAAAGTCAACCACTGAATTTAACCAGTGCATTTCCATCGCAACGCTCATAGCGCAGGTTAGAACATTTTAAATAAACAGTAAATGTATGCAAGCATTCACACAGCCTTTGTTACTCATGTCCCATTCCAACAAAATAGTCTGCCAGTATGGACAGACTTAAATCTCTGCATTCTATGATTATCAGAATTTCAAACTCCAGTGTGAACTACTACCAACTTGATTACAGTATTCTTACAGTGGATAATTCAGCTTCCATACATTTTGAGACAATTTTCTCATTTCTTCCAGCAGTACTGGGTATAAATAAATGATAGGTTACTTTCCCAAAAATTCTAGATCAACTACAGTCAAACCAGTGTTTGCAGCCACCTGTAAATTAAGACCACCCTGTAAATTAAGGCCATTCCTTGAAAAACTGTCACAAAAAATTTAGAACAAACTGACATGGAAATAAAGGCCATCTGTCAGTATTGACCACATTTTGTCAATCCCAAAGGTGGCCTTTATTCACAGGTTTGACTGTATTTCTTTAACTGGGTTTATAAGGTTTTGCAACTATCAGAATTAATATTCCTGTAAATTTGCTGTTTCTATTCCACAGAAGTCGAGTTTAAATGTGTTTCTATGCTTTCGAAACTTTAGATTTAGATTAAATCATTAAATATTCATCATTTGCATTGGATGTTCTGCCTTGGAGAAATCCAAACTATAAATAAGTTTAATAGCATGGTATTTTTTACAAAATTTATCACAATAATAAGTATTGATTAGTATTCTCTGGGACCTAAAGTGATTGTTTTTTCACAACACTGAGGTATCATGGTAATTACAACTAATCCGTGGTTTTTACAAGGTTATTTCCAGGAAATACAGCTATATTATTGAACACGTACGTCCACGTTTATATTAAATTTGTTACCCAATAGCAACATTAAATACTTTTTTCTATGATACCGTGGATTTCACACAAATATTTGAATTCTCATTTCAACCAAACTATCATGCCAGATTTTTTCACTGTGCATGCAAGGATTTAAAGTGGCACCAACAGTGACTTTTACAACTTTTAACTATGGAGAAAAACCCAAGGCGTACACCTGGGTCGGACGTTGACCTTACTTAAGTTTGCTGGACAACTTTCTTACAAGTGAAATATGCCTGGTCCAGGGTGGGACTTGAATTCAGTGGTGAGGAGCTAGTGATTACTAGTAAAAGACCATAACCACTAGACCATGGAGGCCATCTTCATGCTAGATAGACTGAGATGCCACAAACAGTTTCTTTTTGCATCATTAAAGAAATGTAAATTACACTTTAATTACCATAGAAACTGCAAGCATCTGTTACCATTATGCACAATATCCAAAAAGTTTAGCATTGTTGTTTCTTTCTCAAAAACAACAATATAGAGTAATCATTAATGATAGGCACATGTAGTTTCATTATTATTCCATGTTTGAATCACAATGAGTGAACTACCAACCCTAGCACTTTGAAATGGTATTAAAAAGAAATTCTTAGAACAATTACATATTTAATACAAAAATTAGTTCCATTGTTTCAACTTCATGAAATGATCATATAACACAAATGATTATCTGACTGATCTAAGACTTTCTAGCATATTGTTGGTTAGGTAAGAGGTCTATAAAGCAAATAATTTCCATCCCTATTATTGGTCCAAGACAATTCAGTTTTCAATAGATAATGCTACTATACCATTGGCCATGTTCAATAATTAATTCTTTACTTCATTGAATGAGTACATTAAACAAAACACTGAGAGATTTGGGGCAGATGACGTTGATGTTTCATGACAAAATGATATATTACTTCAATGGCATCTAAATAAGATTGTTGCGAAAAATGCAGCTGATATGGTGATTATTTATATGTAGTGTACAAGCTTTCAATAATTTTCAAAGAAATTTCAATAAGCTAAAGCTCTTCAAGATGGAGGAAGGAATACTATATACATGTAATTACTATTGACACTTTTTGTCTTATTTGTTCATGCTTTTGTTACATTTTGTAATAGTCTCAAGATTTAAAATCTGTTCATGTATTCTTGATCCATACAAGGTATTTATCAGTCATACATACATTGTATGTAGTCTTCTTTTTCATATTGTAATAAAACCAATTATGCTATATTGTAGACTGATAATTGGTATATTATTAACTTGCACAAAAGGAAAAAGATTATTGTAAACTTATTGATTTTTGTATCAAACAGAACCAATGTGATCATTTAAGCATACAATATGAGTATCATAGTTAAATATTGTATTAATTATGAACAATACTTACTTATCTAATGCATTGTAATATAATATTGTAACATTATCTGTATTTTTTAATAATTATTGCATATATTTAATCATAGTATAATGGAATCATCTTGTATATAATTATATATATCATGTTTTTATACCAAACTTTGAAGCACAAAGTTCATCTCAATCTCATTGACATTACCGTGACATGCCCTACATTTGTATAATATGGTAGTCCAGTTTCACACCAAAGAAAACATAATAGAATTACGCACTAATTGGACTTTAATTAAATCACTTAAAACAATCCATTGAATGGACACTTGAGTTATAACTTCAATCAGATTTCAAGATATGTACGCTCTATCTCGTTTAACGACTCTTCAAAGTGGGCGTTTGAAGAAGAATATAATTCTGTTAATATTTTCTGTAAATCTTTATCGTCGAGACAAATCACAATATATCACTGTGTTCCGTTATCAAGATCAGTACACAAAACAACTAAATTATATTTCTAATATCTGAGTTATCAGCAAACATTTTATTATCTCCATATAAAATTTCATTCACACGTTAAAAAATATAATTCATCAAAATTCATCCAGAGCAAATTTTTTAACGTTAAATCTTTTGGTTACTAGAATACAATCCACGCGAGCAGAGATGACTTCCTTCTGTCGGGCAGTTAACAGATATTTGATTGCACAGTTCACGCTGACAATAATCAGACATGTCAATAGCGCAAGAAGTATTTTTTATCTTTATTTCATTTTAACAAAATGGCTCGTTTTAATGGGTCCTTAACTGATAAAGAAGACGTTTAATAGGGAAATTGAAAAGATCAAAAGTGTTTGATATCTGGCTCATAATATGGCCATCAAACGGTCCAAATGTTAATCAATTGTTGCCTATCAATTTTTTATTTACTTGTTCTATAACTACATTTCCTCATAAACAGCAAAATTCTAATACAATGCTTTGTTATGAAAATTTTCATCTAAGCCAAATTTTAATATATGCTGACGAAAATATTCCAACTTATGTATTAGATCCATACACAAAGAATTAATACTTCAAGCAACATGAAAAACTTCATAAACACTGAACTTACGAGAAAGTTAAAAGTACTTAAAAGGAATATAAATCATTGGCAAAACTGTATAATATAAACATCACGATATAAATAAAATACTTAAAATGCAAAATGTATAAGCACTGAAAAAGAACTGAGAATAGCGTCCTAATTTATACGTAAATCCTGGCAAGATTGAAGTCTTAATTAAGTGGGTTTTAAATAAGACTTATTACGAATGAACTGTAAATAGTTTCTTAAAGCACCCTATTCTGATGCCAAATCTTCTTTTTCACTTGATTTCACGTACACAACAGTTCACTAAGTCGAGATGAAGATTCTGTCAAGCTAAGGTTTAATGCTATAGGATAAATTCAACTTTTTTTGTCCAAATCTCTATACAGTATTGAAAATAAACATTTATACTAACATCCAAAAATGTTTTCTGCAATTTAACAAATCGGAAAATGTTTTTCACTCCATTTTAAAGCATATTCTTCATGTCGATAAAAAAAACACAATCGTACGTACTTATCCAGTATCTGGTTCATTCTTGTGTACAGAATATTTTTCCACCAATATCAAATTGCAAATGAAAATTATACATCCATGTAATAGCTTCACACCTTCGATGAAATCATTTCATATTTTTTAAAGACCAATTAATAGAACATTAAAACAAGAAGATAAAAATTCTATCACAGTTGAACGAAATAAATGACTGAATATTGTTCCACATGTAGTTGAATTAACCGCAGTCCCCTGTGATATCCACAATCTGACTGGTAAGTTATAAGGGTGAGTTGACTATTAACTAGCTAACACAGCATGCTTTCTGGATTATTTACCAAAAGAGTAACAATACCTAATTTAATATATTGTGAGGATATTGTGAAAGAGGTTTAAGCCTTTTATGTAACAATAATAAAACTACAGTCAACAAAACACTCCATATGTTATGGATGATACATTTTTGTAAATATTCTTTCATTATCACAAGGGTACATAATTACATGCACTAATGCGCAAAATTTTTTATAAATTCTGTTTGTTCAGTATCTGATATAAACTTAAGTTGTTTCTTAAGCATATTTTAAGGACTCTTCCTAATTCAAAGCAAATATGCAAAACATCAATTTATGTAAGAAAATTGGGTTATTTCTCCCTGACAGGGTGGAAAACATTGTGGCAAATGAAACAATTGCTCTTTACAAACAATGGCTTGTTTTGCTACAATGTTTACAAAAGCTGTCCGCTTCAGATGTGGGGGGATGCGATATTACGAGGTAAAGGGTTAAATGCATACTTAAGTTTCATAGAAAATATATCAAACTAAGATGTATACACCATGTACGTTTCATATAATTTTTTTATCACCAAGATTAGATTTAATATTTGCATTGCATAAAAACAGCAAATTTTGATGTTTATTATCTGCCCAGCAGGGATATTTTTACCTACAATCCACAAACACGGTGACATTTTATTTTTCCTCCGTTAAGAGTAACACCCAGACGTCCTCTTTCTGTGACAATATTATCACATTCAGATACCAGAACTTAGAATTTTTATTATGTGTGAATATACAAGTTAAGGCGTACTGTAAACATTCCTGGTTTCAACAAACATAACCTTTTTTTTGTGGACCCTTGACATTTTTTATTGGTCCCAGTAATTTTTTTTTCTGCCAATATCTTATCTTCGTACAAACTTCATCTCCAAAAGGAACAATTATTTGGGAAAAAAATTTGCTTACCTACCGACCCTATATTTTTAAGGGATGTTAGGGGACACCATGTTTTTTTTTTTTTTGCTTAATTTTTTGTTTCATTAAGTACAATGCACTTATCTTGTCTCTAATCCATAACAAATAATTTAAACCATTGAGGATCATCTCACAGCATACCACATTTCATTAAGTCACGAAGTTTCAAAATTACTTCAAATTGTGGCTAATTTGATCAAAATAACTTTAAAATAACTTCGATAACATCTTAACAATTTCCAAACTTTATGTGATATTTCAGACATTTTGAAGGATCCAAACTTATTTTGATAAAAAGCAAATCTTTTCATAATCTGATCTATTCCAAGCACAACAAAATCTGACTTACATATTGGTTATAACCTATTATCAGTATTCCATCAATGTTTTAGGCAAAATTAGTATTTTGTAGCATTAAAAAATAATTTAAATATATCTTTTTAAGTAAATGTTATAAAAGCCAGACAAAGTCAGTAAAAAAGATTTGTAATCCATACTAAGATTTCTGAGTGTTGTAAAAGAGAAAACACATACAAAATTCATACCACTGTACTTTTCAATGCAATCATTCAAACAGACAAACAATCAATAGTAAATTGTTCATTTCCTGTTTATTCCAAAACACTTTCATTGTTTTAATCATTTTAAAAAAAATCCATAAAAAATCTTCATAAAATAAATTTTCACTTTATTCCACGTAAAAACTGACATCGCAAATCATTTAGTAAATACTTATAATTAGGTTGTCCTGACAGAGGATTTTAGTTTAATGTACTTAATCGTATCAAAGAAAGGCTAAATTAAATAATTCATCGATTTCTGTCCATAAAGCAACATGATATCAATAATTTAACTGAATTAATGGGTAGTTAAACAGCCTCTATTAATGCAGTGGATCGATAATATTATGTACATAATAAAATGCTACTTTTATAGGTTTTAGGAATATCATAACAACACATCATAACTTACATAATTATAAGACCAAACCATGACAAGACAATTTTTTATGCTTTATAATTAATTTTTGTATGCCTAATTATATAGGCACATTTTTCAAATAGACAGGTGCGAAAAAAATACTTTAAAAATGTGAAGAGCTATAATCTGATTAGTTCAACCACTTAATCTCATTAAAACTTCATTAAACCTTTTGATCTATTCTATTATTAGAATTTTAAACCATTTCAAGTAGTTGCTTAAAGCTTGAAGTAGATACCAATGTAAATATTTTCAACTGCTGCAGATAAACATAAGGGAGACAACTTAGCTGCAGAATAAACTGCATTTAGTCAGTATAGTTACCTCCCTTCATTAGTTGTAGATACCCTCCCATTCAACTAAGACTGAAGTTTCACAAGAATAATATCTCTCATTGAAAATTGATTCCACCAAAGTTTAATTAATGGAGGTCAACCTAAATAATATCCATGCAGAACAAAAGAAAAGACAGAATAAATATCAATTAACAAAATACACCATTCTTTTTTCCAGTTACTTAAATCATACAATATGTTCGAATAGCAATGTATGAGTTTCTTTTACAATGAAAATAGTCCAGATATTTCCCATTTACTTTTTTGTGCACTGGGGTTTAACGTCACACTAACAGCATAGGTCATTTGGCAATTTTTACAGCTTTAATGGTGACGTACACTCAGGTAAAACCACCAACCTTCTGTAAGCTAGTTGGACAGCTTTCTCACTTGAGGAGTTTAGTCCTGGTTGGGATTTGAGCTCACAGCAATGAGGTGCTAGTCAGAGACCATGACCACTTGAGCAAGGACCCCTTCCATTTACTTCAACCATACGTAACAATATAATAACAATGTGTGACATCCTTTCTTCATGGAAATATTTCACCATTCTTCATTTAATGACTTATGTGATAAAATATGTCCATACTGTGATCTTAGTACACATGTACTTGATAAACCAACCAAAGCAGTTTTATTTATTAAACCTAGTATATGTACAAGTAACATGCATTTTCAAGTCGTAAACAATTTTATGATTTTGATTTTCGGTGCTCAAATCAAATGGTAATTACCAGTAAGCTGTGATGAAATGAACGAAAATTTAAAACAAGCCCATCCTTACAAAACATGTTTGTCTGTGGTAACACAACCTTAACTATGGACAGTGAGTAGGTAGGTAGGTATTTTTTAATTAAAAACCTGCAATTACTAAAACTTTTTGGGGGTCAGGGATTTTTACAAGAGTCGGTCACATAACTGCGAACCAATCATTTTTAGGATAACCCTACACATGCATTTTGCAAAGAAATCAACTTTTCATGAAATGCAAAGGAAATTGCATGATTTTGTTATATGTAAACTTCAAATGTATGAAAAAGCCTTCAGACAAAGTTAGTCATCATTTTCAATGTTTTTCATGAGTGAATTTTACAACAAAATTCAATGAGATGTATCATCAAGGTACAACGACAGATTATTTTGACACCCTGGAGTGATTATCACGAATGAACTGTCCTAATGTCATATTTCAAAATTTTATTTTCTTCTCTGGGGTGTCTTACCAACAACCAGGGTCATTTAACACTGGAGGAAAACCCTAGACATACAGCTCAGTAGAACCACCGATCTTCTACAAGCTAGCTGGACAGCTTCCTCACAGGTTCAATTTTTTGGGTCACAAGTGGGATTTGAATTCACAGTGTTAAGGGCTTTGTGATTGCTAGAAAGAGATCATAACCACTCAACAACGGAGACCCTCCCAAAAAACTTTGTATTCAATATAGTATATAGATCTCAGCTATACTTACATCGTGTCTTATACTACAAAGAATCAATATAAATACATATTTTTGGAACCTTGATCAATTAACAGCAACCCCTCGCTAGAGCAATAACATCCCTTCAACAACAGCATGATTTTTTCCCACTCTACAATTTAACTATCAATTTAACCTCCCATATTTTGGTTCTCCGAATAGATGTTGCTTTGGAGAGGTTGCACTAGTGTCTCGAAATTGATACCAGTACATCTCACTATTAGAATGCACATAAACTGTGTCCTATGGCAAATATTTATCTTTTCAATAAAATTATTATTCAACAAGTTTTTTTAAATACATCAATTTCATCATTAAATATTGCATTCAATGTTCAGACATCATCCTTTTTGTTTGTCATAGTTAAACACACAATCAAGCAAATACTAGTGCCCCTTGTTTTGATTTTCTTAAGCAATAATTATATAACTTCATTATCAAAGGAACAATTTCTTTTTTAAAGTATCTCTGCCTGTTTAAATGTATACTATGATTCATAGATTAATTAATAATAACAGACTTCAAATATTATGATATTAAAACAGCAGAAAGATGAAATCATATGTGTATTATGTTACATTTTATGTAAAAGAATATAATTAATAATTACATAAGTAAATTACCTCTCTTACATAAACTAGCCTTGTTACAACATTCTAAGTCCATACATAAAGCATGATTTTTTGCTACATTTTTTTTTAATTTTCAGTATTTAACACAACAAAACACTTCAACACATTTAAGAGTTTTTATTTTTAAAAGATCAGAAGGGTGATCAGTATACAAGATTTGGTGTAATTTCTGGATATATTACAAGTGTACAACCAATTAATCTTTGATTTCATCTTAATTTGTAACAATTAATCTTTAATCTTAACTCAAATACTGTTACATTTGAATCCTTTGAGCTAAAGTATGTATATATAGGTAAAATACCACTAAATATTTTATCAGTGGTTACATACAGGTTAAATACCACTAAATCTTTTCATCAATGGTTATATAAGGCTCAATGGTTCATTATGACATCAAATAATAGTGAAGGATCAGCAAGAATTAGTTATTTATAAATCTGTGTCACCATACTAATCTTCAAATCCTCTTTAATGTCAAATTTATTATGTACCCAAACATATGCATTAATGTGCTTTAATGAAATATATATTTTAATCACAGTACATACAGTCACACCTGTGAACAAAGACCACCCTTGGGAAAGAAAAACAACTTTTTTGTCAGGTGACCTTCATTCAGAGGTCATTTTGTTCTAAATAATCATAGACAATTTCCAAAGAATGGCCTTAATTCACAGGGTAGTCTTCATTCGTAGGTGGCCACAAACACAACTTTGACTGAATTGGTTGCACCTTGTATTACTACGTTGTTTTTATCATGTGCCTCTCTAGTAAGCTAGCTGGACAACCTCCTAACATGTGAAATTGAGTGTGGTCCTGGGTGGGATTTGAACTCATAGTGGAGATGGTTCATGAATTTTAGTCAGAGACCTGCCTACTTGATAACCACCATCCATTCATTATTTGTGCAAAAAAAACATGGCAATGCCACAAAACCAGGTTTACCACAGATTATTGAGCGGGAAATTGTTTTCCTATTGTTAGCAATGACAACATTGACCTTAAATGCCAGAAACTCCAAAAAGATCCTTAGCTAGGTTTCAATAACAACTTACTATACCAAGTTTGGTAGCAATAGGTCAGTTTAAACTAAAGGTATATCAAATAGAAACCAATTGTTTCACATTGACTGTTAACTGTCAACCTATTCACATGAATGGTCAGCTGTGGAGGGTAAATGGTCATAGATACCATGCCTTCCATCGAATCATCACAGAGAGCAGATGCTCTGTACAGCTAGGTTCGAATTTACGAACCTGAGGTCTGTATACTTTCAATGGTCCATCAAAATGATGAGCTAAGCTGACAGGCCAGTCCAAATTAAAGTGCTATCTTAATTTTTGTGATAACTATGCTTATTACAGTTAGAGGCTAAAAAATGTTATGGAACATAATCATTTTAATAATGCATTGCAGAAATACTGTAACACACATTTGTTAATATCAAAGATACCACACACTGCTGTAAATATTCTGACATCATAAGCTGCTGGAAGAAACACATGACACAACAAGAAACCTGATCCAAACAAGGTTAATCTCTCTTGTTTAAATAAGGTCTCATATTAAACAGCTCCCTAGTGTGTTAGCACAGTACCGAGTGATTATCACAGTATGTTATTTTACAGTCAATAAATATTTGCAATAGAACCATATAAAAATGAGAGAACAGGTCTATGAATATCAGGCGGTATTAACAATAACCACTATGAAGAAAATTGAAGAAACCTCACCATGCATAAAATCAGACAAAATATAACAACTATCAGCAGTCTCATACAGTACAATCATGTGTTTACTAATTGGACTGCAAGTGTGGGTATGTTTGGTGAAAATGAACTTATTATAGTGACAACTCATTGGAAGCTGTATACCAAAAAGTGACAATTAAGTTACCACAACAAACCATTGACTATTTCTTTATGTACTTCATCAAAGGTTTACAGAAATGCAAAGAGAGAACAATATAGAAGAAATTTTATAATGATTGTAACAGTGAGGGAAATAGTATAGGAAATGTATGTGCTTCATGCAATAGCAAATACATGCACTTTATGAAATCTTCCGGGAATGTATACAGCTTTGGAAATGCTGCATTATGAAATAGTTAAGAAAATACATGCACTTTAGGAAATAGTTCATAAAGTACATCTACTTTATAAAATAATTTAGGAAATACATGTGCTTTTCCCTTCTGATGACCATGTTTTATTTACATCACAATTTAAAGAATGATATTCAGATAGCATGCACTGGACTTAAGTGAAATAAGCTCATGGTCTGAAATTTGTATTGACAAAGAAGTAAAAATGATTGATCAAACTAAAACATGTCATGATAAATGTAAGAGAAGTGGTCAATCAAACTGAAAGCAAGGATGAAAAAGCAGTAAGGCAGATTATATTCGCAATACAGAAAGTTATTATACAGTACAATAAAACCTCACATAGTGACCACATCAACATTATGATCACCTTGTTATAATGACCACTTATTTTCGCCCAGCTTTCAATAACTCCCTCGTAATTCAACTTGATAATGGGACTGCCTCATTATTATAACTGATTTTTCAGGTCACAAAGGTGGTCTAATTATTGAGGTTTTACTATACCATTGCGTATTTTCAGAATGAAGCTTTAACCTAATATGCAGTCACATACAATGCAGGCTTAGTTTTGCTGAACTTAATGAAGTCAACGAGAAAAATATGCTTCCTTTTTCAAAATATTAACTGATTTGTATCACAGATTTAAAAGAGCATGAAAATATTATTTATGTTGTTTAATGACCAGATTTATTGACAAATGATCCAGTGTGAAGCAATGTACATTAAAAAGTACATCAAGTATGAGAGAATAAAACACCATGATAAATACAGAAGTATGAGATCAAATGTTTATTTTTTCTTTTAAATATCCTTTGAACAGTGAGGCATTTGTATTTGTAAGAGGTGAAGGGTTATTCTTTTTTTCCACTAGGTTTCACCAACAGCCAGGGTCATTTGGCATCTTTTCAGCTTTAACAGTGAAAGAAGACCCCAGGAAAACACCTGTGAAAAAAGCTGACCTTGGGTAAGCTAACTGGACAGCTTCCTCACATGAAACAGTTGGTCCCTGGCGAGATTCAAATTCACAGCGATGAGGGGCTAGTGATTACTAATCAGAGACCATAACCACTCAACCATTAGAAAAAGTAAACTAAGGCCAGAATTGGACATGCTTTTACTGCAGGTGCTGGTCCCAATATATAATACATACCATCTAATATTTTACTAAACACTGAGCCTCATTTCTAAACATCCACCTTTCTGGATTTTATAGCATTGGAAGAAAATTTTTGAACTCACAAAGTTGATATTACCAGGTAGACTTTTAATACATTCAATCCAACTTTCAATACTCAATTTCGTCATTAAGATCGATTGTTGTAAGTATTGTAAAACATAAGAATTTATTCCTTGAGTTTTTCCATGAATCGAGTTTTTTAAGTTGGACATTTAGAATTTCTACTTAGTGTATATGCATGTAATAAATAGTAAAATACTAGACAGTATGTCAAGCATTTGTAGCAGTATGATTTGTCAATAGAATTGGTTCAGATATTGTTCCAGTTCATATTATGAAAAGTTTGATGAAAACATGTTGAGAAATATAGTTTCATAGCTGAAAAATTGTCTCAGTTTATTGTTGTTCCACATTCATCATCGGTTGAAATTACAAGGTCTATCATACAGACTACTCAATATCAGAATTAGTTCTTTCATTAATGTTGCAACATCGGTTGAAAATCATAATCGATTATCAGTTGGAATCGGTTGGTACATCCGATGCGATTTCCGATTATATAATCGGTTCTCATGTAGTGGTGTAACATAAGTAGACCACTAGTGTTTCATTCTATTTATGCATCCTTTGGTTCTTAGCCATCCTCTGCTTTATGCTAGTTGGCATTGTAACATATAAGCATGGGGAATGGAGTGTGTTATCCATATGAAACATTAACCAGGCTCTATTGACATCAAATAACCTGAGGGATGGTCAAATAATTTTTTTCGCTATGATCTACAATCCACGTGATTTCCTTTGAATGCGCGTTTAGTTTGCGGCACCAGTAGTTAGTTTACGGCGCCTAAATGATATAGACCGATAATCGATTAGGTAAAACTACAACTGGTCATCGGAATCGGCAGACGTTTTCACGCCGCTTATCGATAGTATCCGATTATCGTTTCATCACTATCTTTCATTATTTAATTATTTACATACATTTACATACAACAGAACATGTTCTCAGTGAATCAAGAAAGCTGGTACTTGATTACATATGAAACAAGCAAAATCCATTGACACAGTTTCTATCTTGACCTATATCTTACAAAACAAAACATGAAACATGCTGAAAATGTCAGGGGCCATGGGTGATTTCGCTAGTTATCATACTTGGCAGATACAATTACTAGGTAAATATCAGTTTGGTGAAAATTAAATCTGGAAACTGTTCAACTTTGAGAGAGGATAACTATTGTGGATGTCATCAGCGCCGTAGCCAGGCCCGTATTTGAACTGAGGCAATCTAGGGTGGGCCAGGGCTAATAATATGATAAACCTGCCATTTTTCCCCATTACCTGCCCAAATTCTAACTGAGGTATGCACCTGGGTGTGCCTCAGTATAGCTATGGCAGTGGTCATTGTTTGTAAACTCTAGTGAAAAGAAGAAGGTAAGAAAGTATCATCAAGCTAAGAATTTCTCTGTATTGAATTGGTATTGTAAAATTATGCTTCCACAAATACATACAAACTGCAGTGACATTCTTCAGGTCAATTCCTACATATTTAAGGCCATGTTGATTGGTAATATTTATAACATATTTATGATAGTAATCATGAGTACAACTTGTAGCCTACATGTCTCCATTAACCACATTGATATTTCATTGACAGCCAGCTAATATACACTGACAGATAAAATAATGATCAATGTTACACTCAACTAATGAACAAATCGAATGATATTTTATGACATTAACACACCAAAGGTACAAAAATAAAATCTGTACTATCGGTCAATTATTTACATAATCGTAGGACAAACTGAACATAAAAATTACTTTAATAATACCATATGTCATAGATTTCTTGGAAAAAAATGAGATGTCTACTGTGCTGAGTATTCATTTTCTGATTCGGTACAAGAAACAAAAATTTTCCAAAGATTGTACCTTTTATATACATCAAAACAATGAAATAAAATGTGACTGACTTAATTTACTGACAACACTAGATTTAGATAATTATAATGCTGTTAAGCATTCAAGCAAAGTGGAATCTTACTGAGTATTTTATTTCATTCTTACATATTTACAATTACTCATAACACAAATGGGACCATTTCTCTTTGATTATTTGAGATAGTTAACCAAATTTGTATTTTTTGAAGAGTATGAACTTTAACTTCCTGACAAATCACTTTTTTGTTTGTAACATCAGCAATATTTTATAAGTAACAGAAGAACAAAGAATGTGACACAATTTTAAAATGTTTGTAATTAAGTAAGAATAATTAGATACAGTAATTGCTAAGGAATCTTAGGCCAATTAGGATTACCACAACAATTCCAAAACATATACAGTCAAGCCTGTGAACAAAGGCCACCCTTGGGAAAGACAAAATGTGGCCTTTATTGATAGGTGGCCTTTATTTGGCAGTCAGTTTGCTCTAAATAATCAGTACCGGTTTTTCAAAGAACGGCTTTTATTCACAGGGTGGTCTTTATTTGGAAGTGGCCACAAACACAGGTTTGACTGTAGGTTGGGTTGGTCATCATCACTTTTTTGTTAAGTATATCTTTTTTCGTAAAGAATTTGTAGTTCATATGAAAATGAAAATATTGACAAGAATACATTTAACATTTAAGCATTAAATACCACAAAATCTAGATTCATAAAAAAATAGTTGTGATAGCAGAAACCAGGAATATTTTTAAACATTAGGTTAAGGAAATATTTTCAAGTGTTATTAGATAACTTTATCCAAATATTTTTGAAATTGCGATTGTATTAAATTTGACAAAAAAAATTTACATTAGTTTCCTCAATTAAAAGATCATTTGTACAAATTTCCTGACATTTTATCACTTCACAACAAAGTACATTTCAAATAGTAATAACATTGATTCAGTCTACACAAGATAATCAAGTCCTCAATTTTTCAATGTATAGACAAATCAGATTCAATAATTACCTTGACAATCTATTCAGCTTTTTCTATTTTTTCTTTTTGTTTTTTATGTCACTTATTGTCACTGGCGTTCAACATCATTTTTCAACAATTTTTCAGTTATATACGGCAACCGGTTCACCTAACCAGTTTTCCTGGACTGTATATTAACCAGTACTAACTTACCCTTCATCAAGGAGTCAGCAACTTCTCCACATATGGAGGAAAATCGACATTTTTGTCAAATTTTCATAGGAGGGTATGACCTGCCATGACCAGGATTCGCTAACAAGTCATGTGCACTAACCACTGGACCATGGCAATGGCCCAGCTTTTTCTATTAAACAATAAAAATATTTCTTTTATTTTACAACTATTAGTGAGGCATTCCTTCAATTACAAATATACAGTAAAACCTCAATAATGAGACCACCTTCGGGACCCAAAAAATCAGTCATATTAGTGAGGTGGTCACAAAGTGAGGTTTTACTATGCAGTATAATTATGACTAACTATTTCTATTTAGAAAATACTTATCAGATATTTTACAATGGTTTTTATTCTCCCTTACTCCAAGAAATATACATGAACATGAACATTTGTCTGAAAATGAAAAAAACTATTACATCCTATGCACAGAAATGCACTAAATTAACTCATCAATAATTTTTCCATAACAATTTCACATCCACTTTGTATCAACACAAACATTAAGACACAACTTTTCCTGGAATCATCACGCTTTGCTAACACCAGCCATACAACAATATCTACTAGACTATAAAGATAACACTATTTGTAACAGGCTATGTTAGGACAAAAGATTTGCTAGCATTTCCAAGAAATAAATGCTCCATTGAAACAATACATCACTGTAGACCCAGGATAATTATAGGACTTCTAAGCTGTACAATTCTCAGGAATAGGACAAGAACAGAAATGCATTTAAACAAAATATTCTAATAACAGAATTCATGCGTAGGTCAAGTTTCAGAGGTTGGCAAATACCATGTGAAATATATGACTAACTGATAGATATGGCGTACAATGTATGATCTACTAGTAGATATGGTGTACAATGTATGACCTACTGGTAGATATGGTGTACAATGTATGACCTACTGGTAGATATGGTGTACAATGTATGACCTACTAGTAGATATGGTGTACAATGTATGATCTACTAGTAGATATGGTGTACAATGTTTGACCTACTAGTAGATATGGTGTACAATGTAAGGACTTCTGATAGATACGGTGTATACTGTATGACCTACTGATAGATACGGTGTACAATGTATGACCTACTGATAGATATGGTGTACAATGTATGGACTGCTGGCAGATACAGTATCAAGTGGATGGACAACTGGGGCAGAGATATAGTTCACAGTGGAAGGCCAACAGAGATATTATACACCACAGATAACCAACTAGCATATATGTTATTCAAACAGATAACTGGTACCAGAAAGATGACATACATCCAAACTTGTTCCTCATGTATATAAAGAGATTTCAAAGTTCTAAAAAAATTCTTGGCTTTCATGCTTTATAAATGTCCCAATGGTTTATGATAAAACAGACCTGTTGACAGAGCTGAAACCATGATCCAGTGGTTAGTGCACTGGACTTGTAACCCAGCAATGAGGAATCAAATCCCAGTTGCAGCAGGTCATACCCTTGTATGAAAATTTGACAAAAATGTTGATTTTCCTCCGTATGTGGAGAAGTTGTCGGCTCCTTGAGGATGGGTAAGTAAGTACTGGTTATTATACAATCAATGAAAACTAGTTAGGTTAAATAGTCACTGCATATAACTGAAAAATTGTTAACAAATGGCGTTAAACCCAGTGAAAAAAGACCTGTTCACAATTATCTATGAATGTCTCCTACAGTAAGGTAAATTGTTAAAGTCTTATCAACATTTACTTTAAAATGTTGCCAACAAAAATATGCAATTCTCAGAAAAGACAACATTAGAGAATAGAAGATAGCCAAGTCATTAAAACATATTGACAATGCTATCAGAGACTACTTTCTAGTACCGTGTTTTTAATGACAAATGTCCTTCAAGACTAATATCATAATACAACAATAATAACTTTTACAAACTATTTGTAATTGCCTTCATATTTGGATTGGCTGATTACTGGTAATATGTGATGGACAATACATGACCTTATACACCAAATATGTCTGCCTAACTGTTTGAAAATGAATGACAATTGATACAACTGTATCTAATTAACCAGAATTCAGACATTGACACAGTTTTTAGACAAACTGTAAAGTATTTCGGTAAAGCTTAGGACCTGGGTTAGTTAATTAGGGAGCTAATTATTTCTATGGCAAATGCGTGTATGGACAAACAGAAGGGCAAACATAGAGGAACAAAATGTCTGTGCAATCCAGGACTTTTACCACAGACAATATTTTCGAGAAGTTCATACATTCAAAAAAGTAGGCCATGGTGGGTCCTTATGACTACTAAACAGTTTGCTTCAAAAATATCATTTCTGACTATCAGATCCACAAACCTATCATCAAATCATACACAACAGTTGCTGACTGTACTGTAAGAATGGATAATTCAATATCAGCAATTTGTTGGTGTTTTATAACAAAAACACTTCCAATGTAATTTGGGCAAAACTGTTAAAATAATTAGAAGTTTTGAACCATGCCAAACATTTTCAAATGATTATAAAGGTTTATAGTCTCCTACTAAACATTCTATGTTTCTACGCTACGGTGAATTGCATCATGTATTCATAATTTTTCTTGCTTTGTAGATAATCTATTCTCAAAACATATTCCATTACGATATTGAAGTCCACAGACAAATATATTGCAGAATATTTTCTATGATATACAATCCACCTCTTGCATCACAAATTTCAACCTAAGAGAAGCCACCAGTCAGACAGAACTTTTCAACTAAAGCTTCATACTCTTATTCTGTGATATTATCAACAAAAATTGATATAATATTACATTAAATGTTCTCCATTCATCCCTTTACTTAAATTGATTGCTATATCTGATGTGTTATGTATGTGTCAGCATCAGTCAGCTGTGACATCGGCTTTGTCGTTAGTGCTATCTTCACACTTTCACAATTCACACTGCTCCAACCCCAATATTGGTGGCCTCTGATTTCAAAAACAAATTAGTGTTGAAATCTGTGACAAAAATATGACTACGGTTATTAACATTAACGTTATAATACAATATTCTTCATGATTATATCAATTGAAGTTTTCAACCATGACCAACAAGGTTTAAAGAGGTAAACCATACATAAATCAAGGTCATGCTTTTATAGGTTTTTAAATCATTCAAACTGTAAAACAGATTACTGACAGCAACCATTACTGTAAAACATGCAAGGATCACATGACTGTGAATGAAAGCTTTATTCATGAACACAACTTTCCAAAACTGACCCCAAACAACCACTGTCATCAAGAAACAACTACAAATGCTCTACAGATGAATCTACAGAAAGTTTTCAAGTCTGTAAACAGAACTTCAAATAGGTAAAAGTGAAGCAAAGTTTATCATTGGCCTCACAAAACAAATTCATATACAGTAACACCTCGATAATTAGACCACCTTCGGGATCTGAAAATCAGCTGTAATAATGTCTCAAGTTTAATTAAGGGGTGATTGGAAGCTGATCCAAAATTAAGTGATCATTACAACAAGGTGGTCATAATATATATAAGTAGTCACTATCAAATGTTTACTATAATTTGCTATAACCATATAATATCCGTGAAACAGCATTCATTAAACCATAGTATCATCCATACAAAGACAGCATTGAGCTTGTTCATACATTTAGCACTGAAATAAATGAAATGTTGGTAACTTACCAAAATATTAAATGAATCTAGCAGTGTACAGCTGTACTCTTCATTGTTTTGTTGATTGTGACCTTCACCTTGAGATAAAGGTTGAATGTCAACAACTTTCACCTCAACTTCAAACTGACACACTTTGTTAGAAGTACAATCGCTAGATACTGTCTCTTTTTCAAACTTTTCAGAATCAGAACAAGAACTGTCAGAATCATGGACAGGTATCAATGATTCATCTGAACCACTTTCAGAATCAGATTCCGATTCTCTCTTCTCTGTTATATCTTCAAAAGAAACACTTTTCTTAAATGATCTGTTGCATTCGTTAATGGTATCTTTCTTTCTTTTCAAGTTTTCAACATCTCCAAATGAGATAGATTTTCTGATAGGTTTGAAATCATCACAAATATCATTATCTGATGAATCACTCGTGAAATTCTTTACCTCAGCAAGTTCACCAAATGATACAGACTTTTTCACAACCTTTTGTTTACTTTCTTCCTCAATCACGTCATCTAGAAATCCAAGGGCGTTTTCAACGCTTAGAGGGGAGACTGCACGTTCGAGTGGAGACATCGGTCGTTCAACACTAAGGTGTGAGTTACCATTCAAAACGGGTGCTGAGGTGTATAGTTGACTGTCACTAGATTGTACAGTAAAAAGCGGAGAATCACATCTAACATCAGGAGAATTAGATCTTTTCTTTTTTAATATACCTTTGGCAGGAGCTGAAGGTGACAGTAACTCAGGACATGGTGGCGACGTGTAGCCACTGTCAGCACTGGAACATTTATCTCGCTGCGGAATATCTATTGTCAATGGCAAATCTTCATTCTTTAAGTATTTCTCAATTTCTGGAGAGAGGAATACACTCTCTGATAAAGCTATCCTATCTGGTAGAAACATATCATCAAAACCACTAAAAAATCCTAGATCATCTTTCACCATGTGAGGCACAATTTTATCCTCAGTCTCTTCAACATTGCAGTTTTTATTCTTCTTGTTTGAAGCCAAGAATGGCTGTGAAAGTTGTTTGAACAATCCTGGCCTTTTCTTTGGCTTCACCTTTAATGAACTCGTCCCAATATTTTTCACTTTATTCTTCGGCATTTCGGTTGATTCTTAAGGCTGGTCGTTTGTTTAATCACTCTTGTTTTTGTTTTAACGTTAATCCTAATTACGAAAGAGATCGGAATGCTGAATACTTCCTCTCAACGAAAACTGTCCAAAACTCTGAGTCAAAATTGTAGTTTATCAACTTCGTGTTCGAAGATATCTTCATTTAGCGTTAGTAAAATGTATTAACTACCAAAAACAGAAGTAGGTAACTGAACTATTTGCAGTGCACTTCAGAATTCACCCAATTCAAACACTTCAAATGTTTAGTTTGTTTGTTTATATCACACAATACCTTATGAGCAAGTTCTTAAAACACGTGTCAACATATTATTGTACATTTCTCTCTTTTTTCCAAACAATGAAAATAGAAATAGATTTAAGATACTAATCCTTCCTAAGGATTATAAGAAAGTGGGTGTGTGTTCATATTTCAACTGTGCAGGTGCCTTAAGTCATTTAATAGATTTTAACGGTTCCTTAAATAAGTTAGACTAACGTCACCGTCCGTTGCATTATGTTTCTGATTGTAAAATAAACACATGTTTAAGCATAAATGAAAACAATTCTAGGCTTGTTTTTAAACACAAATTATTCTTAAACAATTTTTTAAATATGAAATGAAAAGTTTGCATGTGAAGTTGACATCTCTGTGTAAACTAATTAATTTCATGCAGAATTAGCAACGTCTAATTCTCATTAATTTATTACAGCCATAAAATTTTGCATAATTTTGACAAGAAAAATAGTATTCATTCCGTTTTATCAGCCACAGACTTATAAATGTATGCATATGACTCACACTGTATACTGTAATACAGGACAGACTTCCTTCAACTTAATTTGCCTCTTTTTTTTGAAAAAAAAATGTCTGTGGTAATATTATCATAGCGCTAAAAAGTTTAATTTTGTTGAGCAAATATGAACAGCTTGGCTTTTCCAATTGATAAACTGTAAATAAATATAGAATTTAATTCATAGAGAAAAAGAGAAAATCATGATATCGTATTGTCCATGGTCAGCATGTGTTCTGTGTTCATTTATTATCAAATATCCAATAAAACCATCTTCAAAATTCATTCAAAATTCTTCCTTAAACTTATGATTCTGATTTACAAACTAACTGGGCATTGTGTCTCTCTCATTTAACAGTTATACAAACTGTGTATCAACAGAACCTTATAACTTGAATAGACAAAAATATGATACCAAGTTGAGGGGTAACTTTAGAATCAAGATTACAATAGAATAATATAGTAGACTAGAATTGACAAAGACATATTCTTACGCAGAATTTGTCATTCACATGCATAATACAATATATACAAACACTAAAACATCCATTCATATGCAAAACATGGGATTATTTGTAATAATAATATAATACATTCATTCAGGGTCATCTAACAGAATAGTAGACTTAAAACCTGTTTTATCTTCCATATATCACTCGTTTTTTCCCAGGCAATTTTAAACTTTAGTGCAATATTTATCACCAACTTTGAACCATATCACAACATGACAACCATTTTATACCACAGCACGGGTGACCTATTTTATGATATTTTTTCTTCTTGTTTTAAATTATTTAATTGATCAGATCTAAATATTACCTCTTATGTGAACAAATTCTACACAATGTCAATAATCAAAACATTTTTTTTCGACTTATTTCTTTCTGAATTTCATCTACAGCTATTACTAAACCATATAAGCACAAAGTACATGTTTATGGTGTCCATAAAATCAATGCAATATTATGAATGTAATATAAACTGTAATGGTACAGCTAGGCCAACTATACGGAAATTATTTCATTTCACATACATGTATTTTACAATAAATTCAAATTTAGAGACATCTGTGTTATAAGATGAATGTTCAACTTAATCAATTTTTTTTTTTATTGAGGTTTAATGTCACACCAACAGCCAGGGTCATTTGGCAACTTCCTGCTTTAACAGAGGAGGAAGACCCCAGGCACACAGCTGGGTAGAACCATTGACCTTCCATAAGCTAGCTGGACAGCTTCCTCTCATTTGAAATTTAGTCCCAGACCGGATTCGAACTTACAGCAGTCAAGAGCTAGTGATTACTGGTCAGAGACCATAACCACTTGACCATGGAGGCCCCATCAAATTGTATGTTTATCACTTTGGTAATTTATTTGAAAAAATGATAAAAAAAGATAAAACTAAAAACTGGCACCTCTTAGCGTACCAAAAATATCTTATAAATAAAGCATTACTTACTTAAATCAGTTAAAGGTACCATAAAGATGTACGTAATTTATTACTTTGAAAGTCAATATAACAAAAATCACACCTTTGCTAAATGAACATTTTTCCATTCATTTCGAAATTAAGTCCAAATTAAATTCCTACTATTTATTTTCAAATAATCGTTTCACATAACACGAACAGCTGATGTTTAATTTGATCCCCACTTTTATTTCCAAGACAACATACATACATAAACACTCTTAATATTATACCTGCCAATACGTTTAATCTATAACATGAATGAACACTGTTGACGGATATGAGGTCATGCTCCAGCGAGCATCATCATTTTTACAAACCCATTTGCTAACTGGTTTTCTCATAAAAAAGAGTAATTAAAGTAATAACGATGATACTGAACGTTTATCAACAATACAGGAAGAAATATACCATAACCGGTCGGTAATTTAATACTGTGTCAATGATATACATACTAAATATCTGTCAATCATACATGATTATGATGCCATTTATGACAAGACTTGGGTATTAACGAAAATATTACAAATATTTGATTACATAACATAGGATAAGTTTTCCTACCCTCTACTTTATATAGCTCTAGGTGATAAACTGATGACGTTATGTATTCAAACATAAATTAGGCAATAAAATTAAGGAAATAAATTTTAATGAGCAACTCAGATAGTTAGCGAAGAAGAGAAAAAAAGAGAAAAATCAGTTTTACAATTTTTAGTACATTTATGATACATTTTACTGCAATATAAAGTTATCTGAATTTGTGTGTGACATTAGTGTATGTTACCACATGAAGTTTTTGGGGAAAAAGACATTTTAATAAAGTCAATATTAAAATACGAAGAAATTACCATATTGAAGTATAATCCTGAACACATGTACTATATCACTGGATTTTTTATATTGTCCAGCCATTAAACTGTTTCTTTACAAATATTTTGAGTTTAAGTCTTAGTTTTCAATGTTTAAACAGAGAGAATACCCTGTATACTGCTTTTAAAGCCTGGCTTGGAATGGAATATCATGATAGTGCTAATTTAACGTAAAACATGTCAATTTAGTGCTTGTTTGAATCAATATTTACATGTTTTATACTCGAGGCAATTGGGTTAATTGGTCAACATATGAGTACAAAGGGGAGGGTCATATTTAGAAGGAAAACAAGTTTTTATCCTCTTCTGGTTAATGGTCATGACCTCAGATAGTCTGAATGGCCTCGATTAATCAAAACAGTAGGAAAGCTGCAAAATTAAAGCAAAGTTGGAAACAATTAGTCAAGATTAAAATAAATTCAAGGACAAGAAGAACATACTAATGGCATCTGTCAATGCTGAGAACTAGGTCCGAGGTTAGAAAACTTGAGATCGGTCTCTGAGCTCTTTTACTGTTCACAGTTAATTGTGATTAGACAATAACGATATTATTGATACATTATTTTGATAGCATAATTGACCTGAATAATTTATGTATTTAAATATTACTGATCTCTATCTTTTCAACGATACTACTTTGAGAACTGAATTTAGATTTGAGCTTGGAGACTGTTCTCAAGCTTATATTCTGGGGGCCTGGTAAAGTATTAACTGACATCACGCAAGGAAAGAACAACTCGCTAAAGTCAATGATATGGGACTTTGAGTTTTCATGGTTATGTGGCCTTTGAATTTCACTTCTCAAAGATAAGATCTAACTCTATGACCTTACTACTCATGAAACTTGAAAAATGATAATTTTATGTTATATTACATCAATAAATCAATAGAATATAGCAACAAGATGTTAGTTTAATTGTCAATTTATGACTTTGGATGTCATACAAACAATCTTTATATTTTGTCATTGATAAAATCTTTAAGATTGCCTTATCAGGAATGGGCTAATGTTACCATGAAGTTTTGAATCAAAAATGTAAAAAAATACATCACCATATTGTACAGGTTAAGTACATAGACAATTCAAGGACATTGAAAGTAAAATTAAAGAAATCTCAACTGAGTACATGTACATAAATCACTAATATTTCTATAAGCAAAATCGATGTATGAAATTAATCATTATGACACAACAATCAATATGCACTACATAAGCCCGGAGTAAAAATTATTTATAAATATAACAGATTACAAAGTGTGATATTAACTACCAATAGGACATAATTCTGAATATTTTTCTTAAAACACAGGAAGAGTGAAGATGTCACTCATTTCTACAGAAAATACATAACTAATCAGTATCAAATCAAGAATTGCTTCCCTCCTACAAACACCTTTATGACCACCCCTTTGAAATAAGGCTATATCTATAATTAGATATCCCAACTACATTATCAAGTGACTGTAATTATCTCCCTGCTTATATTGTTGTAATTATCTCCCATTTTGTAATTATGACTGTATTTGTTGGATCTCATATGATCAAATAACCAATGCTATGTAAGCAGTATCACCATTCTAGCATACTTGAAGCATTTACCATGCATGCCATTAAAATTTCAATTCCTCTTAACAAACCAAATTATCTCCCTTTAAACATACAATTTTGCCTGTAAATAAAATCTTCAATATCTATATTTGCAAGGAGCAGATAAAAACATCAAGGAGTCTAAAACGGTCAATAGTGAACGTTTATACGTACCAGAAACCTACAACCATACAATGACAAGAAAAGCTGATCAGTTCATGAATATTTGAACACAATACAAGCAGAACAGGAGGATAAGTAGACATTAAGTCAGATTGACTGGTCAATGTACACATTTTCTTTCTCATATTGATCCTTATGGAATATTCGATGATTACAAAGAAAAACATTCTAGCAATTTAAAATTAATTTGGCATTAATGTATTTATTTTCAAACTAACTTGGTAGTAATTTCCTTATACATCACTGGTGTTCAATCTAGACAGCACCTTTGTGCATCTCCCTTAAAAATCATTATGGCACATTTTCTGTGGTAGTCAGGGTACTAAGATCTGGTGCACTGAAAATTGCTGATGATGTGTGTTATTTTACTTTTGGTCAATTTCACATCAATTTTGGTAATAAACCATTACGTCAGTGTGCATTTTGCAAAACTCAAGAAACTGCGAGACAATTAGTTAGTTTAAACCCAATTCATTATTTTATTGGCTTCAACACAGAATAAAAGTGCTGTATGTAGACTATTAGCAGACAAATGTAGTCAGTGTCCCTATTGGTAAAAACATAATTAATGATAACATATACATGAGAGTTCTTAGGGGTTTAGTTAAAATGAAAACAATAAGATATCAGTCATCAGGCACATATCAGGCACTCTGAAAACAAAAGTTACTATTAACCACAACAAGTCTTTATCAATATAAAATACAACACCATCCACTCATCAATAAAACTTTTTCAACAACATCAAACCTTTCAACAGGACACATTTTGTGACAATGTAAGGTTAAGTTAAAGCGTACACACAACAAGAAAAACATAAATTTTCAAATTTATGCAAATTCTAACCCATTGTGATGGTAATTTTAAATAATCATGTCAGTTGTTGCTCATAAATTAAATCATAAAAGAAGTGGCCGCCACAAAACCATGCAATACAAAAGGTTCAATGTTGAAGAACAGTCATCAACAATTATAACATAGAACAAAATTAAAATAAAAGTGAGTCATTCAACTTAATTAACATGTACGTGAGTAATGTTTATCTTATATATATAAGCATTACACAATTAATTAAGATTTATATCCGAGCAATCAATTATATTAATTGTGTACATGGCCCTCAGTTGAGTGACAATACAGTGCAAATAGAGTGCCCTTAGAACTCACAACTGTTAAATGTTATCAATGAATCTTTTCTCTTAAGTTTGTGACTACAGCAAAATGAAATCACTGCAGAGACTAAAATCAACTTTGATCTTTTCATTCCCAGAGATTCAATGTTGCTACAACAGCCAGTCATTAGGCCACTTTCAAGCTTTAAAACTGGAGGATAGCACCTTCAGTCTTCCATTAGCTAAATGGACAGCTTCCTCACATTGGATTAGAACTCAAAGCAATGGGGGGCAAATGATTAAACAAGTCATAGACCATGATAAGGACTGGTAAAATGATCAGGACTGGTAAGAATGATAAGGACTGGTAAAAATAAAAGGGCAGGTAAAATGAGGACTGGTAAAAATAAAAGGACTGGTAAACAAATGATAAGGACTGGTAAAAATAAAAGGACAGGTAAAATGAGGACTGGTAAAAATAAAAGGACAGGTAAAATGAGGACTGGTAAAAATAAAAGGACAGGTAAAATGAGGACTGGTAAAAATTAAAGGACTGGTAAAATGAGGACTGGTAAAAATAAAAGGACTGGTAAAATGAGGACTGGTAGAAATAAAAGGACAGGTAAACAAATGATAAGGACTGGTAAAAATGATTAAGGACTGGTAAAAATAAAAGGATATGTAAAAATGATAATGGTGGTAAAAATAAAAGGACTGGTAAAAAATGATAAATACTGGTAAAAATGATAAGTACTGGTAAAAATGATAAAGACTGGTAAAAAAAAGGATAAGGACTGGTAATAATCATAAGGATTAGTAAAAAATAAAAGGGCTGGTAAAACAAGAGGGCCATGATGGCCCTGCATTGCTCACCAGAATAAATATTAATTAACTTGTTACTAAAAAGGTAATAAAGGTACACTTTAGGGCAAATAATGGGGAACAATAATAAACTTGATAAAGGACCATCAAAGGATACTACAAAAGAATATTCGTGATGACTGAAGGATGCCACAGACCAAATTTGGTGATGACCCAACCACTGGTTCATGAAAAGAAGTCATTTTAAGGTATTTCAATGTTTAGCTCTAGTGGCCCCTAATAGGTGCCTACTATTTTTATTTGAGCAAATCTGATAGAACACTATCTAAACATGCTAAAAACCAAGTTTGGTAATAATCCATCCATAGAAACATGAGAAAAAGTCATTTTAAGGTATTTCTATTTTAGCTCTAGTGCCCCTAAAAGGGGCTGACCAAATTTATTTGAGCAAACTTGAGTGAGGACCATCTAAGGATGCTACAGACCAAGTTTGGTGATCATCCATCCATTGGTTCATGAGAAGAAGACGTTTAAAGGAATTTCTATTTTAAGCTTTAGCGGCCCCTAATAGGGGCCAACCAATTTTTTTTCACAAATCTGATTGAACACTATCTAAAGATGCTAAAAACCAAGTTTGGTAATAATCCATTCATAGAAATATGAGATAAAGTCATTTTAAGGCATTTCTATTTTTAGCTCTAGCGACCCCTAAAAGGGGCCGACCAAATTTATTTGAGCAAACTTTAGAAAGGACCATCTAAGGATGCTGCAGACCAAGTGTGGTGATCATCCATCCATTGGTTCATGAGAATAAGATGATTAAAGGTTTTTCTATTTTTAGCTCTAGTGACCCCTAAAACTGGTCAACCAGAACAATATGAGCAAATTGCAGTTAGAACGTCAAAAGGCTTCCGCACAGCAAATTTGAAGTAAATCCGACCGGTAGTTTCTGAGGAGAAGACCATTGTTGATGCCAGACGACGGACGATGGACGCCGGAGCATCCACCTACCCATCCTAACAGCTCACCCTCAACCTTCGGTGAGCTAAAACTGATAAGGACAGGTAAAAATCATAAGGACTGATTAAAATGATATGGAATGGCAAAAATGATAAAAACTGGTAAAAATCATAAGGACTGATTAAAATGATATGGAATGGCAAAAATGATAAAAACTGGTAAAAATCATAAGGACTGATTAAAATGATATGGAATGGCAAAAATGATAAAAACTGGTAAAAATCATAAGGACTGATTAAAATGATATGGAATGGCAAAAATGATAAAAACTGGTAAAAATCATAAGGACTGATTAAAATGATATGGAATGGCAAAAATGATAAAAACTGGTAAAAATCGTAAGGACTGGCAATAATGATATCGACTAGTAAAAAAATATAAGGACTGGTAAACAAAAAGTGGCATTAAACCCAGTGAAAAAATATGTAAAGCTAGAAGTATGTTATGACTATTAAGTGTCAAGGTACTGATATATGAAACAAATTTGTTCACAGATAATGTAAGCATGTACTGTCTGGCATACTTGTATACATATTGTATTACCTGATATTTATCATTAAACAAGTTTAAGGAAGATTGCAACGCCATTGCAACAGATACAGTAGACTGTAGTCTCTAATAATTTAATCTTCAAATCAATGAATCAGGCATGCAGTGTGACAACAAAAGCATGTATTTGCATAATGTAAAATTTGCCTGAATTAAGGTAATTTCCAGATAAGTAAGGTTTCCCTTGAAATCTGACACTAAATTTTATGTTCATGACTAAACTGTTGCATTTAAAGAAGTAACTGATATTTTAGTTAAAGCAACTGTTTATACTAGAAAAAGAAATATATTCTATCAAAATTGGTTTTATCAAGTCAAGAAAAACTTAGAAAAACTTAATGATGAGATAGATACACTATATATTGTTTACATTCAAACAAACTGAAAGAATATTTTGTTGACTCTTTCAATACTGGATATGAATTGGGTGTATTTTTACTGAGTGTAGAAAATTTAAAATGCATATTTCAAGGACAATAAATTTAATTACAGAAAAGATGATACCTGTAATGCAGGCACTGAGCCAGTTTATTTTCAATAATGTGAAGAGATATATGTTATAATAGATGCATATAAAAAATTATCATTGACACATAATGCTTTATACAATCTTATGATTTTGAATGTCATTTAATACAATTTATGACATGTAGTGTGATACTCTTAGGTCATGCCAATGACAGAGTCATTATAATATGACATCACCTCATTGTTTTTTATTGAGATACATCAATTGTTTGTTTGTTTGTTTTTACACGACTTATTGTCACTGGGGTTTAACGCTGTTTTCAAACAATTTTTCAGTTATGAATGGCGATTGGTTCACCTAACCAGTTTTCCTGGACTACATACTAACCAGTACTAACTAACCGTACCCTTCCACAAGATGCCAGAAACTTCCCAACATATGGAGGAAAATTGACATTGTTGTCAAATGTTCATAGAAGGGTATGACCTGTTGTGACTGGGATTTGAACCCGGATCTCCGGGTTACAATTCCAGCGCACTAGCCACTGGACCATGGCTGTGACTAAGATACTATATCTTAATACAAATAGAATTAGTGACAATTGTAGTACTTCCAGCTCTTGATTGCTGAACAGCTTGAGTATATTGTAATGTTAAATTTGTTATGACAGCAAACGAATGCAAAAGTTGAAGTACCTTCAGATCTTTGATTGCTGCACAACAAAATTGGTTTTATTGAAATATTTGATACTAGTGATATCTCTACATTACGTTACACCTGATGTATTACAGATAAAAACTTTTCTAGTTAATTTGATATTCAACTGTGATATATGTTTACAAAAACTGTTCACATGTCACATTTCTTTAAATTTTATCTCTAACCAATTACCAGAAAGAAAATATTTGTGGGTAATGTTTAAGGTGTGTATATTAGTAAGTAAGAAAGTGAACAAATTATACAATACATACTACATTACATGTAATACATTTTAGCAATAATTAGTGTTGGCAATCATTACATGGTAATGTGTTTCAATGTAACATACAAAAATGTTATTCAACTGTGTCGCCTACAGTAAATTCAATATTTCCCCAATTTATCCTACACTCTTTATTATTATTTATCTCTCAAACATTCTGAGATGTTTCACTTTGTTTTATATCACTAAATACTGTTCTAAATCAGATTAAATAAGGGCCCCTGTGCATGAGTGGTTAAAGTCTCTGACTTGTAATTGCAAGCCCCTAACTACTGTGAGTTTGAATCCCACCTGGGACCAAATTTCACAAACGAGGAAGCTTTCCAGCTGGCTTATAGAAGGTTGTTGGTTCTACTCAGGCATGACCTTTGGGTCTTCTCCACTGTTAAAGTTGGAAGGTCGCAAAATGACCCTGGCTATTGGTGTGTCGTCGGTGAGGACAGCTCCTCACATGTGATTTTTTCTTGCCTCAGGTGGTTGGTTTTTGAACTCATAGCAGTGAGGGGCTAGTGATAACTAGTTCAGAAACCATAACAACTTGACAGCGGAGGTCCCTGGGCCTAAACTGGGAGCTACTTCATTTTAATTTTGTTGTTAAACAACCTTTCACTGGATCAACAAAATTAATTACTACTTGACTATTTGATAATCCCTTCTAGATTATGGCTTGATCTTCTGACCTTAATATTATGTGTAGATAATTTTGAGAAGCAAATTACTTCACTTCATACTTATAAACAAAGACAGACAGAAAACAATAAAAATATTTTAAATAAATTGATAACATCTTACACCAACCAGTCTTTTATCATGGAATATTTTAAAACAAAAAAAATTAAAAGCCTATTGTGAAGTAATTCTAAATGTGGTTTTTTTTTTCAAGTATATGGAGACACATAAGATGTTCATTCTTATTGAAATAGTTCAAGAATTTTCCAAAATAACTTCAGTCATTACAATATGGTACAGTTATATAAGTATACCATTTGGCACTCCTTGACTGCCTATGTCTAATCTTGGCTATACCTGGTAAACAGACATTGGAACTACTAAGAATTTCCCAGGTGTAAAATTGACAAATATGGAAGCCTCCATGAAAGAAATGTCTGCCAGGTTTGTTTGTTTTTTCTTCACAAACTGTTTTTTGTTATATACTATGTTCCAAAGAAAACAAAAGATGACACTGCATAAAGGACAATTCTTTAGAGAAAATGCTAAATACTTTTTGACAGACACCATTTTAAGACCTTAGTTGTTTAGCAGTAACATTACCTTAGCAGTAAATCAGCAGCCGCTTCAAGAATGTAAGGCATAGACACATATCAAGCTACCAAGTATGTCAGAGGTTAGATGTAGGTATGGAATGGCTGAGGTGCTGAATGTCATAAACATGTAATGTATATTCAAATCATTGGAAAATGCTGCAGTAGAACGCATTAATAAGAGGGCCATGATGGCCCTTACTGCAATCCTTCATATTCACCTGATAAAAAATTCACAGCAAAATCAAACAGAAATTTATTCTATTTATTTATTTTATTTTTTTGAAGAAAATATGAACCAAAATTAAAGTAAGTTTTAGTACAGAAATACTGAAAGCAGAGTAAAAATGAAGAGGTTACATTGTTGGCAAGATGTAACTTCACAATTATATCAGAGCACCATGTACTGATGATTACGATGAAGTTGAAGAAAAAGTAAACTGACAATATTTTTGAACGACCTTCGTATGTGAGGATGTTTAACACATTGGGTAACTAACTAAAATATCACACTTTTGAATCTAAATGACAGTAATACTTGTAATGTAGTTCAATAATTTGTTGCGTAATAAGCCAGATGAAAGAAAATCAGTTGAGAATGAAAAATAACCTCCTGTCTGACAATTAATCAGCCTAGTTCTTTCACAGTGAGCTATTACCAATATTTAATACCAAAACATGGAAATGAATTATGATATAATTGTCAAACATGCGTATAAATGAACAAAATGAAGCCATATTGAACATGCTGAACTGGTAACAATGAACAGAGAATCGAGTGTCTCAATAAACTGTGATCAAACAACTAGATTACTTGTACGCTTTCACCATGAGATCATACGTACATCAGATGGTGACAAGATAGACCTTGCATTCATTATACCGATAATAAAACAACTTCATTAAAATGCTGATGACAAAGATCATGATGTTAATGTAAGAAAATAAATTAAGTCATTTTCAACACATGTTTAATGTATACAATGAACAAACAAATCATTCAAGATTTTATGGACAGAAAACTATAAAAAAAGTTCACCATAAAGATAAAGAGAAATTAGATCATCTTACTTGTTCAATTTCATGTCTTTGATTTGTGAAACAGTATTTTTCAATTTTATGCTGAATAGGCAAAATTTTTGTAACCCATCTTCAGATTTCAAATCAAATGTATTTTAACCAGAAAATTAAACATTTAACCAGTAAATGAAGTAACTTAAGGTCATGTCATCCATTAAGCTACACTAATGTGCAACAATTCTGCAAAAGTCAAAACATAAGCTTATAACCTCAGAGTACATCGAGTCCCAACAATTCAGCTGCAATTAATCTTAAACAATTGTATGTATGTAGGTATACAAATTAAAATGGAATTGAAATTGTCTAGGCTTTTTTTGGTTACATGTTAGGATAAGGATTTCTAGTAACAAACACATGTAATTATAATATAAATAATAAATCTTTACAGAAGATAAATAATTTAAGTAACAATAACACCACCACTGATTATAACTCAGATACTTTTCTTAATACCTCAAAGAAATCAAAGTTACAATTCAATATGAACACAGAACACATACTTTAAAAGTCCAGAGTTATTCATACAGTTTCACTTCACTACCATTGCATACATTACAATCATATGCTACATAGATTTATCACAATAAGACACCAAAAACATTAAAAATAATATACACATAAAATACAATAATTATGATCTTATTTCAACGAGATCCTTACAAGATGAATCACTTTTAATCCTCTCAAAAAAATATTGAAATTTCAAAATTTAGTGGTCAGCTGACTCAAAGTACACTGTTAGTACCTCCATTTAAAGAGTTTTACCTCCATATGAAGAGTTCGAAAATTATAGCTAACAAAATATTTTGCTTCAATATTGGATACATTGAAACTGCCTCCTTTGTGAAGAGCTCTATTTAGTAAACAATTAGCTGAACAGACTGCAGATATTGTAAGCCCATTACAATAGGATGGAAGGATACCCCACTGACAGAATGGATTATATTGTAATACCCGGCAAGGGCTAGTCAACACTTCGATACAGAGGTCATCAGATTGTTGTCAACAAAATGTAAAACGAAACACAATACGTACCATTTAAGGTTTACAATGTTCTGTTTCGTAAGAGATACAATGAATACAAAATAGGAGATTATGGATAAGTTGGACTCATTATTCTGTAGGTAACATTCATGACAAGCAGCACAACCAATATTTATCAGCCAATTTATCTAACATACAACCATCATTTTATATACAACCATTGATGTTACAATAAATGATAAATGAGTTTTAAGTTGATAACCGGTAGAATTGTATCCTTAATTTAAAAGCCATCAATGTATTAAACCATGAACATTGTGTAGAGGTATTCATGATAAAGGTCAATGACCATTTAGAACTGAATTGTGTTCAGTAAAGTATCATTAATTTCACTTCACACTTCGTGATTTGTTGATATCATTTTCATAATTATCATAAAACTCAGAAATTACTAAATTTATATAAGTCATTAGAGATCTAATCTTGACCTTTTATATCAATAATATAACTTAATAATGCCAATTTTTTAACAAATCTTGTTGGATAATATTTGGCTTTTGTACAAATAGTACTAGATGGATCGATCGCCGTTTTAACTGAAAAATTGTTGATAAATGGCATTAAACCCCAGTGACCATGTCACATAAAAACAGTAACAGAAACCACTTCATCAAAATAGTGCATCACCAAGACTAGCAAGCTAACAAATTTTAATAAACACTCACACTGTACACACTCTCAGTATTGTCCATGACCTTGTAACGAAAACATCACATACATAAAATGATGTTAAAAACTTTAATTTAAAACTTTAACAATGCCAACCAGTTTTCAAGATTGCAAATTCATTTTGACATAAGTAAGTTTTACCAAGTAATATTAGACTAAGCCCACCATCGCATGTATCAAATGATCACTTCATTTTAACCTTGTATTAACCTAACCTATGTACTGTAAAGAACAAGCCTTGGGCGACACATTTTTCATCCCTACTTGAACTTCTCTTAATCTTTAATTGAATTCAAAAGAATTAAAGTTTGCAGAAACTCAACTTCTGTCCAAATTAATGATGATATTATTTCAACATGAAACCATTCATTTTCAAATGAAATCATGTATGTTTGATGTTCTAAAAGTTTCCGGTAGATGAAACAAGTTCTACATGGTGCTGTCAAATAGTAAAATTATATTTTTCAAAAGAAATTTTAAAAAAATGAATTCTTTACACTGGCCTGAATGTACTGATTTCAGTTGGAAATGAATAATTTAACATAGAGCGGAACCCCTCTAAACCTAGGACCAGATCATTTGGCCAGTTTAGAGGGGATTTTTTAATTATATAGTACTGAAGTTGGGGCCAGAACATTTGGCTGATTTAGAGGGGAAACTGGTTTATAGAGGAACCGGTTTAGATGGTTTCCACTGCATTGCTTTATATAGAAAAGAATACCAAGAAAAACACACATTCAAAACACCCAACCTGCCCTAAAATACTACCATCCTTCAAATACCCCAACCAAAACCCAGACAACACATAGGAACATGAAAAAAATGGGTGTCTGTCTGAGAGAATACACTATCTCCTAGAGGAAACTGCCTTGGAACAGTCTGTAGCAAAGCTGAGGGACTAGGGTTTTTTGGCCAAACTCACACATACCTCTGGGAAAACAAGAAAATAGTCAAATATATAATGGTATAACTATTGTTGTCTAAAACTGAATTTAAGTATAAAATTTTGCTGCGGTAAATACACATTAAACTGTTTTAATCTCCATTTATTGTTTTATTAGGGATGTATAAACAATAAAATACACATAAAACATGAAATAAATGCATATAAGATCTGTCATACTGCTAACAATGTAACCATTTTTACTATAAAACCTTTGTATGAGATGTTAGACTGAAATCAACCATTTTAGTATGATGAAGGTGGTCGAGTGGTTAGTTTTAGTCTCCGACTAGTTATCACTAGTCCTTCACTGCTGTGAGTTTCAATCCACCCAGGTAACACAAATTTTACAAGTAAAGAAGCTGTCCAGCTAGTTGACAGAAGGTTGGTGGTACTATCTAGGTTTACACCTGGGGACTTTTTCCACTGTTTTACTGGAAAAGTCGCTAGATGACCTGGGATTTTATTGTGATGTTAAACTCCAGGAAAAAAATAACAAGAGAAGTAAGATGAAGATTTCAGCTTGTTTCAGCAGGTGATTTACAAATTTGTATAATTGTTTGTCACAATAAATCAAGTAATAATAATATAACATTTTGTATGTTAAAACATGTCAAATATGACAAATGTAAGTAGGAGCATTATAAAAATTTATTCTGATCACACATAGTAGAATGCAATCAGTAGTGTTGCAACATCAGTTCAAAATCATAAATCAATTATCAGTTGGAATCTTTAGTAACATCCATGTGATTTTCCCATTATATAATCAATTCTAGCGTAGTAGTGTAACATAAGTAGACCACTAGTGTTTGATTCTATTTATGCACCCTTTGGTTCTTAGCCATCCTCTGCTTTATGTTAGTTGGCATTGTAACATATAAGCATGGTGAAAGGAGCGTGTTATCCATATTGAACCATTAACAAGGCTCTATTAACATCAAATGACTTGGGGGTGGTCAAATATTTGTCTCAATCGACGATCCGCCATCTTTTCTTAAACAACACAAGTGATTTCCCTGGAATGCGTGTTCAGTTTGAGGCATCAGTAGTTAGTTACGGCGCCTAAATGAGATAGACCAATAATCAATTATGAAACACAGCAATCGATTATCGGAATCGGTAGACATTTTCACGCCGCTAATCGATAGTATCCGATTATCGTTTCATCACAAGCAATCTGTATAATATGTTTGTAGTTAACAGTATGTAACAAATCACCGTATTATATATTTAACAATATTTCATTTCAGAAATAAAACAGCTGATGTATTTTACTATGCATAATTGAGCAATCTTGTTAAGATACAATATGTTAACAGCTTTAACTCAGACGGATTCTGAAGACAGAAATCAAAGCACTGTAGTACTGACAGGTGATCTGAACCAAGTGACCACAGAACTCATAAAGGAAAAACATCATAATAAACAGACCATTAAAATTATCTGAACAATAAGTTAAGTAAGTTATTTATGCTTATTTGAAGTAAAGGCTTTTTGTACTTCCTGTTATAAGCCAGGGTATCTGACCAATAGATGATCTAGTACAAGCAAGTATTCTACTACTTTAAATCTAGGGGCCTCCATGATCAAGTGGTTATGGTCTCTGACTTGTAATTACTAGCCCCTCACCTCTGTGAGTTCAAGTACCGCCCAGGACAAAATTTCATGTATGAGGAAGCTATCCAACTAGCTTATGGAAGATCGGTGGTTCTACCAAGATGTAAGCCTGCAGTCTCCCTCCACTGTTAAAACTGGCAAGTCACCAAATGACCCAGGCTATTGGTATGACATTTAACCGAAGTGAAAAGAAATTGATCTTGCTGCATGGACAAAGATCAAAGGTTTTAATTAAACAATTTTATAATTGATATCAAAACTGATAGTCACGTCTGTACATAAAATGAAGAGTTTGCTGCGTACCTTATTTTTACCAGGGATATTGTGTATTGTAATATAATATTTATATTTTGTTGATAAGGACACCAATATAACCATATGGTCAGTGAAGTATGTTTTATATAAAGTATTTCATTACTAGTAACCTATTTAATCATCAAATTAAGTGGACAATATTTCAGGTAAATAATTTATGGTCAGTGAATACAATGGTCATAATATGAAGTACAAAAAGGTCAAATACAACCCACAAAATGTTTATCTTGTATACCATCATTCACTGATCATATATATGGACCCATAAAGGAAGCCACAAAAATCAAATACTGTAAATAAAGATTCAATTTTATCTAAAGACGATTTTCATAGATTTTATGCATATATTTTATGTCTGACTATTAACTGCCCAAGATTAAAGTATACGTCAGGTACATTTCAGAGGTTTTACTCTCAAAACAAACCTTTCATTTTCTGCTTCATCTGCTACATCTTATAAGTATATTTTATCTAATTAATGCTCCAATTGGTACACTATTAATATAATAGCTTCAATATATCTATCAATGACACCTTCATGTTCAGGCCAATTTTATACAATAGTAGTGTTACCAGGGAACCTCCACAGTCAAGTGGTTATGGTCTCTGACTGGTAATCACAAGCCCCTAATCTCTGTGAACAAAATTTCATGTGCAAGGAATAAAATTTCATGTACAAGGGAGCTGGCAATCTAGCTTACAAAAGGTCAATAGTTCTACCCAGGTGTATGCCTGAGGTATTCCTCCATCATTAAAGCTGGAAAGTCACCAAAAGACCTAGCCTGTTGGTGGGACCTTAAACCACAGAGAAAAAAATTTGGTATTTGAAAAGTGTGATTTTGATTTGCTACAAATTGTTGGGTAAATAAGGTTGATTGGCTGAAATCTACATGCAGCATTCCTGACTAACCTACTGAGTTTCCTTAGTAAAACGTTGATTCACAGACTGAGGTTTCTTCAATATAATTGTGTATAACAACAATCACAAATTACCAAAGATTTAATTTGCCTACATTCAGATGGTTAAGACAGTGGTACACTAAAATAACTTCAAAGTCTTCCTCTCTAAGTTCTTTAATTGACTCAAAATGGTATTACAAAAAAATAAATCTCCTCTTCTATCAAATTAAAACATTGGTAAATTCTCTTGATAACAGGCATAAAACCATTGTTCGTTTCTGGTTACTCAATCTATCTTTCTTTTCCCCTGTGACCCTAGACATTTTAGTTGGTCTGTGCAATGGTACATCAGCTTTTTTACCTTTCGGCAAACAATTTTTTTATGTTCTTTGTTTGAATCAGATTGAGTCATTCAATAAGTAAAATTAGAGCATGTTCCAACTGCACCACATACTAAAATTATGAGGAAAAAACAGAGAAAAGATACCATCTGCTGTCAATTATGTAATATGAAAAAAAACTTTGGGTTCCATAAGGATGTGTCAACTAGCGTAAATGTCACCCTTCATAAGATAATAAAAAGTTATTAATATATATGACTACATTTTATGCATCATTATATTAAAAAGTAACAAGTACTTTTAATGCATAAAGAGTCACATTGATAGTGCTTATAAAGAGTCACATTGATAGTGCCTATGTTGTTTTTTTAATTTTCTATTTCTACATATAATCAAATTTTATTATAATGTAAGACAAACACAGAATTAGAAGCCATTTGTTTAAATAAAGACTGCCTTTATCAATATACAAGTATAAACACTGTGGTAACATACTGAAATTACAGCAGTCACATAACAGAACATATTTTACATACATATGTATAGTGTTTTAGTGCATTGCATTAACTCATCAGCAAATGTTACAGCCTAGAAACTGCAAGAAAAAATACATACTCATATTTACTGGTCACTTGACCAAAAAGTAGGTAGGTAAAAAAATCCTTTTAGGAATAAAACATATGATTCATCCCATAATATTTTCACACTTTAAGGGTTTTGCCGCTGGAGACATTAGCCAGTGCAAATTAGCAGGTAACCACAAACATGATTTTTTCTGGCCTAAAGAAATCAAAATAAAAAGTTACCTTAAATATATGACAATATTATAGAAAGAAAAAAAGAGTAAAACATGACATCATTTAAATGTAACACAATGATCAATTCATTGTACCAACAAAGTCAGATCTATCATTTACTGAAGATAATCTGACCAATTGAGATAAATTAAAACAAATAAAATAATGTTCTTGTATAATTTATCAGTATTAAGTTAGTTATTAACAGTGTGTGTGAGTCATATGACAACAGACATGGTTGATAAATAGGTTCAAGTTTCTGTCACTTCACTGATTGATGGAAGCACAGCCGGATCTTCACCACAAAATGTTTCAAGTAAAACAAGACACACAAGTTATCTACACAAGCCAATATTCTGTCATGTCACATGTATAAACATTGCGACAGCATCAATCAATTAGAATCCTGATGTGTGAGTAATATACCTATAAGTTAATCATTTCCCTTGAGTTTTCACTGTAAATTAGCAATGAAATAAGGAAACATTGACTGTTGCTTACTGTGACAACATCAAAACTGGCAAGATTTATCTCTCTTACCAAATGTGCATATAAAACTGACAGAGTTACCTCCCCTTCATGTATATGGAAGGTTGCACTTTTCCACTTTTAAAACATCATATGAACAATCTTACTTAATAACAGAATTCAATTAATTCATGATTTAAGCTGTATGGTCATGAATATTATTTTCCTGAAAGTAGGAGGTAAGTCAACAGAAGTGCAGACAAGTCCTGGAGCCAAGCCCCCAAGATCAAGGGGTCTGAATGGCAAGAATAGAGGAAGGATCTTCATTATTATAATAATAGACATTCCATGCAACACCAATCTCATTTAGAAATCTTACATGTAGGTACTAGGTATGAGTCAGCATGATGGCTTTCGGAGGAATGACCAGTCATATAAACACCTGCTTTCTGTTTGGTAAATGGTGTGAACCATCTCAGTGACAAGTTAAAATGATGTACAAACAGAGTAACCTTTACTTAAAAACAGATGTTTTACATAAACAAATAGTTCATGGTTTCTGAAAGTTTATCATAAATAAATAGTAACCCAGGATGACAACAATTCACCAATCATCACACCACTGACCGATTTCACTGCACCTAACCCTGGTATCTATGGTTACGGAGATAAATACAAAACTAGATCCGACAGCTTCACAACATGGTGTTCTTAAGACCTATCTAATCATTCATTAATATCTTAAAGTTTACCCAAATATGGTTATACCAAGTGATGACTCAATCAATGCTTCACACTATGTAGGTCATTCATATCAAGAAAAATGGAGACGTATAAGAAGATTTAAGGATTTATATTTACATCTATTTCTGAATCAAATTTAATCATCTTCACACATAGTAATCACTTCATACTATAAAAGTATAGCGCAGATGTTTAAATGATTTCAATCACAAAAATAATGACATAATGGTAGTAGTTTCTGTTATCAATCAGTGAAACCAGAGGTTTCCATTATATAATTATCATAAAAGTGATCTATTGTGTCACGTAACATACATCATTATATTAATTAACACTAGACATCTGATACAGTGGAGGCTGAAAGCTTTAATGCAATATTTAAATCACTTTCTAGTCTGATTTCTGTGAAAATCAGAGCACTCAGGTTGTCACACTGCACAACCGTTTGGGAACCAGTTAAATATCTTTTGTATCAAAACACTGTGTAGAGACTGGTTCCCTTCTGATTTGGGACTTAAATGTTAAATAATAATGGAATTCTGAGTTGCCTAATTTATGCCATCAATAAAACACATATGATTCTAGAGATGAACTGACTATCATATGACTAACTGTCATATTCTTCACAATATGTACATAAGTTGAAACGTAAGAAATAACAAGCCATTAATAGCAATATCAGACAGTCCTTGGAAAATTATTGGTTCGCACAACCAATACATAAAAAATCCTGGAATATTTTTCTTTGATCTGTATTCCAGCTTCAAGTTATTAGTACAAGCTTACAGTGCCAACAAAAAAAGTTATAATTTAATAAATACCCACCTATCTACCCCCTCCAAAAAGTTTGGATTGTGTGATTGCAAATCAACATTTTTCTAACATTACAGTCAAACCTGTGAACAAAGGTCACCCTTGGGAAAGACAAAATGTGGCCTTTATTGCCAGATGGCCTTATTTTGTGATGCTTTTTCAAAGAATGGCCTTTATTCACAAGGTGGTCTTTATTCAGAGGTCATTTCTTTCCAAATAATCAGTGATTGTTTTTCAAAGAATGGCCTTTATTCAAAGGATCATCTTTATTGGGAGGTGGCCACAAACACAGGTTTGACTGTATAAGAATTCAGAATGTGACTGTGATAGATGAAAGCAGAACATCCTGCAGTCTGGTAATTACATCACAGGAAAACAAACAATTTCCAGGTCAAATTTACTTAAAAATCTCTAAGGCTAGGAATTATTAGTCTGTAAAGGTATCAATTTAACACCAAGTTTATGGTTACCATCACCTTGTTTCTAACAAGTACACCAACAGCAGTAGATTGAGCTGTGTTGATGTTGCATTCAGATCATGAAGTTCAGGAAAGTTTGGTTGAACGCAGAGGTGTAGCCAGCGATACACATGCACAAGCGTAACATCAATTTGAAAAGTGAACATACAAATACGGCCAAAAATGGCATCTAACTCGAAAGCTAAGGGTGTTAGACTTTAATTAGATCTAATAAAGTTACGTTTGAAATAATATGTATGGTTCAAACAAATTGTATTCAGTGCCCCTAATCCCTCTCTCAAAGCTCACTATTTTAGTTCTGAAATTTAAAAAAAAATCCAAAACCCCAGCAGGACCCCTTTATGTGTATAACATTCATTTAAAGTGGCTAAGCCTCTGAAATGCAAAGTTTACAAACTGATGACCAACCTCAACAACTAAGGCATAAAATAAAGTTCCAACTGTCAACTGACCCAATCAAACCTATTTATTTCAGCCAACTACTTTTTTCCATCACAGTCATTTTTTTCTAGTGGAGATTTTCATGTGAACTGTATCTCCCACATACAGACCCTATATTTTTTGGGGGGGGGGTGCAAGGGGAAACATGGTGTTTTTTTCCTCACCTAACAAAGACAGAAAGAGGATCGTATATTGATGCATTGTTTGCCACATCGATTTAATACCACTAAGCAAGTTATCTTAGTGCAATAAACACTGATTAAAGTAACATCAATGTGTCACAGTTCCTCTATGTTTGTACATTAATTATTTGTAGATTCTAGTGTGATGGCTGTTTTGCAAATGGAATAATGACGATTCATCAAGAGACAATCTAGCTAACAAGACCCGCTGATTGTGTCCTTCGTATAAGAAGAGGGTCATATACTGACAGGACTACAGCACGCTTTATTGAATATTAAAGCCATAGTGAGAATAATCCTGACTTAAGCCCGAATATTGAGTATGAAAACTCGCCAGCTCTGAGATCATGTGGTCGCATCTTAATAAAAAAGGATTAGCCTGATATAAATTTTCATTCTGGAACTGTGATGTATAATGTGATGTACACTCCTCTAGTCAGTCCAAAGATTTGACAGTTTACACTTTTCACTGACTCCACAGAGTCACACCAACGCTTGTCTGTTATACATCATTCTATTTAATAAGCAATCTTGGCCAAAATTCTATGTTAAAAATGAGTATAACTCCAAAAATATAGCTTTCAGAATAATATCCCTTGTCTTGCAACTGTGTTTCGTCATGATATTCAAGTATTCCAAACGTTGATATCTTTTAAAGTGCCTGAGTAATGGGCTACACTAAAGTTTTTGCAGGACAACGATGATGCCACAGAAACCATTCAAAACAGATGAGCTAAAAACTGTTGTTCTTTGTGTTCCCCTGTTCAGTTCATCGTTCATACAAAATTAAGCACTAATATTAGTAACCAGTCTTATGTCTGATGTTACAATACTCAGTTGTATCAGCTTTCTAAGGTGACAACAACATAAAATGAGAAGTATGTTATATTTTCTATTTAACATAACATTTGTTATTCAATCTGTGAATCGAAGGCCCCAACTCATGGATTAGATTATATCATGACATGACTGCTGATCTACAGCCCTAATGAATAAACCCATATACTATCAATGAAGAAAAAAATTTTCAAATCCATACCCTGGTTACCACATACAGTTCACACCCGTTATTTCGACATTTTTGGGCCGTGAAAAAATGTCGAAATAAGCGAATGTCAAAATAAGAGAAATGACGAAATAGGTACTTCGACGAAGGTTCATAACTAAATGTCGAATGTACTGTGTGCTAGTTATCTCACATGTTTCGTGTCGTTTTGTCCCTTTCAATCCTGTGGCCGATCTAGATATCCTCCCGGGATTCAGACCAGGCCCTTCAGTAGATTGCTCGACCACTTGAAAAGAACTCTCTCCGACTTGGGTTGTCATGATGACTGATAAACACACAGAAACATTCTCTTTTTAGTATGTGTAACGAATCGATCAAAAATCAAATGTCATGTAAACTGTGGTATACAGTTAAAGTGATGATCAAACATTAACCAAACAAAACAATAAGTTTATAATTATGCATCACTATAATCGCTGATTTAAGCCGTTTAAGAGACCCAGCTTGACGCTTATCAAATTATAAACAAACTGTCAATATAATTGTCGATATAACAATAGGATGTGTGGGCCATTCATTATCAATCAACACCTTCTGTCGACAAATTTATGTCGAATTAAACATTGTTGATATAGTGTGAAAAGTAACTTTGGGGCCGAAAAATTGTGTCGAAATATAAATTTGTCGAAATAGACATGTCGAAATACGCATTATATTTTATATTAAATATAGAAGAGTAAAAATCGGGACTTTTGGATTTGTCGAAATAAGCGGAATGTCGAAATCAGCGATGTCGAAATAGCGAGTTCAGACTGTAACATGAATATATCAATACAAGCTAGAAAAAACTTACCTTTACAGCTTCAGGTATGGCATTAGTACATCCTGGATTCTTACAGGTGAGTGGTGAGTCCATACTGGCTGCTCTTGCACCATCTGAAAATAACATAATAGTAAATAGAATTAAAATGCAATCTCTCCAAAGCAACATCCCTTAGGAGAAGCAAAATTATCTTGTTGTTAAGAGGTTGTTGCTCTAGAGAGGTTAAATTAATAGTTAAATCATACAGTGGGAAAAAATCATGCTGTTGTTGAAGGGAGGTTGTTGCTCAAGAGAGGGGCGCTCTTAGGTGGTGGCATTGTATGCAGTTTCACCATTTATTCCATTGTTTCCATAGTTAAGTAAGGGACAATATCTCCCATCATGCTTAGAGGTGTGAGTGGCTGGTCAGATAACTGCTAAATAAAGCAAGATAATCATTAGTTAGTACATTCAGGTAAGTAAGCAAACATTTTGAACATATTAATCTTACCAGTCAATGGACAATGAGATTGCTTGTGGATGCTTTAAAAACAGCATTAAGGTACTGACCATTAAAAAACGGAATTCAAGGAGGATAACTGTTGTAGCACTACAAAGTCAAGGGGGACAACCAGAACATAGTTGTTCACAATCAATGATAATTGTGAAGCATTTACAATATTTGCATGACAATGTTCTGAATCATAGCCAAAAAATTATTTCTATATAAAACTAAGATCTCTGTTATAGTGTAGTCAATGCACAACTAACCTCTGAAAAATGGAGATGTGGAGGATACTTGGGGTGGAGCTGTAGATGGTTCCCGGTCTGATGACTTTTCACCGGGACAAAACCACATCACCAAAGGATCAGAAAAAAACATGATCTGTTGTATTTTTTCAATGTAAGAAACAATTTTTTTCTAAGGTTTTCGTTGTTTCACAATTTTTATTTTCATGCTTTCTGTAAAATTGCAACCAAGTATTTCAACATTTGTTGTGGAAACAAATTATTTCAACATTCTTGGAAGTGAAATATTTCAACAACTGTCATGGAATTAAAATATTTCAACAATTGTCTTGGAAACAAAATATTTCAACATTCATCATGGATCTATGAAATATTTCAAGACTTGTCTTGGAAACTAAATGTTTCAACATTTGTCACAGAAACAAAATATTTTAACAATTGTCATGGTAACTGGTGAAATGCAGATAAAATTGGCCTTTCATATTTCTAGAGACAATCTTTCATACAATTTTCCATTGTCTGTTACAAACTAGTCTATGAGCTTTAATTCCAGAACAAAAATCAAACTATCTGTAGTTACATTCTGCAAACAGCATATAAAATTCTTTGAAGATGTCAGTAATAATTCAATAATTATCTCCGCATAATTTCGTAATTCTGCAAGAGAACAGCCGTACAAGAAAAAAGTATTTGTGACATTCAGCTATAAAACATGTTTCTAGTTTTATCATTCTGTAATGATCGAAATAATTGAAGAAATTTGATCTAAATGTCCATTTCATTGTTTGAAACCAATATTCACTTGTTTGTTTTACTGGCATGAAGCTGAAAATGATGTTTTACAAGTTTGCAATGCATGCAAGCACATGGTGGTAGTAAATTAACTTAATTACATGTGTGTACAATGCAATAAAATTTATCACCATTTTATAGCTTTGTTTAGACATATCAATTAGACAAAGAAATATAATATATCTGCTTTCTAAGACAGACAAATCAATATATTGGGGCAAAAACAAGAAGAAGCTTTGTGAATTACCAGACAATTCAAGCATTAAAGTAAATTTTCTAATTAATGCTCCTTCCTTTACTCAATTGGAAACTGGACACGTTTTGGATCAAATTGATCAGATGACACTGTCCACACCACATTAAGTCTACAAAACTTTTTACATTGTCTCAGATACATTAGCCCTTTGCCTCATATAACTGCATTCTCCCACATCTGAAGCAGACAACTTTTGAAAACATTTTGGCAAAAGAAGCTATCACTTGAAATGAGTAATAAATTCTTTTGCCACAATGTTTTCCACTCTGTCAGAAAGAAATAACCCAATTTTCTTAAATAAATTGATGTTTTGTATATTAGCTTTGAATTTGGAGGAGTCCAAAATATGCTTATATGGCAAAGGGTTAAGTTATTTTCTTTCATTTGGTCTAGAGGACAATATAATAATTCATCTAGAGTGAGATTATTTTCAAACACGGGTCTGTCTCGTTCTATTTCTATTGCAGTAGTTTGTATAGTGCTGATCTTTTTATTGATGCATTCAGCTCCAGAGTTGACCTTCAGGAGACATAAATAATTCAAACCTCTGCAATAAAGACTATATGGAAACAATAAAAACAATTTCCACGCAAGCAACATTGTCAGTATGAGGACAAGAACACTTTCTGCACCTAGATTCAATTTAACTTTTTTTCAAATTCATTTTAACACTGAAGCTTTAACAACAGACACGACAAAACTTCATTGGTACTGCTGCAAACATAGTTACAATATGGTGATAATTGTTGTAATTGATTATGTATGAGCATTGTTATCAATTATCATACCACATGATCAACATGCTGCACCCACTAACCACTGATACTAAATTAAGTCAACATGTCCCTGACTGAAAGAGTAAAAATACCTTCTTTACAAGGATTTTACCTAATATAACAGGTATAATGGACCCATTCCAAAATAGAGACCATTTTCCCCAATTTTGGGAATTTTTCCCGAAACAAACAACAAAAATGAAATGTTCAAATATTTTACATGCATTATTATTCAGGCTTAAATTAAAATATTGTTTGCTGCTTCCGACCGACCCACCCATAATCCACCGATCCGAAAAATTGTTTGACTAAAAAAAAAACAGTTTTTTTTTTATTCTTTTCGTGCTTTAAAAATATTTCGTTTGCGCTCATTTTAGTATCTTTTCTTTAATAAGAAGTCTCAATCATTTAGGCGCTACATGTTCATGAGCAGTATCCGTTTATAAGCGTCCATTGAGTGAGATTATTGAATTTGTCACGGGTCTTTGCATCGCCAAAATCTCCGATGGAATGTAATTGATAAGGGCATGGAACCTGCAGGTAAACGCTGTCAACGCAAAGAGGATGTGGTGTTATGTTTCAACATAAACATTGGGTCTAAAAATGTCATAAATAACAGAATCTACGCCTATGATCCAGAATGGTCGTGGGATGATGTCATGAATGGTTTGTCCGGTGAATTGGAAGGAAGGTCTATTGGGAAGGGTGAGAGTATTCAAATTTCAGTATCTGCTAAACTTCATGGGTCTGAAAAATTTTATCCAGACAAAGATGAACCAATCAGAAATACTTTACAATTTGACCCATCTTTGAAATATGTAACTTTTGACATTGAAAGGTCAGAAACCAAAAAACAAGAAGAAACTAATAAGTTGAATACTATTGCTCCTAAAAATGCTTATTTAAAAGTGTCTTGGCTTTATAAATCGAAGGTTCCGTTACAGTTCAAAGTTCAGACAAGACAGTTGAGAGCTTCTCATCAAGATAACTTTTAGGTGATGTACAAAATGTATTACATGGGAAAGTTTTTGTAAGACTCCAGATGAGCTGTCCATCCCCCATAGAATATGCATACTATGCTACTACAACCATTAGTGTAAGGAAAGACATATGTTGTATTTGTGCCAATGAAAATGCTGTGAAAGATATAGTTTTACCCTTGTGCCAAACCTGCAAGATTGCCGGGAAGGAGCCCTTAAAAAGGAACCCTATAAAATGAAAAATACATTTAAACAGTTTTGAACATTACAATAAATATACATGAAGAAACATGTACTCAATGAAGAATTAAAATGCTGTATTGAAATGCTTATATTTTTGTCTTTTATCACTAGGATTGTAATAGCTTGAATTCAAATAAAGTGTTTATATGTTTATGACCGAAAAAAAAAAATTTATCTGCCTACCGACCCAACCCAAGAAGTATGGGTCGGAAGTGGCAAACAAACAATTTTTTAACAATGGCCTCAACTAATATATGAAGAAATTTTGCTTTAAACAAATTGTTAAATGAATGATCTTTCATTTGTTTGTTTGTCTTTAATGAATATAATAAAGAATCATATAAAACAGTATTAATGTAAAAAAATCCCAATTTCAGGGAAAAACAATGTGACTTTCTCAAACACGTTTGGTACCAGGATCTTTCTTAAAATGTCGAAAAATCCCTTCAAATGTTAATTTTTTTAGTACTCCTGGCTCAGCAAGAGTTGCAACATCTCTTAGGTATGATTTGGCACATCTAGTCAAATCATTACATACATTAAGTCCTTCAATAACATCACCAACTCCACTTGTATTCAACTGATTTTGCTTGTGGTGAATGTACTGTTTCTCCTCATCCAAAAACAAAAACAAGTCAATGAAGATTGATCCAAATATTAAACACCATTAATGTCGTTTATTGAAAATTACTTGCCATGTATCAATTACTGTCAATTATCACTGATCAACACAATTAGCTGCCCACAAGTCAATTATCACTGATCAACACAATTAGCTGCCCACAAGTCAATTATCATTAATTTACAGTAGAACATCCCTTCCCTGTCATTTGTAAGACAGTAATTACTAACAGAATATAAATACAATGTACAATGTGCCTTACATGTAAATATCAATATAATATACAGTCAAAACTGTGTTTGCAGCTACCTCTGAATAAAGGCCACCCTGTGAATAACTGCCATTCAATGAAAAACCATCACTGATTATTTAGAACAAACTGCCCTCTGAATAAAGGCCACATTGTCTTTCCCAAGAGTAGCCTTTGTGTACAGGTTTGAATGTACAGTAAAACCTCAAACAGCAATCACTTCAATACTTTGGCCACCTTGTTATAATGACCACTTATCCACCTTGTTAGTTACTTTGTTACTAATTTGTATCATTTTGACTTTAATTTGTGAAGGTATTATGACAAAACAGTTCTGTTATTGAATTCATCAATTTAAAGAATTATTGCATAAATGTGTCTTATTTCTGCAAAATACTAAATAAAGACTAAACGTCCAAAGGAACGATTTGCAAGGAACTATCTGTGGTTTATTTTGTTTACATTTGGTAAGTTAATTAAGACGGTTCAATTTTTCTCAGAAAAAGTCGTAATGAGTCAATACTATTACAGCAACATGTCAAATCCTACTTACATACACATACGTATTGAAATTCCAGAAAGAAGGGAACACATAAAAATGAACACATAATGTAAAGTTAAGTTAAATTTCGTGTATGATCAAGATTAAGAGTCATGATGATTTCATACAATTTTAATTATTCATGCCATTAATGAAGGATTAATGTACTTTTTGAATAACAGAATCGTATAAAAGCAGACGTAAAAACGTGTGTCATGATGATATTGCAGTAGGTTCCAATTAAAGCAATACTACTATAAATTTCTCCAATATTTCTGTTTCATCATGTACTGCAACAATGTTAGTAGTTTACATAAATTGCATGAATTAAAGCACGTTTGTTAGACTGATAAATCTTTCCAATTACTTTGTCCAGTGATCATGGCTTTCAGAACTTAATTATTTTGAAAATAAAGATCACAACTGGATCATTGCACAAATTGCACTTCTAAGTAATGTTAAAAATGAAAATTTTAATACATTAACCCTTTGCCTCATAAGCATATTTTGGACTCTTCCAAATTCAAAGCAAATATACAAAACATCAATTTATTTAAGCAAATAGGGTTATTTCTCTCTTACAGATCGGAAAACATTGTGGCAATAAAAAGAGCCATTACTCATTACAAGCAATGGCTTCTTTTGCCACGTTTTCAAAAGTTGTCTGCTTCAGATGCGGGGAATTGCGGTAATATGAGGCAAAGGGTTAAGGGTTTTCCTCTGAATAGATTTAAAATTTGCAATCATATGTCATATTTACAGTGATTAGTTCCAAATATAAAGAAAAGATTAAAGATGGCAATCAGGTGTTGTATTTCAATTTTCATCACTGTATTAAACAATACGATTCATTCCATCAATTTTTTTCAGATTAAAATAAAATTGAAAAATAGTTAATGCATTTAATAATAAATAATTGTTTCTGACTATGAAATCATGTCTCTAAGTGCACTCCATGTTTGTTTTAAGCGCATTCAAAGCTTGTATAGAAGTGCATTCCAAACTTGTTTTAAAGTGAATTCCAAGCTTGTTTCCAAGTGCACTCTATGCATATTTCTATGTGCACTCCATGCATATTTCTATGTGCACTCCATGCATATTTCTATGTGCACTCCATGCATATATCTGTGTGCACTCCATACTTATTTCTATGTGCACTCCATGCATATATCTGTGTGCACTCCATGCATATTTCTATGTGCACTCCATGCATATATCTGTGTGCACTCCATACTTATTTCTATGTGCACTTCATGCATATTTCTATGAGCACTTCATGCTTGTGTCTATGTGCACTTCATGAGTATTTCCATGTGCACTTCATGCTTGCTTCTATTGCACTCAATGCTTGTTTCTATGTGTTGCACACAATGCATGTTTCCATGTGGAACATAAGACACATGTTACTATGTACACTCAATACTTGTTTCTATGTGCTTTCAATTCATCATGTTTCTATGCGCACTCAGTACATGTTTCTATGTCCACCTAAAACATGTTTCTCTTTGCTCAATGCATGTTTCTATGTGGCACATACAATCATGTTTCTATGTGCACTTTTGTTTGAGAGCATTAAATAAATGCATTTAGACATACTATTCTGTACATGCACACAATGTATATGTGTTATTTTAACTTCAATGTATAAATTAGGAGTACTTTATGCACAATTAATTGTCAATATATTCACTGAATAAATCAAATTACACACACTTAAGATGCATTTCGGATTAAGTCAACATAATGATATAATTTTACAAAGACCCCAGATGATTTATGTCTTCCCTTAAATAATTTTAATACATGCATTAATCTGCTTATTTCAACAAAAATGAAACAGACGTAAATGTTTCCACTCACTGAATTTTATCCCAAAGCAATACAAAGATAAGCCCCTATGTGACTAACATTTATAACGTTATACCCCCATGATTCATTTGAATCGCAGACATCTTTCACAGATTTAAGTAAAACAGTTACAACCAGTTTCCCTATACACTCAACAGTTACCATGACAACTGAAAATATTTTTGTTAAATTGTTGATTTAAGTCCATTAAGCCACACTATGATTTATGAACAATCAATTCTGCACAATTTTCTATTTAACCTGTTATTAATACTTTCTGAAAGTTCGTCTGGTTGATCTATTTTTCAAATCCAAAAATCAAGTAATTAACTCAGAATGTATCCATCACCAATATGTATTGAAATGAAAATTATCCAGCAATTGCAATTTGGTTTACAAATCCTTTTTACAGGAATATAACGAAGCAAACACGTGGGACACTGTCCAATCAATATAAATCCAGTTTGGAGTGTAAGGACACCTTGTTCATGACTGTACTAAGTCAATACACTGAGCTAGCAATCTGTACCTATAGAATGATTGATTAAAATCAACATTCTCTGTTGAATGGCTGTACAGAGTGGGAATACTAATATTTACAACAAGCCATTTGCCCGCAATCTGAGAATTAACTCTCCACTACTACTACTACTACTACTACTACTATCATACTTAATTGCTTTTTCAGACAAGTTTAATGGAAAGGAAAAAAACAAATGAAGCTGGTCAGTAGTGGAGAAACGAGGTGAATTTACATTTTATTGACAAACAAAACAAAAAAAAGTCCACTAGTGTATACTCATTCCAGTCAGTCATCATGACGGACGAATTATCATATTCATGGCACATGATATTTCCAGGGAATCTGTTACAGTTTTTGGCCTGGAGTTACTATAAATAATGGTAGGTGTATAAATCAAATAACCAATGCAACACTTACTATATATGAATATGCATCTTACCGCATGCACCTAGCATTAACATTTTCCAGTTTTGCACAATTCGCCCTACCAAAAAAATGCTGAAGCAGTGTATTTAACTTTTTAAAAATTGGTGTATTTTCCTCTCAATAATTTAAACTGAACTATACTATATCTAATCCAACAAAGACAGCTTACAACTTAGTGGTAACTTGAATGTAGAAAATCAAAGCAATGGAAGCACTGTTCCTGTAGTGAATTAGGCAGGAGTATTATACATATGAAAATGAATCAGTAGTATTTATGGGTAGGTGGGAATTTTTGTATGTGTTTTTTTTTTAAGGAATCCTTTTCTCATCTGCAGTGAAACCTCGTTATCTCATGGGGTTATCAGAACAGACTAGATACTCAAGATTAGTAAAGCTCATAATAATAAGGTATTTGTCTGTTGGGTGAAAATTATACACAACCAAAAACTTCACGGGACTTTAAAAACTCCTTGAGATAAATCAGGTGCTCATGACATCGATGCTCATAATAACTAAGTTTTACTGTATGTTCAAACTGTAGAATGAGATGCTTAGAATTTTAAAACAAAAGCCCCATACATTGTACTATTCACAATCAAAAGACAAAAGAGCCATGGTCAGTTACCAGGGCAAGCTATGAGCATCTTATTTTATTATAAAGCTTGTATACTACAGCAAATCCAACTTTAATATAACAAGATATTATTACCATTTTTTCACCGGGTTTAACACCGTTTCTCAACAATTTTTCTGTTATATACGGCAGACGGTTGACCTAACTATTTTTCCCATACTGTATTTGAACCACTGACTTACCCTTCCACAAGGAGCCAGCAACTTCTCAAAATATGGAAGAAAATCAACATTTTTGTAAAATGATATACAGCAAAATCCCTACTTACAACCAGCCCAAAATTACGACCGCCCTGCTATTATGACCAGTTTAAAATTTCACTAATAAAGCCACCACACTATTAAGACCACCTTACTTAAGAATGGAAGGTGGTCGTAACAGTGAGATTCTACTGTAATCACTAATATCAATTAGGCATTGGTTTGTGTACATGTATGATACATAATTTGGTATATAAAGTTAGATGAATATGATAAAGTATTATGATAGATGGCTGTAAATTTCAACAAAATTTACATATAATCATACAATACAATCTGACTTAGGTGATGCATAAAATCTTTATACAACATATGATAAAATGTGAATCAAAGTTTGTCAGACTGAGTAGTGCATAGGATTGACCATACAGGGGAGATTCAAACATTTCTGGCAAAAAACACAGTGTAATAAGCATGGCCTGTAGAACTGTGCACTAAAGTCATTCTAAGCATGTGAACTACTACAAATCTGCTACACAGAACTCTCCCTTCCCACCACATGATAAAACTAACCTTTGCCGTTCCAGACATTACACTGCACAATGTATTACATGACTGATTATATTAATTATGTATTAATTATAGATTCATCTTCAATTTTGAAAAATTCGGATGGTAAGAAAAACATAACTATCAGGATTGTAAGATCAAAGAAATAAGTACATAATACCTGATGATGAATGAAAAGGTGTGTCTATCTTCATTACATACCTACAATGGTCTGCAGTATGTTTATGGCAAATGACAACTCATTAATTACCTAATTTTTAATCAATAAAACTTATGTTCACTATTCCAAAAGTTGCCAAATCATAAAAAAAATCCATGCCAGGATGTGTGCAATTAGTTATTACAGTATTCTACATGTTTGGTTATATATCACTTACAAGAACATCAATCAACATCAGTTATCATTAATTGATCAACATATATTCAACAGTTCAACACTCTATCTAGGTGTGTATTCCTCAATCAAAATAAAGTTTCTTATAAAACGATTAAATATCGTGAAGTTCTATTAAATTCAGGAGATCAAGTGGTTAGGGTCGTTGACTTATAATCACTGGCCCCTCATTGCAGCGAGTTCAAATCTTACATGGAACTTGACAAAATGTGAGGAGGCTGTCCGGCCTCCTTATGAATGGTCAGTGGTTCCACCCATGTGTACATATGGGGTCTTCCTCGACTGTTTAAGCTGGAAAAGTTGCCAAATCACCCTTCCTGTTGGTATGACATTAAACCCCATTGAAAAAAATAATAAAATGACTAAAATTAAGATATAAATTGTGTACTTAATTCACTGATGGATTAAGAAGAAATTTTCAAATAGAAATAGAGTAAATCCTGAAGATATTTCATACATACATCCAAGTAAGAAACATAAAGCATTTGACATGACTGACATTTCTAGAAATGATCCAGTGACTGGGTGAGTGATAATTTAATTCTGTTATTGAATAAATGGAACAGTTGCAATAAATATGTTTTAATTTTTCTTACACACTGAAGAGATATAGTAACCAAATAAGTCAAATACAGGAAAACCTTGATAATGAGACAACTTTTGGGACCTGAAAAATTGGTCTTAATAATGAGGTGGTCTCAGTATGAAGGAGTTATTGAATGCTGGCCTAAAAATTACAAGGTGGTTGTTATATTGAGGTGGTTACTATATTGAGGTGGTCGCTATTTGATGTTTTACAGACATATATATTTTGCATACACACAATAAGGCAATAATAATAAGTCTTAGCATAAAATGATTTTAACATATAAATATGTGAACTGTAATTACATAAGTCTGAATTGTTAAGTAATATTTTCAAAACAATGCATTTATGTCGCAGATTGAATGCAACGAAATACACCAAAAATTTGGCATTGAACAACAACTTCCTGTTTAGTAAGTACAAAATGCATTCATTTTGTCACAAATTAGCACTAAGTTAATTAGCAAAGAAATAAGTCTTAGTTAAGAAACATAAAAACTCACTTTTCACTGACCCACTTAGTATGAAAAACATCCTTCATTATTTATGTAAAATTATGTAAATCCAATACAAGAATGCTTTAACAATTGTTTGTAAAACAATCTACATTGTTTCAAAGTTATCCAAATAAAACACACTCACAGTGTAACACGAAGTAAACGAACTACTGTCAAAAAAATATAATAGATTGAAACATTTACTGGTATTTGCAAACACCATTGTTATCTTCACATCTCATTCGTAGATAACAGTATAATTAACTTAATTACTATCTGTAAGACAATAGTCAGGGAACAGACAATAGCTGTAAATTACTGTAAGCTTATCAGTTATCAATATGTAAAGGTATAGAAATAATAGCATGGCTATACTTAAAATCTAATTATAGTTTACTTCATAGGTTCATGCAGTTTTCAAGTTAAGCAAATTAAAACTAAATAGTTTACCCTTCATAACACTTCATAGTGAAGATTTTGGTGGTATTATTACATTTCAATGCTCAAATTTAAAATCAGTCAAAATACAATCAGCTAAAATTTGTCCAAAGTGACAGCTAGTGTTATATCTTATACCAAGTTTTCTTTCCTTCTTTAACAAGGTCCATTTATAGGTGTTTTCCCCACAAGAAAATCTTTGAAATCATGCAGTGTTCCCCTACAATTCAGTTTACGCCAAGTTTTTTCTTCCTGTGTTTGCAAAAATACTGTGTTTGCCCCAAATTTAAGAAAAAAGCCCCTTCCACAACCTGTGAAAAAATCTCTGTCAGGCCAACCTTTACAAGTCTTGAGTTTAACATAAAGTCCATACAAGACAACGATACAATCATTATCACTTTGGACTCGAATGCTTGTAGTTTGTGTCATTAGTTTCAACAGCATAAAACACTTTTCTTGAATCGAGTTTAACGTCACACCAACAGCCAGGGTCATTTGGTGACTTTCCAGCTTTAACAGTGGAGGAAGACCCTCAGGCTTACACCTGGGTAGAACTATAAACTGTCCATGAGCTATCTGGACACTTTCTCACAAAAAGGAGGGCAAAACACACAGTCTCCCAGAGAATACAGCCTTGGAACAGTCTGTAGCAAAGCTACAAGGGGTTTAAAGTAGTTTAATTGGTTTTATTGAGTTTCAGACAAACTATTTTACTTGAAGCACTTGCTTTGCATTACCGGTCCAGTGGTTAGTATGCTGAACTTGTAATCCAGTGATCCAGGTTCAAATCCCGGTCATGGCAGGTCCCACCAAAAGCCAGGGTCATTTGGCCACTTTTCTAGCTTTACTGATGGAGGAAGACCCCAGTCAAACACCTAAGTAGAACCACTGACCTTCCATAAACTAGCTGGACAACTTCATCGCATGATAAATTTTGTCTGGTTCAAAGTGGGATTCAAACTCATAGCAGTTAGGGGTTTGTGATCTCTAGTCAGTGACCATAACCATAACCACTTAACCATGTAGGCCTCTTTATATTTCAATTATTAAGATGATAGGCAAAATCAGAAAGCAGTCAAAGATCATGTGTAATACAGAAATGGCAATTATTATTTTAATCTTTTCCTAATCATTACAAATAGTGACTCTTGCCAGACTTTGTTAAATTATAAGCTGGTTTAAAATTGCAGTCACTACAACAATAAACCAATTTATTTACCATCATAGTTTAGATTCCATTCAAATGAAGTCCTATGGGTGCTTGCCTAAAACATTGATAATCCAATTTAAGATTATTATAATCTTGTGTTATAATTAACTTTTACAAAATAGGTTGAAAAGTGAAATAAATAGGTCAGATCATTATTTGATTGGTGCTCAAGTGATCAATCATATCTTGCATTAGCAGGAAATGCTTTGCAACTTTTGACAGATAGTCATTGTACGTAGCATGTTGCTTAACACAAAAGTAAACAGTTGTTCTACAAACTGTAGTTATAACAAATGCAATCAATAGACAAGCAAAATTGGCATTTATTTGAATTTCTGGAATCTGCTAAGATAAAAAATGGCATTTCCTTTTTTTCCTCTTTTGTCTTTTGCACCAAGATAAAATGAAAAATAATTTCATTCATGACAACTTTACTTCACAAGATGATTTTAACCATTTGAGTCACATAGCACGTATATGTACAAAGGAAATCATAGAACACACTGCTATTACGAAAGAAGGTTCGGTTTATCTACTGCAAAACGAGGATTTCTAGGTCTCTTCAGAAGAGGTCCTGCCACAATCCAGCCTATTCCCGGAATGAGCCAATACCTAGCTCCCTTCCATTACTTCTGGTCAATTCATACTCACCCAAAGTCACCATAATAAGGTAAATGTAGTCAACGTTTAACTTCCTATGTATTAATTTTGAACTAATTCTGAGCCATACAACCCACCATAAATACATGGTGAATAATCCAAATATCTGACACAGTAGGCTATGCTTGAATTCTGCACTATTTTTTAAACCAATAAATGTACGTTGTTGCTGGGACAGGGCCGAACTATATTGGGTCGGACAGGTAACCCTTTCACACTTTTTTTTGTTTTTGCTAACATAACTTTTACGTGGATTATGGGTATCCAAATTATGCAAAAATTACTGAGCAAATTTGACGTACCACACCTGGAATCAATACCATTTTTGCATTTATCAAAATTATTATTTGAAAAGCCCTGAGTTGCATACAAACAAACACACACATGGTGTACTGCTCATCGTATGGATTGGCAAGCCTTTGATGGAATGTAACTTTGATTTCAACAATACTGCAGAATGGCGTTCTGGAAAATTTACTGACTTCTGTTCGTCTAAATTTATTCAATTTTCTTCACAATGAGTTGTCTCCCTTCATCGGTAAAACTAATTAACTAATGTTATCAGTCAAAATTAAGAATATAATTTGTGACTTAGTCATAAAATTAGCCAATATACATGAGCCTGTTTAACAGAAAAGCCCTAGTTATATATTTGTTATACGTATCAAGTCAGTGAGCTCTGATGATAATATAATGGATTTGTAAGCATATACATACAGTCATATTTGATATACCATGTAACTACATGCTAAATTATCATCAAAAATTGGCCGGACATTTAATTGTGGTATTTTCAGCTGCAGACTGACTGTGAATTCACGCAAGTAAGGACGCTAGGACATTGTTTGTGCTTTTGGTGTTATCAATAAATTAGATTTTGGTTACTTAATCTATGAAATATGACACTTGTTTTAATACAATATACAATTTTATGCTGGTACTTTCAGTGACTATGTATATTGTTGACAAGTCTTAATAAAATACATACGATAATATATTGTACTATTAATTAAGATCACAGGGGGCTAGCACATTGAAGTGATGGAGTATAATGGCGTATTAGGCTTAAAATGGCCACATGGACTAAAAACACGTATATATATATATATACAAGGGTTACAACTTCCGAAATGACAGTTTCTGCACCAAGTTTGTTTAGAACTACGTAACTGTTTAAGGAATCGCTCAAATTTCCGTGTGTCCATTTCCGTGTGGCCATTTTAAGCCTTATACACCATCCCTTCAACATGCTAGCCCCCCTGTGATTAAGATACTAGTATGTTAGAATTTATAGATTTGGGAAATTTGGACTCATTGCCATCCTTCATCGCCAGTTTTACATAATAGCTTCCACTGAGTATCGGTTCACAGGAATGGAGAATTTCAAAACATACAGAATCTTATAGCATAACATAAACAAAGCCAAACTTTTCTTAAATATGTGTACCAATGAAACAACAATGGCTTTAAATGTTCTAATGCATGATACTTACGTTTCTTTAGGATACTTTTAGGAGAATCTCGCCGAACGACAGCATTACGGCGCTGAAACATCAGCTTCCTTTTATCAGCCAGATTCATTGTTCGAACAAGTAAAAATCTATGAGTCTCCATAATGAATCACTAAGTTAATATCCTCTGATCAAAATATGAATGAAAATCGAACTACGATATACAAGTAGTCACTAATTTATAATGTTCTTTGCATTAAAGTCATGGTTGTCATCCGCAATAACAAGAAATGGTACCCAAATAATTTGTACAATCCAAGAAAAACTTTAATTTGCACAACTGGCACTTGAATAAAAGCATTGTAGTTGGTATGGATTCAGCTTCTAATGCTTTAATTTTTATACAACACGCTGTCACAATCTTGGACTTTCAAATTTTTTTTAGATTCAAATACAAATGTATCTTATAATCATAATGACATCCTGCTATTATCATTTCATATTAAAAACTGCTCCAAAGTCTTTTATCATAATTGTATACCTATTTACAGAAAAATCTTAAAGAAACAGAAAATTAATATTATCAGCATGAAACCAGACATAAAATGATAGAGTACAGAAGTCTACATCATTGTTCTTCATTAGTATTCAAATATGTAAATATTACTATGAGATATTCCAATCAAGTATGCAAAATTATGTCCCATCGTAGCCAGTTAAATAGTCTCAGAAGTACAGACGAGCGATCTGTCTTGAATTATTTATCATACGATACTTATCTATTTAAACAAGAGGGCCATGATGGCCCTGCATTGCTCACCAGAATAAATATTAATTAACTTGTTACTAAAAAGGTAATAAAGGTACACTTGTGGGCAAATAATGGGGAACAATTACAAACTTGATAAAGGACCATCAAAGGATACTACAAAAGAATATTCGTGATGACTGAAGGATGCCACAGAGCAAATTTGGTGATCATCCATCCATTGGTTCATAAGAAGAAGACGATTAAAGGTTTTTCTATTTTTAGCACTAGTGACCCCTAAAAGCAGTCAGCCGGAACAATATGAGCAAATTGCAGTTAGAACGTCAAAAGGCTTCTGCACAGTAAATTTGAAGTAAATCCAACTAGTAGTTTCTGAGGAGAAGACCATTGTTGACAACGGACGACAGACGCCGGAGCATCCACCTACCCATCCTAACAGCTCACCCTGAACCTTCGGTTCTGGTGAGCTAAAAAGCAACAAGAACAAATAATTGGCAATCAAACATACAATATAAAATTTAAGCAAAATTTTGAGTTGTTTTGTTCCTATTCATTTTTTTAAAGAATTCATAGTCAAAACATGGTACATGTAATGGGAGGAATGTTTCATAAGTTATCAATATTTAATGCTGTTTATTGAAGCCTCACAAGTGATTGTCTTTAGAGAATTTATTTGACAATCCCTGAATACATGTTTAATATCCCGAGTCTCGTTAAGTCCGATCTTGTAAACCATGTGAGGTGTACGTTTATATGTCATCTTCACCACTGAGTCAACAAAGATTAGAGTTTACTCATAAAATTATTTGTTATTAAGTAACCTAACTAACTCAACTGGCCTGTCCACAGCTCTTTAACATGGCAATCAGAACTTTATAACCGTTGTAGCTCATTATTTAATCACAAAGAAAAATCTTTGTAATAAGCAACCCATTTCATTGATTAGAAACGAAAAATTTGAAAAATAAAACAATTTGATTGGCTTAAAATATTAAGCAAACACCAAGTTGGTAGCACAGTAATTAGCAGAGTTTTTGCATTTCGGACAGCCAGATTGACAAGCTTCCGGTGCCAAGTTAAGAAAAAGAAGATTTGTTTTGAAAAGATTAACAACTGATATTTTAGCATTTATTTATGTATATATTACATGTACATGTAGTATCTTAATCATATTCTGAATCTTAATTTATTATTATGTAAAGGATGACGGGCGGACTTAAGAATCAAGAATTTTAGAATGACATGACCTATCTGATTGGAAGAAATCATGATGCGATGAAAACTAAATGAATATTAAATGTTCTTTGTTTGGGAGCCTACTTTCGTCAAAAAATACAATTGAAAATAACATGGAACATATTTTAGTTTACCATGCTGTACTAGTACACCACTGGAAACAGGACGTAGGAGAAAATGCCAACGGTCAACTACCTTGCTAAATGCTTTCTTAATTATTCAACTTTCTATGAGAATTGTTTAATTACCATAAAACTCAAATTAATTAGGTCAATTATGCCAACCTTCATAATGATAAATCCATAAGGGGGATATTATTGATTAGGGAATTGCTTCAAGCATGAATATTATCTGTACTGCATCGGTCAACATGTTATATGTATGTTAATGACCTGGAAGAACTCATGTCCAATATCTGGTACACTGCTGTGATGAACATTACAAATAAAAATACAAATACAAAAATGTACTAATTATATTTTAAATATAACGTGAACATAACTAGAACAACCGTTCGCACTTGAAATTTACATCGGCAAGCTATGCTTTTGGATAAATTCGATTTCGTTCAAAAGAATTATTATTATTATTATTATTATTATTATTATTATTATTGTTATTTGGTAATCACATCCTATTTTTGGAGACTTTTTTGTTCCACAGGTTTCAAAAAGCACCAAGGTCAAAGTCCTAACTGGACTAGTGTTATTGTCTGTTGTGGTCATTGAGCAAAAAAAAAAACGGAAAGTAAAAAGTAAGATCCTTTACAAATCTTCCTATTCTAATTAACTCGTGAGAAGTTCGATCGAAAGTGACAGTCACTTAATTTAGGTCAATTAAACATTTTTATGATATCAATCTTTTAACAAAACGTAGACCTCTTGCAGCCTAAGTACAATGCATTGAAGTTTGGAGCAAATGGTAGAATGTGTAAAATTTAAATATTTTGTGGCACAATATTTCTCCCAAGCAATGAAATCATTTTTTACTGGCTGGCACTTGAGGACAGTCAAAGAATGTATTTCAATATACACTACTCAACTTTTGCTAGGCACCAGATGTTTTAGGGTGAATATTTTCGGCAATAATTTGGTTACCGTCGTACAAATGATTTCAATGTCAATTTCATGTTCAATCAATTTGATTGAAAGACAAACTTAACATTTTTCACCGATTCTGCATTAGTTATGTGCCAGAGAAGAGAAAGGCCCTATATATCTAAGTGTTTTGGATATGCCACTTCCTTCCCAAATTTTTACAATGCCCTTTATGTTTACAAGTTTATACTCAATAGTGTGTGTGACCAATTGCTAATGACAACTGTTTAGCAATGCCTTCTCCTGCTCCCTATGAGATTTCTGATAGTCATAGAGGGGATGGCAGCCCATTTTTGCACCAACATGGCCTCAAACTCCTGGATGCTCCTGGGTTGCACCAGGTATCAGTACTTTCATCTAATTCAACAATTGGATTTAGGTCCGGTGATCAAGCTGGCCAATCACAGCTCTCAATACCTTCCCTCTGCAGGTAGTGCTAGACCACCTTTGGGAACGCGCATTATCGTCCATTAAAATAAACCACCCCGGCAAACTTTTTAATGACCATAAATATGTCGGAGCATAAAGACAATAATGTGTCTGTGCTCCCACAAAAAAAACACATAGCGAGCGAGACCCATCCGATAAAACAGCTTGCATTTAGGTTGAGGGCATCTCAAAACATTGCTGAATAAAACTATGCAAAATGATTAAATGAATCCTTTTTATAATTTTCATAATATATTGAGAAACTTCTGGTGCTTATCGAAAGTTGAGTAGTATATATAAATAAATATTCTTAGATTGAAAATTTGTCAAATTCATTTAGTCATCCTCTTTCATCCATTTTTTGCGCGGTTTTCATGACTCAACAATGTCAGGATTGATTTTGATAGGTTTGCAACTTGTTAAACAATCATCAATAAATCAGTATTTTATAGATTATAGGGTTATGGTTATGTAATATAATTAATCCGGAGTTCATGAAAACACTTGCCAATTAAAGTAATAATTGTGCCAATGTTTTGAATGAATTCAGTATCATCACAGTTCACTGTTATATAGTGAATTAAAATACATGTACACAAAGGAGTATATACCATGGCAAAATCTTAAATAGAGGCTTTACGCACAATTTGATGTCCATCCCAATGTTAGAACATTTTGATATTTTAATTAAGAGTATTGATAATTTCAATCATTCAGATTATCGCTCAGATTACAAGCTCCAGCTCAATTGAAGTGGATTCAAGAATATGATACGTTATGAAAGTAGCTAGTTTAGCTCCACCTCAGTAAAGAATATGGATTTTAATTTCTTATTAATTTTATCATCCCTATATAATTTATGCATTATATCATCAGTCTCATTTTTTTTTTTTGAAAAATGATGTGGACTCAGATGCATAACTTGTGTATAGACAGATAATATCGTAACATACAGTCACAACTTCAGATTCAATTATTCTATATTCTTCCAACAAACGGGTGCATTGAATGTAAAATAGCAAAACAATAATTTTTTATTACCTCTTGATACAATTTTCTAATTAGCTAATAAATTTTTGACAATGGAAAGAGAGAGTAAATTAAAATACATCCATGTAAGGTAATACATGTATTATAAGGTAGTCGAATACAGATGCTTTATAATATAATAATATGTGATCTATGTTTTAATAAAAACTATGAACACCTGCTAATTACAACTAATTAATTACACAGGAAGTATTCACCCTGTTAGTTCCCACAATTAATCGTATATAATCCAGACACATTAACTTTGATAGCTCCACTATGATTCAATGTAATGCACATACATATGTATATTCTACAAATCTTTCTAATAATACCGATTTGTTTTATTTAGAATCGTAACATATATTTCTAAATACTTCTATGACTCACATTGGCCAAAACTGAATACTATACATTTGTGGATATATAAACATATGCAATAGAACAATAATAAAATATGACATTTATTACACATCTAATATGTATGTAGATTTTGATATTCATGATAAATAGCACATGAATTATCATATAATACAGTACACAGGGTCATATATGTATTTATGTATACATCCTTGTTTAAATAATTCAAATAAAAAAAATGTATATATATATAACTAATAACGATATATATGCAGGGTCGTTATTAGTTATAACAGCAAAATAAGACGCTTTAAAAGTCATATATTATACACATGTTTTTATGCATCAAGGTAATATATACATATATACATGTATAACATATGACTTTAAAGCGTCTTATTTCACTGTTATAACTAATAATGACCCTGAATTTCCAGTACACTTAATACGTTCAGTTTTTCATCAGTTCATACACAATGGACAGTTATCAAAAATTCGAAATTGTGTTAACACAACTGCAAGACAGTAAAAAATTAAATCCACACACTTCAGTTATCATTCAAATTAGTTTGATGAAAACTGAAATTTTGTAAACCAGAATAAAATACAAATTTAGATACCTAAATCCACCCATGAAATAATAACCGTAATCACGTGACCAAAACCTTTAACAAAGGGTAAGTAGGTAGGTAGGCAAGCATATATTCAGTAACAAGATTATGTTGTGTACTGGAAAGGAAAAAACAAGACTTTTTTATCATAATTGCTTAAAAAGGGTATGGTCAGACCATATCTGAATGAGACGGTCGCAATGCAACCATTTTTCAAGATTTCCTAAAACGTTATATGTACAATTTAATAGTACTATGTATGTTGGATTTGATTTTTATACAAATTATTCATTTTCATTTGACCTTACAGTGTCACCTCAATTGAAATGGAACTGAGACCACCAGGACCCGACCATTTAACTCAGTAACACAATTGCTACCAATTAATCAACATTTTCACTTGGTTTAACATCGTTTTCAAAAAGTTTTCAGTTATATACAGCGACCGCTTCAGAATGTTTTTATACCTGCATGTGTCTAGTCAAACTGATATCCACATTACTTAACTTGTCAAGTACATCATGACAATCGAAATGATTGGTTGACTACAAATGTATTTTTATGGTATGACAGACATATATTCAACTCTATTCCAAGAAGTCATTATGGTTCATACAAACAGGTAGATACTAAAACAAGTACTTACACGCATACTTTAATATCACTGCACGGCACGGACATATAACGCCAAGAATGTTAAATACTGATAATTATGTCAACAGTTGACAGTTTTTATGCCTTCAGCATAATAGCTCTCCTGCTAGAATCAATCAGTTCATCAGAATTGACAAATCAGCGTATGATGTCACACTTGTGCTCCCCTGGATGTATTCGAATCTACCTTTGATTAATTAAATGATAGTAAAATCAGACACCATCTGATGTAGAGTAACATGCACTGATATAAACTTTTCATTGTCCTCTGTCTAAGACAAAGTAGCACTTTTACATACATGCACCAAGCTGGTGCTAAGATTTAATCAATTTGAAGGCTCTTAAAGGTATCAAGAAGGTCTCTCAACATTTTAACATTATGATCTAAGACTAGCATGATGACACCCACTTATATATAGCTTATTTACATTGGGAATGTGCACAAACTTTAAAACAACCCGTAAGTTTTTGAAATCTGTAATACTTGGTACACCATGAATTGTCTCCCTTAACAATGTAACATGGCCCAGAAATCAGTTTTCTAAACTAGTCCTCGCTCCATATTACAATGAACCAAAGGTACAGACAGAGTCAATGGGAACCAGTTTACCAGTATATGTAATGCACAGCTAAGGGACACTACTCTGTTTGAGCCAGCTCTTTATTGTGGGTACAGGTTAATGGAGTTAAGTTGCTTAGTCACAGTGGAATTGATAAGAAAATCACAAATATATCAGTAATAATAATGCCAGTTGGTGTGCATATAGTGACATAAACTAACTTAGTTAATGCAGTAAGGTTCGTTAGGCAAGAGACTCAACATTACAATAAAATAAATGTAGAGTCTCTGGTTAAACACAATGAAATTGACGAGACAGTCACAAATATATCATTAATACCAGTAGGTATTTTACATGATTTCTGAAACAAATGAAGTCTTTGTACATCGAAGATACATCGGATATACATTGAGGGTTCATATAGAAGAGAATAGAAGAATGAATACACTGTACTTATCATTACACAATTAGACCATGAATGTAATTGACTAGCGGTAAGTTTCTCACACATCCAGTAGAGCAAAATAAAAAAAAAATGTACATTCGTTTATATATAACAGTAATACATAAACATGTGTATTCATGTATATGTGGACTGATGTCCGAGACAAAACATATATGACAGTAAGATACATGTTGCAGCATGGAATGAATAAAAGATGAAATACATTTTGCATGCATTTATGGTTAATTTATTGTTAAGCATCTGTTTGAGTAAAGCAACACAATCAATTTTAAATATATTATTGCTTATGAAATAATACGTAGGTTCTATTCAATACAAACATCAAATGTTACATTAAAACATCATTACAAACAAGCAAAATCTGAGTTTCTGTTATTTCTTTGATGTTGGAATGACAAAAACTTACCATAAAATGCAGGTGGGCGTCCAATTATTGGACCTTTATATTATGTGCAACCAATGTCACACAAAGCACTTTTTGGAAAATAACTGTGCACATTTTAAAAGCATTACTCTATCATAGTGTGTTGGTGCATATCTGCCTAATTCAGCAATAGTATAAATAATACATTGAAGATTAAGGATACATATACATTCATATGTATGCACATATAGCTCGTAATGAATTCTTGATGCCCTGGTCCAAATTCGCAATGCCTGGGTCTGAATGTACCATTCTAGATACTGGAACATCCTTGGACCAAGACAAGATTGCGACTGTACAGTCAGCGAGTTTTTTACGCAATAGATCTCATACTAATCATGCGTTACATTCAATAATAGCAGAGAAAGTTGAAAAAGAAAACAACTTACACATGTTGCTCTAGGATGTAAAAATTTAATCCACCGTGGAGAGGTTCGTACAACCAAAATTTGACACAAGAAACCCGGACCGTGTCACACAGTGATTATAATAGTTTTATACAATTTCGATGTAAAAATAAGTTTTTCTCCAAAATTGGTTGAAATACCAAACTAGTGAAGCGTGTTTTAATAATACATACTTAAACGTTGAATCTATGTACATCATAATATATGTACATTTTAATGTTACAGTTGTTATCTTGTTAATCATAAACTTTACAAGTACTGAATACATAAGTTTTGCCATCAGAAACCAGCCATACAATAGAGAACTCAGCAGGTTGCTTCATGAAACAGATCCATATTTCTCTAAAAATATAAGACAAACTTTAACATGAGCATAATTCTAGAAGTAGATTCCCTGAATGATATTTGCAAGTCACCTCACTCTTCAAGACATTACATCTTTTCGTGACAATGTTGCTTGTGGCACGATAAAGTAAAATACTGGAATCAAGGTCGTTTTTTGTGAAAGGGTTTTGTGTTAGGTACGATTAATACAACTTGTCTGCACATGGATAATGCAGCATGAACACAAAAATGCAGAATTCATGTGAGAAGCATTTTTTGTAGAATTGATTGTGGTCTATGTTTTCCTCCTTCAGTGTTTCGTATCACTGGAAAGGATATTACAGTGCCTTGTAGATTTACTTATTATTTATCCCTGGTAATTACTAGCCTCTCACTGCTGTGAGCTCGAATCCCCCCCCCCCGAGATCAGGCAAATTCAACAAGGGGAGGAAATGTCTAGCTAGCTTACAGAAGGTTGGTGGTTCTACCAAGGTATACGCCTGGGGATTTCCTTCACCGCTAAAGCTGGAAAAGTTGCAATATGACCCTGGCCGTGGGTGTGAATTTAAACCGTAGTGAAAAAATGCAACATCATATTCATTAGTGAGCATTTTATTATAATGCAGTATAGTAAATGGATTGTCAAAAATTCACCGATATGCATTTAACAGACGAATTTTACACCACTAAGTAAATTCTGTTCATTTTTAGTTTATTAACATTTGATTGAATTCACATTTAAATGATACAGTTCTGTTTAAATGTTACCTTTGACCTCTGGCTTCGCCCCCTCCATATGTGACACAAAATAGTTGATGTTCACTGTTGTATAAAGTGCCTCATGTAATTGATTTGTTCTCAATTAACGAAAAAGGTGTAGATGTGAATTATTTTGTAATGAACTGATCTGAGCATAGGAAACACGAAAAACATCACACAGGATACTCTTGTCTCCTTTGGTATTTTGTACAAGTTGAACACATCATACCTTGGCCTGAAATGCAGATTAAAAATGAACATTACTTTAAAATAAAAAGTTAATCATTTTCATTTCATTGTCAGTCACAGTTTAGATTAGTTAATAATGAGTATCTCTATTTTCAGCCTAAAAATCCAAAGATCAGGCAGTCTACCTATTTTCCATGATTTGTCTTTATTTGTTTCCCAAAACCATGTCTTTGCAGCATTCTTAATAAATGTCCGATTACTTTAAGTATTCATTAACTTAATCAAATTAAATCTAGCACAACGTTTGTACTCAATCAGCGACCAGATTCCAAACTGAAAGTAGAAAATGTAAACTGTCGTTCTTAAACCAGAAGTGGCTATATTCGCTTTTTTTGACACTAAATCGTCAAAGTAAATTGTCATTAAACTGTAACGGTATAAATAAAACATGTATTTTCAAATTTCAATGAAATATGACACATTAAATTACCATTTTCAAACAATGCCATTCACGGAGAAGCCTATTTTCATGCTGGAGGTACGATTTTGGTAGCAACAAACATCCTGCTTTTGAAGCTGACGTTGGTTTGTTGGTGAATTTGATTGACAACTTTGGCTTTGTTGGTGATGTACAGAGTCGACAGACAGCATGTAATCGCACATATTTGCTGTTAAAAATGGTTGCTTATACGCAATATCATTCGTCCACAAAAATTTCATACTTCCGTTTTTTCACACCACGTTTTTTGTGGTTAGAAAAAATTAGGGTTGGTCGGGTAACCGTAAACACAACTATTTTTTTTTCTGGCCTTAAGATCATGTTCAAATATTTTAATTACTTTCAAATCAAGTAATTTTCTGATTTCTGCATTAACCCTTTACCTCATAACCCCTATACTACTCAAAATTTGATAAGGATAGCTTTTTATTATTTTAATTGAAAGTTTATGCATTTGTCTATTTGTTTGAAGATAGAAATAAGTCTTTGGTGTATACATTGAAGCATGACAGAAGCCAAAAGTTGAATGGGTGCTAAATTGACGTTTTCGTATGGATGTGCCAAATGTGAAATTTTGCTGCGAATGAATTAATTGAATAAATTTCTTGGTCAGTATCGAGTGTGATGTCCATTTGCATTGATAACTGCCTGACATCTCCGGCGCATGCTGCTAACAAGCCTCCGGATTGAGATTTGTGGGATTCAAACCCACTCCTCCAAGAGGGCCCGTCTTAGCTCCTGGACTGTAGTGGGCTTAACAGGGCGGGCTGAAATGGCTCTCTGCAGCATGTCCCATACATGTTCTATGGGATTGAGGTCGGGGGAACGTGCCGGCCAGCCCATTCGGACGATGGTGGCATCCTGGAGGTACCTGTTGGTCACCATGGCCCTGTGTGGACTTGCATGGTTGTCCATTAAAATGAATTCAGGGCCTATAGTGCCAGCGTACGGGCGGACATACACGTCCAGGATCTCATCAACGTACCGTTGGTCCGATTTCAGACTGCCGTTATCCACGATATGAAGGTCAGTCTTGCCCTGCATGCTGATCCCAGCCCACACCATGATGGAACCCCCTCCACAGCGATCATGGTTTGCAATGCAAACAGGTGCAAAATGCTCATGGGTCATTCTCCACATCCGTGCCCGTCTATCCGTGAAGTCCACACAAAATCTGGACTCATCGGTGAACAGTACCGGGGTCCAGGGGTCCAATCATTCAACGTCCATGTGACGTGACCTCGGGCCCATTGAAGACGTGTTTGCAAATTCTGCCACACCAATGAAATGCGGATTGCGGGTCTTCTAGTGCGCATACCAACACTATGGAGTCTGTTTCGTACTGTTTGAGTCGATACCCGCACTCCCGTTGCATTTTCAACGTCATTACGTAGCGTTGTTGCATTCATAAACCGGTGACGTCCAGCTTGTATAACTAAAAACCTGTCTTCAGCCTGCGTTGTTGCTCTTTGACGACCACCCCCATGCCTGTGGGTAACATCACCATAAGTTTGGTAACGGTTCCACATCCGTGAAACTACACTCTGTGACACGCCGAGTGTACGTGCCACGTGAGGCTGAGAACGCCCTGCTGCAAGCATCCCGACCCCCATATTCATTTCTTCCCTACTTAAACGATGCCGTACGCGCAAATTCGCCATATTTTACATATTCAGTAAGTTTTAAGCTGAATGTGTTAGATTCAAATGAATAACTTGAAAGTGTGTACAATAGTACATGTGGCCACCACGCCTCTTTTCATGGGTAGCCTTTTCCCCGTGCGAATCGGGAAGCCGTGGGCCTTGAAACCGCAGTAAAACTAACTGTACCTTGTAGTAAACACTCGAATAAATATACACACCAAAAATTGAGGGACTGCATTGCGTATGATACAAAATATGTAGCATTGAAAAAAGCTATCCTTATCAAATTTTGAGTAGTATATTCCATTTGCCTACTACATACTGATGATAGATAAGATAAACTGATAACCAGTAACTAATACTGGCTCAGTACCAGTGATAGCCTTATCTTCATACAGTTATTTGAATCAGCTACTGTTTTGGATACATGAGTTTTTTAACAGGCTGTAACTACATTAAATATTGATTTAATCAAAAAAGTGTGAATGTAAAAGATTTAGGAAATTATTTTTTCTTTCTAATGATGTATTGATTTTATTTGCAGGCAAGGTGTGAAGAAAGTTATTGCTAGTATAAGATGACTGTGAAAATAAAAACACATTTTTTAGGCATATTAACATTTTTGATGCATTGTTTTCAACTATGTACATAATTAGTGATTTAATCCTATACAGCTGTAAAAACAATGTACATCCATAAAACAACGGGTGATATACATATATATGCCAATGAGCAAGACCCCTTACTGTTTTTCTGGGGGTAATGTCTGTCATTAATTGTTATCAGTATGGATCGTGTCACCACGACTGTGTTTGTCACCCTGATTGTGATTTTGATTATAATAAGTCGCCATAATTTAGCCATAATTTCTGTCGTAGAATGGACTATATGAACATCAAAGACGCACCCGACTGTTTTCCGGTTGAACGGATATTTGTTGTTCTTTTTATATGAATTACAACGCTGCCAACATGAAAAAAATCGTGATAATGCTAGTACATTTATAAAAAAAACAGCGAAATCTCACATTAATACGAAATATTTACGCCAATATATTTAGCTACAAGTTAATCATATTGATATATGTCAATCCATCAACATTAATGAACATATGCAAACAGAACAATAATTGTACGTACGTGTAAAACATGGAATTATCGAAATTACAGACGTGATGCTGTGCGACAACTACGTTGATTTATTTAATTCCTTCAGTTTTCGTGATTTTTGATGACGCACGATTAAAACAATGCATTCATTATTATTTAACAAAATGTGTTGAAATTCAGTCCCAAATATGCTGCATATGCTTAAATCGACCGTTATTTGCACCTGTTAGTACTCTCAGTTTCAGAGGCACGCAACAAATTACATCACGCCGCATTGGAATGTGTCATTTTGAGGCACTCCACGTGTATTTTAATGTCAGTTCAAGGTTACTTGGTGGCATGACTTTTTACGCAACTTACACGTTTTCTTAGTTTACACATAACTGACACTTGAAATCGGGTGGTGAACAAAAAAAACACGATGTATGTTGGATCGGTATTCCCGAAAAAAACTTTTAAATAGGAACAACATTTTTTACATATATTGTGCATAAAATGTTAAATTCATCAAAAACAAGACTAATTAAACATGATTTCCACGAAAAACACGATTTATCAGTGGTTTACAGTTTTATATAGTGCTAGAAATAGTGCTTAAATACGTGTATAAAAACTGGATATTTAATGGAAATCGAATGTGAAACGAACAAACACGACATAGGTAAGTTTGACCGGTATTTGCGAGAAAACTTTAAATAGGAACAATATTTTTTGTTTACATATTTTGTATGTTAAATGTTAGATGTATCATATGCACGAATATAAAAACACGGTTTCAGCGAAAAATACGATTTATCGATGGTTTAATTTCGAGGACGCACTTCGCGTCTATATGAGGGAAAGGGTCTGGACGCACTTCGCGTCTATATGAGGTAAAGGGTTAACAATCAAGTCTTCATCATGGCTGAATTTTGTATAGCCTTACTTATTCGGCTTTCCGGTTGGCCGATTTCATAAATGAATTCGGAAGGGCCATCCTCTCAGCCTTACAGAGAACTGCATATTTATGTGCGGAAACACAAATTACGTAAAAATGTATCAGTAACTGGTATAACTTACTCAGATAGATAGAAAAAACAATAATACTTAACAATGAGCCATAAATACTCAGTATCTAATGCCAAAATTCAAATATTTAATTTAAAATTGTTCATAGCTTGTCGCGTTCAGGCGGTCATGCCATACCATATATTTTACCATATCATGATGTTTCCAAACCCGTGATTGGTTAAATACAGTGGATAGGAAGTCTTTACCATGTCACCGGTAGATAACTACCTCGACACCGGCAGTTGTCCGCCATTACATCGATTTCGTTTTCCATAGAGAAATAGTGGAGGGAAACAAAACATTAGTGCACTTTTCCGAAAAGGTATGGTGGAATAATTTATGCTTATATGAGTTTAGAAACGTGTTTCCTATCTACCGAATGGTCCAAATTGTTCACAGATATTGTAGTTATCGTGTCCAACGGGTTTTAATTGGGAATTTTCCGCACACAAATATGCAGTTCTATGTTAGACTGTGAGGGTTGAGGCCAAATAAAAAAATGTCTCGCCGTCACAAACAGTCTAATCAGTTGGACTAAATTTTGTATTGTTGCATTTTGTTTGTATTGGATTAACATTACTTATGAAGTTAATATGACACTGTCTCACAATGTCTAAAATATTCTCATCCTGAGTTATTTTTCTCCAATTTTCCTCATAAAACCATAATCTACCAGCAATAAAGTGATTACTAACCTTAATTACTTCTTCTGCCCCTCCTTTGACTTATTTGAGGAGTGTGAGTTTGTACTGTAATCAGAACCAGACCTTCATCCTCTGTAACCAGCACATCTCCATCCATGCATACCTCTTCTGTAAGGGCCACCTAGGTATCCCCTACCACGGTATAATTTACCAACCTTGCCAATACGATTCATGTCAGTTATGTCTTTGACATTTCTATTAATGTCATTCTCATTTCCATAAAGAAACTCAGTATATGGTAACATAGATGAGGTAAGTGGAAAGAACTTGGGGTCTCAGTCATTCTTATGGGAATTTTTCCTTTTATTGTTGATGCGTTTGTTGCTTTGACCCAATAATGCCAGTGCATTGGTTCCCCATTCCATTGGTTGTGAGTCCAACAATTCACTTTCTTTGTCCAACATTTTGACAATATTAATTAATGCTATAATAACACAAGTTTGAATTGTTTGCATTTTAGCATCTTCAGTCTGGGTTTGTGGTTCCAACAATCTCCACATGCCAGGATTTACCCTTGTCTTTATTATGGATTCACAATTTTAAGGTTGATTTATCTGTTTAATAATTTCCTGAACTCAATCTTCAGAAGCACCGTTCCTGAACGAGGAGTTGACAAATTCACACAAACCATCATTAATTTCACTGTCAACTTTCTCTGCTAACAAATACTTATCAGTTAGACCTTTAAATGTCGATCATGACGTTTTGGATGGGGCTCGTCCTCTATGTGTGTGTCATCCTCGAAGACATTTTCATTTTGAACAACTTGGTCGAAATTTATGCAGGACGGCGCACTGGACTGTTCAACAGTGTCATAATGATAATCATCGTATTCCTCATACAAAGTATCTACTTGGTCTGACAGAGATTTTAACTTCTGACGTTGTATGTTTATATTCGAGTTCATTTCTTGATTTTTTAATACCTCCACATTAACATCTTTAACTTTATCACACGCCGGAGCCGAAGCAGTGGTTTTCTGTTTCATATGGACTGACGACATAACGGACGTTTTCTTACCAGCTTCTGAGGTAGAAGCAGATGTCTTGTCTTGTTAATCATAGATGACTTCGACGAAGCCGCATTTTCTTTATAAGCGTCACTAAAAGCCGTTTTCTTTACCATTGTCTCAGCCTTTCTTTGCTTTACCACACGTGCGTGGAATAAACCGGAAAGAGCCTCTCCGGAAGTGGAGTAAAATAATCTCTACACCAAAAAACCCCCTAAGATTATCTTATTTATTTTACAATAACTTAAGCTAATTATCGTACTTTTTCAAACAAATTCGTTGCTAATAATTATTCAGCAACAACGTTGCTAAATCTATTTATCTTATTACGCTGAACGTTTCGACTTGCCAAAAAGTTTATACTACGGGCACGGTCACGCTATCGACTGTAGTCCTGTGTAGATCCAACAAATAGATCAAAAAAGCCGTCTGCACTCGAAGGTTTTCAAAAGCGCTGTGACAATCACAGTCACGCTTGGCGCGCATATGAGCACGAGAGTAGTATGGCGTAATAGAATTGATTGTTGATAGCGGACGCCCGTTGAAATGGTTTATCAATGCAAGGGAAACAACTCGAATGGAATAATAGACAATTTTCAAGCGGTGAACCCTCTTGTTACTGCGTTCAACCGGGTAGGATCATAAGTTTTGTATTTTTTTTTCGCATTTTAAGTATGTATCACTTGTATTTCAGTTCTATACTGGCGGGAAGTTAACCAAACAATCTTTCCTTGATCCTGTACCTGTACTGACCTTGTCCTCCGCAAATGATCGAAAACTTCTCTGTATGGATTACCAGCAGCGTAGAATGAATGGCCCTGAATGCAATGTCTTCAATGAAAATATTACAGAGAACATGTGCCACACCATGGGTTCAATCCAATGAGATCCTCCAGCGCATGATTAATGATCAAAGATATCAACAAGTCATGACAGTTTTAAATAGTTCAGGTAAGATATCAAATTTATGTCTTTCCATGTACATCATTTTAAGACCACAAATTTGTTTGTACCACACAGTGCAAGTCAATTCTTAGTAAGTTTTATTTGAATTTATACATGTATTTTACTTGGTAATCTATTTTGAGGGGCCTCTATGGTTGAGTGTCAATGGTCCCCAACTAAAAATCACTTGCCCCATACTGCTGCAAGTATGAATCCCATCCAAGACTGGACAAACTTCATACGTGAGGAAGCTGTCCAGCTAGCTAATGGATGATAGGTGGTTCTATCCAGGTGCATACCTGGGGTTACCCTCTACTGTTAAAGCTGGAAAAGTTCTCAAATGACCCTGACTGTTGGCAAGACGTTTGATGCCAGGGATTAAAAAAAATCTATGCTTTAACAAGAATACAAACAATACAATGAAATATATCCTCTTTTTAATATCATTCATGGCAACAAATGAACATAGTTAATAACATCATGGTATGTATGATAATGATTTCACAAAAATACTGTAACATATTTAATTATACATAACATATATAAGTATGGTATTATGTCTAAATATGGTAATGACAAAAACATTATGAAATATTCTAGTGTCCATGGTAACAGCAGAAATATGGAGATAGGTAGGTAAACCAGCGTACCAAGGCAATTTGTAATACATTGTAATTCAAAGCAATCCATCATTGTGACAAAACAGGTAACAGAAATGTGACAGGTGGCTCAAAATAATTATAATTGTAGTTACTATTTAATGTACTCTTGTTAAGGTAAAACAAACCCTGTGTTTCCACTAACATCCCCAGAAAGATAGGGCATGAAGATTGCCAGAATTTTCTTAAAAATATATTTTTGTAAAGTTTGGAGATTTAGTTTATATGACAATGAAAATATCAGCAATAAAAATTGGCTGAATCCAAAAAAGACAGAAAAAATAAGGTCAACTGGGTTAGTAGAAACCAAGACCCTTTTTTACCCCTAAGGGACACAGGCAGATTTAGTTTTCCAGTATTTTCTTATTCTAAAATTCAATGTATACTTTGATTGATCAAATGTGAATCTTGACAACAATCATCAAACTCACAGTACCCATCTCAGATTAACCCTCTGCCTCATGCTACTGTATTTCCCTGCATCTGAAGCAGACAAATTTTGAATACATTGTAGCAAAAGAAGCCATTGTTTGAAATGAATAATGGCTTCTTTTGCTACAATGTTTTCCACTCAGTCAGAGAGAAATAACCCAATTTTATTAAATAATATTATATCAATTTTGTATACATGCATTTGCATTGAATTTGGAGGGTCCAAAATATGCTTATGAGGCAAAGGGTTAAAGAATACAATAACTAATAACAGTAAATGAAATAGTGTTAATAAGTTAAATTAATGAATATGTTAGTTGTAATATAGTATCCAATAGACAATAATAATGAATATTTATTGTAGGTATCTATCCTAGTGCTAGTGTTCTTGATATAAAAACTAACAAACAAACTACAAAGTACTCTCTGCTGTATAAGATCACACAAAAAAACTGATAATAGTCAAATAAGTAGCTAATATTATGTGGTTACTATCATTCTTTGATTCTATGTTTTGGCAATGTAAAGCATTTTTCAATTGTTGTAATGTTGCAAAAAAATACAAATCATTATAATTTCAAAATTTTATCCAACTTTATCAGCACATTATGTCAGGGCTTAAATCATAAGCTATTTAAGACAACAGATAACTATAACATAACAAGTAGATTAGTTTTTTAACATCGTTAATGAAGATTATTCTCTGAAAATATTTAAATGAATTCATGCTCTCAGAATAAATTAAGCAATTCTATAATTACATATTATTTACAGGAAAAATATACAAAATGACTAGATAAATACATGTATATATATATATATATATAATTCCTATTTTTTATAAACCTCAATATTTGTATATGTCTATATACAGAACAGTAACAAACAATAAAATGCCATTGTCTTAAAATAGAAGTCCCTGTAATGTGATCAGCCTCCTTAAACAAGAACAAACTAGGCAGTATCAAATATTTGAAAAAAAGAAAGCAAAATGTTTCTTATAATCAGAAGATATTAAATTATGTGGGGCTTTCATGGTCAATTGGTTATGGTCTATGACTAATAATGACCAGGCTCTCACTGTTGTGGTTTCGAATCCCACCTGCAACCAAATTTCACAGGTGAGGAAGCTCTCCATCTAACTTACAGAAGCTGGGTAGTTCTATCCAGGTGTAAGCCTAGGGTCTTCCTCCACTGTTAAAGTTGGAAAGTCACCAAATGACCCTTGATGTTGGTGCAATATTAATATTCTGTGAAAATAAAATTAATTAAAGTCTATAGGCCTAAGAGAACTGACTCAGATTTAGTAATAACACCTGAAATTTTTGTCCTCAAATTTAAATGACTATATATTATTTCAGTATAAACATTATTAACATTAAAATTCTTTTTAAAATTCCACATCTGATATCATTACATCTGATATCTTGACATTTCAATCTTAAATTGTAACTTAATTATTCTTGGTGAATGTTATCTTTGGTAATTATAAAATGCTGATTTATTATTTGAGTCTTAACAGACAGAAAAAGGGTCTGTCCCAATTAGTTCATACAAATAACTTAACAAAAGTGTATGTAGACATTTGCTTTTGGTAAAAAACTCCAAATTCCTGACCACTGACTCTATTGTGAAAGGATGCTGGCAGCTGTGCTTTGGAATTGTAAACATTTAGAAATCAAGATTTGATTGATACATTTTTAATTGCAGTTTTTGTGTAGAGAAGAAGTATGTTGTATAAATGTGAAGGATCATTTATGATATCTACAATAATGACTAAACCCTGTTTTATCCTAAGTAAACATAAAGGCGTGACTGTCAACAGACTGTACAATCAATTTCAAAACATCAACAACAGAAAAGTAATCATGTGACAACAACAAGGGAAATATATTGCTAAAATTTTTATCAGTACATAAACCAATTCTACTAATAAATTATAAAACAATGTGTTATTATTGAATGTTGTAATACTTATGTATTTTTGGACAAATGAGTCTTTGTTTATTAAACTATTAATGTAACACACAATTAAAATCAAAAGGCAAGAAAAAGAGCATACAAATACTGCCGCCATGAACTTAACCATATAAATCCAACATTACGTAGATTAGTACAAATCACCAGGATTAATATCAACAATTTTCTATACAGAATGATCTTCTTTATGAAGTTAAAATAATACAATGTAAATGATGCACATAATTTTAAGTGATGTACAAAACAAAATATGATAAAAATGATTTTAATATTTTACAGACATATTGCACTTTGATAATAATACATTTATATTAGAAAAAATGTAGAGTTAACTTGTTTTTTTTTTCATTCCTCAAGTGAATAAAAAAGCTCAGAAATTCTCTCCTCAGTGGAGGTATTAACAGTATCAAAACATTTTTGATTTCAGAATGAAGAGTATCAATATAAAGTCAATGCTGCGTATTAACGTCTTACAAGGAGTCATTCTTTTATAAAATAATCTTGACAATAATTTCAAGAAACTCAATGAATCCACAAACCCTGATAACGTGACTATAGAGGGAGTGGCTAACTTATCTCCATAGTAACATCACAAACATAACTAACAAGCAACAATTATCACAAATATGTAACATGCACCATCAATAACAAACAACATGATAAGCACAGCATTTCATAAAGCACAGAGTTAAATACTTTACTACAGGACGAAACACAAATTGTGCCACTTGTCCTTACTGAACACTTGGGAAGCCAAATGAAACATATGACAAACTAAGAGACAATGTAAAATGGTTGTAACTGCATGTACCAAACAATAAGTTTCACAGCAAAATCTTGATGTACAGCAGGACAAACAAAATGTTGTCCAGAACAGAATTTCAGTTTAACTACCTTGGTAATTATGTAACATTCTGTTGTGTTTTCTGAACATATGGATACATGAAACAAACTGCTACATGGACCTATACATGGCAACCAGAGATATTGTGGTAAATACATGCTTAACAACCATTCTTATTCCTTAACATAGTCTACATGAGAATATCGCCCTCAGATTTTGGTTGTACAAACATCTATAACATGTTTCCAAAGCAACACATTGACCATATATTGTAGTCAGTAACCAAATATGGTCTTAGATTTGGTTCCAGTGTAATCATGGGAATATCTGCATATAACATCACACAATATTACAACAGATATCAAGGCAGAATCTGCCTATAACATCACAATATTACATCAGACATGAGCTTCCTCACTAATTTCAATCATGTTCATTTTAAACTGTTGTAATTCCTTCAAAGTCAATGTTAATTTGTCTCGTAAATCTTTTATTTCCTTTTGACCAACCTGAAAAATTGAAGGAAGAATTTCATAAACCATGTTATATGGCAGGTTATTGAATACAGCATGACAATAATCAATTGCATAGAAAGGTACAATGAGATCATGGTCTCAAACTGAGCAAAAGTAAGCAAAAGTATTTGTACAGTAATTTGAAAACTGGACTCTTTGAAAACCATAAGATTCAGGTATCTTTTAAAGATAAATTCAGCTAAGTAAAACAAAACGTCTTTGTTTTTGAGTTATCCATCTAAACATATAGCAAAAAGGAAGGTATATTTTTCATTAATTGTGTAGTATGTTTTTATAATGGTAAATGTAACTAAAGCTCATCAAAACATTCTAGATTTGAGATGAAAAACGGGGTATAAAGAAAAGGGACCAGAAACAGGCCCCTTTTTCTGCTTTATTACATTATTGTGTAAATAAAAACTTACACTATTTTGTTTAAGCAGCTCTGACTTATCTAGTGTAAGTCTTTTTACTTCAACTTTTAATCTCTCGATCTGTTTACTTGGCGTCTCATCTGAAGTAGAAATGTCTGTATAAGTTTACCACCTCCAAAAAACATAATATGTGTATAACTATTTATTGGTCAATGATAAAAGATATAAAAAGAGTAATTTCATCAGATGCACTTTTTTAATTTCCAAAAAATGCCAGTTGTAAAGCATTATGGAAATAATATTTCAGGAAAAATCTATGCAAGATGAGTAAAGCATCCTGTCCAAGTGGACAGAATTACTGAATAATAACATTCTGTGCTTTATCAGGGTTACCAAAAGAAGAAACAAGGATAAGATCACCATTTCTTCACTTCATGAGAAACCAAATTTTGTTTCTTATGTAAGACAATAAACTAATCATCTAGAGGACAGACATCATTTCCGACACCAATTAGTATGTACACTATTTATGTAATTCTTCCATAATATGTCCATCATCAAGAATTTTTGCCAGACATATTGTTCACTTGTTTGTATGAGCAATCCAGTGATAATGTGACATCGCTACTGGGAGAACGTTTTATCTTAACAACCTTCTTAGACTTAAGCAAGGCAGTGTGGTGGAGACACATTCAATATACCTCAAAATCCTTAAAGACTGTATGGAAAAGAAAGATCCAATATGCCTTGTGACAAGGCAAGTATAATGACACCAACAGAGGATTAATTCTACCATATAACAGAAGCCATTGGCATTAGTCGACAGGATTGGTTTTTGCGTAATTGACTAAAACATGACACTATCAGCCTAACAGACACAAATACAGACAAATTAAATCAAAAGAAATTGTTCTGTGATAAATTGTGCAGAATTTCACATCAGTGCCCAAGGTATTGATAATAACCTGTTAGAACTCTGTCACCACGGAGATAGAATAATACAAAATATTCAGTGTTTACTTGATTATGCAGGATAACTGAGAGACAGATTCTTATTGTATACATTATTTAAAACACTAGAAGCCCACAAATCTAAAGAAAAATCTCAAATTAAATCGGTTCTGAATTTTGTTGTGTACAATATAATTCGTAAAAAAAAATACAGAAATCCTCTCCACTCTGAAAAACCTCACGAGGCTGAAAACCTCTTTAATGAGAGAACATATACAGTGAACCTGTGAACAAGGGCTACCCATGGGAAAGACAAAATGTGGACTTTATGGACAGATGGTCTTTATTTGGAAACAATCAATGACAGTTTTGGAAAGAATGGCCTTTATTCACAGAGTGGCTTTCATACAGTGGTGGCAGCCAACACAGGTTTGATTGTACTCAGAAAACCTCTAATCTGAAAACCTCTATCATATGAAAACCTCTCTAATCCATACAAAGTTATTAGGTCAAGATATGGTCTGAATACAGAGAGGTTGCACAGTCTGCTAGCATATGTTAAAGATATATGTTTACTGGAACTAAATTTCACATCATGAGTTAAGATACTTCTTCAAGTTTTTATGATGATTCATTGTGGTTTTCTCCATAAGGGCAGAAATAAAGATAATAAGGAAGACAATCATTCTGGTCATAAACCATGGATTTAGATCATTTAAATTGACCCATCATAACATACCAGCAGTGTATTGGTCCTGGCATGAATCTTCACCGAAACTATTGGATATTGATGACTTTACTTGTGTGTTAGGGGTACCAGTTGATGACATACTCTCCTATAAAGTAACAACACAAATATTCAATGATTTAACAGTACTTAACAGTTAGACCACAAGCACAACAACAGTGAGATTACAGACTTAGCTGAATAAGGCAAAGGAAGTTGGGGAGCCAGCAGTTACATTGTGCGTCTGTTCACATGTCTGTCAGTGCAATCCTGTTTTTAAAAACCATTTTTTATCAGGGAACATTGGGCTAAAACACCAAGTAACCTATGGAAGCATTTGGCAGTAGACTTTAAGAAAAGAAGTTTGACTCAATAACAAGGTCTTAACAGGCAGGACTGACAGTAAATTTGTTTCAGAATTTATCCAAAAAATACAACAATTGGTTATGGAAACTTCTGATAAAATACAGTTATATATATAAAGCTTTTTATTATAGTTAAGTTTACAAAAAGTTAGTCTTGATGTTTTATGTCACAACAGCACCAAGACTTACATTAGAACTAAGTGAAAATATATTAACCATTCCAGTGTCTGAATCCTCAGGACAATGTGTATTGTTAGTATTAGCTGTAAAATCTTCCATGGAATTAAAACTGGACTCAGAATTGGAAGGTGATATCTGTGGCTGATGGAGAATTCTGAAATAAAGTAAATATATATATATAGAGAGAGAGAGAGAGAGAAACGAATTACTATATAATATAGCCTACTAGTTCAGAGCCTCTTGCCCAAGTTATTAAAACACCATGCGATAAATGTTGAAGGTAAATATGCCTACTTTAAAAATGAGTCATAATGAATATAATACATTTATACTAACTTAAATAAGCAATCATGAATGTACTACATTTGTACTACATTGAATAAGCAATCATGAATGTACTACATTTGTACTACATTGAATAAGTCATAATGAATGTAATACATTTGTACTACATTAAATAAGTCATAATGAATGTACTACATTTGTACTACATTAAATAAGTCATAATAAATGTAATACATTTGTACTACATTAAATAAGTCATAATAAATGTACTACATTTGTACTACATTAAATAAGTCATAATAAATGTAATACATTTGTACTACATTAAATAAGTCATGCTGAAGTATACTTAAATAATTCAAAATGGCATCTACATCTAGTTTAAAACAGGTTTGTAAACCTAACTTATTCATATGTTAACCATCAATTTTGTTAATGAAATAAGGGTGGCGTAGACTTACTCATTACCTCAAACACAGATTGGAATCTGTCTCATACCACATTTGTATGTGTTGGTACTACAAGTTTGACAGTTAACAGTATAAATATGGGTTCAACTTAATAATAACGTACAAAAAGCTTTCCTTGATATATTAATTATTAATATGTACTGCCATTTCATCCTAAACAAATGAATTTTATAACTTTAAAAATGTTTCAGGATATTTCAGAAGAAGACTTAAATACAAAGATTCGTAAAATTGTTACTTTCCCATATAACATTACTGTGAACAGATTTGTAAGAAAAAACTATATTACACAAGCCAGCTCTCCGAGAATCAGAGAACAAATCAATGAGTGCTATCAGACAGATAAAACATTAAGCATTATATTAGCTTACAACAAAAAAATTGTAATACAATAATATTCGTGGAAATTCTATTTGATATTTATTTGAAGAAACATACAGCCCTAAGAACTGTAATATCAGTCAATTATGTTTTACAGACAAATATTGGGACATCCTTTTTCCGTTCATTATTTTATCAGACAAAACCCTTGCAGTACTCTCTAAGGATAACTCATGTTAAAAGTACTCCTTTTATAGAATACAGTATAAAGGGACATACATTTTTAACAAATCCCTATTTTAGAAGAATGGAAACCTAAAAATAATAGTTTCGCACCTTCTGCAAAGATTGAAGGTGAAGGAGATAAATAGAAAACTGAAATGTTTTATGACAAAGAGGTTCATTTGGACCCCAAAAAATGGCCCTGAGTAGAATTCTCTCAAAACTTTCATTACATGTGCACTATTCATCACATTCGAAGAAGACATGATTCTTGAAGCATTATAATCGTGAAATATCTAATGTAACAGTATTGTTGTGTTAAATTTCAAGGTTATTCTGAATCAGACACAGGGTTGATTTTTGGCCTAAGTGAACCTCCAGTTTGAGAAAAGACCAATTTTGTACAAAGATGAAATACATGTATAATGAGCTATATAAAAGAAAGCACACACATATGCATTGTAGTGATGTTTAATATCATGCAAATATAATGGATATTTTTTTCAACAAATTCATTCAAACCTTACATATTTTAACTGGTTAAATTCTAAGATATAAGCAATTAACATAATCACCATGCAGTTAGTCTAGTAGGAAAAATTTTCTACAATAAAAACATACAAGATGAAAATTTTCAATCAAATACAGTGAAACCTTACTTTGTGACCTACTCAATATTAAGACCACATCATTATAACAACCACTTATTTCTAGACCTGATTTCTATATTTTCTCTATATTCAACTTAATAATCAGACCACCTCAAAAATATGTATGTTTTAAAAACTATTTTATGAAGTACTACATGCAGGATATTTAACATGCTGAATATAAACAGACTGAAACATCAACATCTTCTATAGATAAATGATTTCATTCACTTGGTATTTTATGTTATTATAAAAAAAATAAAATATTTCTCCGATTGTATCTATAAAATGTTTCGGACAAATGGAAAGAAATGGATAACTTAAGTTCTTATGTAATAAATGAGAACTAGTTCAATACAATAAACAGATCACAGAAACAACAAAGAAATATACCATACCAACAAATTACTGGTACTAGTATATAAGATGTTCCTATCAAGAATTTCTAGGGCATTGAACAATAAAATACAAATTATTTATTATGATGTGAGCAAAATTGATTCACAACAGTTTCCAATGAAGAGTGAGAGAGAAGGGGAACAACTCTTACCGTGACAGTGACGACGAACTACTAGGACTAGACTGGGGACTAGATGGGGCACTACCGCACGTCTTGTATGACGACTGGGTACTCTGACTATCCAATCGAAACACGCTATAAACAAAAGCATTTTGGGTAAATTTAGGAAAGGGAAACAAGGAATGTTACATCATGGTTAGAGGATAAAATTGCAATACAAATTATAAACATAAAAATATGGTATAGTCATATCATGAAAAAATGATCATTTATTGAAGAAAGGTACTTTAAGAATTGTCTTCAAAATAAAACCCAATTTATGTAAAATCTTTTATCAGCCCTACTGTCTAAAGATTATGAGATAAAGATAAAAAACTGAAGATAACATCATTATCTGTATGTAATAATGCTCCTTATTTAATTAATAATAAGTTAAGCCATAATTCATATAATTTATTTCAGATTTTCAACAAAAATATATGTTGCTCCAGACAGGACTTCACTCTTTACAACAGTATCAACATTTGCCAGCTTTAAATTAGTCGCCTTTATCTTTTTTTGTTTTTCAAGTTCAAGAATTTTTTTTATTTGCCACAAACCAAACATGGGAATACAATGGGTTGTCACCTTCCCGATAAATATCTCTTAACTACTTTGATTTGTTCACAAGATTACAAAAAGCCTGATTTACACAGAGTTTATCACATGAGATATTTAGGATACAGTTCTGATTACTGAACCTATGTCTTGTATGACCTTTAAACCAACGTCAATAAATTTGAGATCTTATAATTTAGGATACAGTCCTGATTATTGAACCTATGTCATGTATGACCTTTAAAGCCAATGTCGATAAATTAGACAACTCATAATTTAGGATACAGTCCTGATTTCTGAACCTATATCCTGTATGACCTTTAAACCAATGTCATTAAATTAGACATCTTATAATTTAGGATACAGTCCTAATTATTGAACCTATGTGTTGACCTTTTAAACCACCGTACATAAATCAGACATCTTATAAGCTAAGGTAATAATACCCTAGTCTTTTTCCACAATGGTTTTAATGTCACATCTACAGTCAGGGTCATTTGGGGACAATTCCAGCTTTAACAGTGGAGGAAGGCCCGATGCATACACCAGGGTAAAGTCACTGACATTCTGTAAGCTAGCTGGACAGTTTCATCCAAGACAAATTTCGTTCCTTGAGGAATTCAAACTCACAGTATTGGCCTATGCCTCATAATACTGTATTTCCTCACATCTAAAGCAGACAACTTTTGAAAACATTGTGGCATAAGAAGCCATTGCTTGTAATGAGTAATAACTTCTTTTGCCACAATGTTTTCCACTCTGTCAGAGAGAAATAACCCAATTTTCTAAAATAAGTTTTGTATAATTTCTTTTATTTTGGAAGAGCCTAAAACATGCTTATGAGGCAAAGGGTTAAGGAGCTAGTGATTACTAGTCAGATAACAACCCATCCGTGAAGACCCTAAAATTATGCCAATAAAACACTTTGAATCATTACAATTAAAACAGAGTTGATGTTTATAATGTTATTTATAAGACATGCCAAGATTACGCGTATTAACTGTCTCCCAAATCTGACAAAATCCAAACATAGTGAATATTTTAAACGTGAAAAATTATTTACAAGATGCAGGATAAAATATTAACAAATACATCATAATATATAAACAAATAATGTTATTATCATTTAATTTCATGCAATAGAATAGGTCAATTAGAAAAATGTTAGTAAATGTTTATAGGTGTAAAATATTAATAAAATTGAATACTAATTGTTTGATTTTGAAGAGTACAATGCATACAATCTATAAATCCCGAATGAATTTCTTAAATAAAAACATGTCAGGTAAAATGTGGCTAAAACTATTTGTAAGATACATTAATTTTCATAATTATTTCATAACTACAAGGAGAATTTCTGAGTTTTTTTACAATACACTTCTAGCTTTGGCAATTTTTCAAATTTACCGTAAATTTTCAAATGAAAACCAAAAATTAATAAGCCTCAAACTTCAGTCCAAGAAAGAGACAGACTTTAGGCTCAATCATTCAATTACGCAAGCAGGATACAGCATACACATTGGTTAATATAGAACATTGTAGAGAAAGTTGAAATTGAATATAAACTTTACAAATAAATACACAAGTATATACATATATGAAAATATTTGTCTCTCCATACAAATACTTATTTCCAGAAAATTAAAAATTATGTACTTTTTTCTGGGGCTCAACACAACAGGTAAAGTTACACCAACAGCAAACGTTATTGGGCGACTTTCAAGGTTTACCAGTGGCCGATGAACCCAGAGAATCACCAACTTTCAGTAAGCCAGCTAGTTAGCTACCTCCCAGGTGAAATTAGTCTGGTCCCAGGTAGGATTTGTACTCAGAGGTATGAGGCCAGTGATTACCAGTCAGGGACCATAACCCTGACCTATATACACATAATATGGACTATACTATAAAATTTTGGTGATAAAAGAACAACAAAATACCTTTTATCTTTATGTTTTCTCTCTAAGCTGCTGGAATTTGTGAAATGTAGGCCTTTCTTCGGTGTGGATGGTGAAACCTGGTTGTAACAATATATCAAATAACATGTAGGATAGAATTTCGCAATAAAATATATAGATATATACAAAGCAACTCCACAACTTAAAAATTGTATTTTATTACATTGTCTGTGATGGTGTTAGCACCAAATATGATTTCCCAGACAAACAGTATCTGCTCAGTATCAGAACCTGACAACTTCTTCCAAGAATATCAATACATTCACAAATCTGCATTTCTTATAATTTTCCAGATTCTCGGAGTGAGCTTGTAAGTAAAGGATTGAAACTAGTTATGATTAATCAAGTTAATGAATTAATATTGGACTCAGGATAAAATAAAGGCTAAAAATGCATTCAATAAATTTTATGTCATTTTCGTATTATTGTTTCTGAAGCATTTTGTCTTCAGATTCATGCCGTTAAGCAATGAAATACAATGTATTAAATATAAGCCGATTATCTTTAATGCATAATCCAGAAATGATCTTACTTTTTCAGTCTCACCAACTGTGAATAAATGCGAACCATTGGACTTTCTACTGGAATTAGTGGGTGTGGACGGATCAGTCCCCGATCGGGCTCGGCCCCCACCAAATGTCCGCCGGAAGAAACTTGAGCTCTCCTTGGTACTAGATGGAATTCCCATACAAAACATTTCATCACTTTTTTTCTGTAGCTCCTGATACAAAGCATCAAACAAAGCCGTGCGAGTTCGACCCTGAAAACATCAACATTTCACCATCATCTGATCTCAGACACACATCATGAGAAAATCAATTTTTGTTTTGTTTGTAACAGAATGAAGTACATGTACTGCTAAAATGTTTTATGACGAATGAAGTCTGAGTTTTGAACTATGATCAAGGTAGTAGAAATAGTTTCTATAAATAACACGAAATGAACCAAACTCATGAAATCAAATACAACATAACATACAAGACAGACACCGAAATCTACAAGGTAACATAATTATGCCAAGATCTGCTAATTACTGTTTTCATTATTGGGGTTTATTTGGTGACATTTCAAGCTTTAACAGTGGAGGAAGATCCCAGGTGTATACATTGACTGTCTGTAAACTAACTGGTCAGCTTCCAGACATGTGAAATTTGACTAGGATTTGAACTAACAGCAGTAAAGGGCCAAAGATTACTAATCAGACATCCCCTTTCAATATTGTATTCTCTCTCTACAACAGATTCAATAGAAATCACAAGTTTCTTGGAGAAAAATTGAGAAATGTACTGTGAGATCAGCCTCAATGAGATCCAGCACATGTTTTATGAGACACTGACAGACTGAATGACAAGGAGTCTTATCACCAAACCTCAGGAGGATTCAAAAATGTCACAACAACACTACATCATTAGTCAACAGTTCTAGTGTTCCCAGAGACGTCATCTGGGTGATTTAAATAACCTTTGTGTTCCTAGTGACGTCATCTGGGTGATTCAAATAACCTTTGTGTTCCTAGTGACGTCATCTGGGTGATTCAAATAACCTTTGTGTTCCTAGTGATGTCATCTGGGTGATTTAAATAACCTTTGTGTTCCTAGTGACGTCATCTGGGTGATTTAAATAACCTTTGTGTTCCTAGTGACGTCATCTGGGTGATTCAAATAACCTTTGTGTTCCTAGTGACGTCATCTGGGTGATTTAAATAATCTTTGTGTTCCCAGTGACGTCATCTGAGTGATTTAAATAAGCTTCAAACGATCAAAAATACTATGATATAAGAATTAAGCACTTACATGTAACTTGGCAAAGTTTTCAGCCTTAAAACAAGCTTTCTCAGCATTGAGCAACTTGGACAACAAGAATTCCCTAAATTCTGGACCCTGAAATGTATAAATAAAATTTAAGTGTTGTAAATAATTAAAGAAGTGTACATACTAATGTAATAATTGTCAACAAAAAATATCTTTATCCCCTAAAACTTCTCTATCCCCTAAAACTAAGGTCCTTGCATTTTGATAGCAAGAACAAAACATTTACATACTAAAAACATTGTTACACTGAGAAATATCAATAAAATTTGAAAACAGTTCTAATGCTGTGAAGTGTAGATTCGCCGACCTTGAATTTAGCAGCAGACCAAGGACCAAGTCCACCAAAATGGCTGCTGGCCATAAATTTGAAAGTTCAGGGGTCCAGTAAATTTTCAGTGATAATTTTATTATATCTATGAAAAAAATGCAATATTTTCATCATTTGAAAAAAATGTTTTATTCTTTATTTCGATTCCTTGTTAAAAACATTTTGCAGAGAATAAATTTGCTAAATCTAGTATCCACAGTATTTAGCCAATTTTATGAAATTTTGTGACTACTTTTTGGTCCATTAAAAGTTCATTTGGTCTAGTAAAGTTTGCATTTTCACTGGACCGAATGTCGAGTGCTTAAAGAAGTTTTTTGTGAAAATTGTTTCATTGATACCATCATGGTGACTTTGAACCAAAAAGCCATTCATTGCGGATGATATAAGTAAGTTTTAATGAAAAGCAATAAAACTTTATAGCCTAAACTGAATTACGTACTGATAATATTCCACTATTGAACAAAAATTTCATCAGAAAAACCAACCTTTTCAAATATGCCATCAGCAGGAAGCTTAGGTCCAAAATGTGGAACATCTTCTCGTGCTGTAACAGTCACCTGTGAATAATGATCAAAAACAACATTCATAGAACATAACAACTCCTTCCCATTGATTATTCTCATAATTAAAAGTAATAAGTTATTAACAAACATTGGTTATAAATACAATAAGACAAGTCATCAAGGAATTGACAGGACAGAGGTTTTACCAAATTTGAATTTGAAAGATCAACAAATCAGTCTTTATTTTCAAACATGGTCAATGCAACGTGTGTGTAACAGGTAATGTTAAACCTTGGAATTCGGACAAAAACTAACAAGAAAATTCAAAGAGAAAAGACTGTCTAAGTGCTGACAAGCACCTTGACATACTTTTTGGACATACCCAGTACAAACATGCTTTGGCTTGAAATTGAGTGGGTGGGGTAACATCGTAATACCATACAGAAACTAACCTTGTATTTTGTATGATCTGTATTTGGATCTATTGGTTGTATAACAATATAACAATGTAAGAAATGTGAGGCAATCATGTTTGGAACAAATGGGGTGTTCTCTTCTTGAAAGACAATGGCGACGATGTCATTCCCAATATGACGCTTCCGTTGTACCTAAAAATAGAAAGATACGAATGATTTATAATGTTCTGTTAATTATGTGTGTTGCTCTGTTGTGTTAAAAATGTTCTGTTGCAGTTTGTGCACTCAATTTTTTTCATGTTCCAGTCTGTCACTGACTCAGAATTGTGTTGTTCTAGCACATCATTTGAAAATAAAACAAATTCAATTAATTAGCCCTAAAGCCTAAAGCAATTCCACAACTTAATTAAACATTTCAGAATAATTACCATTAGAGGGTTAAAATTTCACACATCAAGAAATAAGGAGAATACCTGTTGAATGTCATCTTCCTTATAAGGAAGCATGGTTGATACATGGAACATGAGTTCTCTATTATGGAATTTTGTGAATAATGATTCGAGACCCGTCTGTCCGTGCATGGTATCCAGGCCACCACGGTAACCTTCAAAGTTCAATAATTTCACACGTTCTCCTATACATAGTAAGAATTCCTCCATGGCGTTACTATGTGATATATTACCAAACAACTCTTCTTCTTTTGTCTAAAATACACAATATTAATAAACTAACCTTTTAAATACAGTAAAGCTTCACATTGCGACCACCTCAAGATTACAACTATCTTGTTATAACAACCACTTATTTTCGGACCAGCTTTCAATAACTCCCTTATAATTCAACTTGATAATAAGACCATCTCATTACTATTTTTGGGGTCCTAAAGGTGATCTCATCATCAAGGTTATACTGTACATAAATCTCTACACTAATATCTTAATTTCACACTGATTTATTAATCTTCAATACATCAATCAGAGTGATTGAATCAATTAGTTCTGGATCTTCAATCAGTAAATTAGTAACAGGAAAGTCACAATATTGATTAAATCTTGAACCATACTGAATGGATGAATCTATTTTCTTTCACTGGAGTTTCACTTTGCACCAACAGACAGGGTAAATTGGCAGCTTTTCCAGGTTATAACGGTGGAGGAAGACCACAGGTGGGCACATGGGTAGAAGTTCTACCAGCTAGCTTACAGGAAGTTGATGGTTCTACTGTAGAACCATCAACTTCCTGTAAGCTAGCTGGACAGTTACCTCACATCATTTAAATTTGTCTGATTCTGAGTGTGATTCAAACCTACAGCAGTGAGAGGCTAGTGATTATTAGTCAGAAACTGCAGAGGTCCCTACTGGATGAATCAAAAAATTTCTAACAATCATGACACCTGATTCGAAAATTAGAGTAGATCTGCTCATCAGATATTTGTGTGATGTTTAATATGCTATTAAAATAAAACCTACCTGTTTAAATCTTTGATAAATTATGCCAAATTTATAATCATTGGTAAGTTTGTGTTCATCATAATCTACAATCATTGAAGAGCCTTTCGTCGTCAAAACCGGATAAAATTTTTCGCCGCTATATTTTTCACACATTAACTGTAATATAATAAGAATACACATAAGAATCATAACCTGCTTTGTGCGTTGAACTGTTTTATAAAGACCAAACTTTGAAGTCCTTCTATGAATATTAGACAAAAAAGTGTTGATTTCATAAGTGGAGAAGTTGCCAGTTCCTTGTGAAAAGGTAAGTTAGTACTGGTTATTATTCAGTCCAGGAAAACTGGTTAGGTGAACCAGCTGCTGTACATAACTGAAAAATTGTTGAAAAATGTCTTTAAACCACAGTGACAATGTCACATAAAAACAAACTAATTTGAAGCCACCTCATCAACTCAAACTATGATTCTATCTATGGTTGTAAATTTTGTCCATGTTTGAGCACATTTGATATTATTGCTTGAAACATTGGATATGTTTAATCATGTCTAGGAGACACAACAGTCAAAAGGGTAACAACTCCTTAACAACAGGTTATCACTGACAGAAACAATTAAAACATATGATAAAATTGAACAAAGTGTAAATACAATAATTATTCATTTGAGGTAATTATTTTATTTAATTAGATCTCAATTAACATGTAATCAAGACAGAAAGTACCTTAGCTAACTTCATAGGACTAGGAACATCACTGACAGAATTCAAAGGAAATATATTATGTTGTGTGCTATCTTTTGTCCTGAAATAAAAGATAAAAAACGATAATATTTCAATTCTTGCAATGATTTGACTGTTAGTAGCAATATTCAAATTCTGAATAAACTGCAAATTTGAATATCTATATAACTTCTTAAACTGGTGCCAACATTTGGATCATCTGTTATAAAATCTGACAATGATAATAAGGACACTCGTAGATCTCTCATTATTATACAATATAAAGTGTAATATTCACAACATCAAGCTCCATTAATGAATGCAGACATCATAAATGGATTGGTCTTTGAAGACATTTACTATGACTGACAGATTTCTAAGACGGATCTAACATGTACACATTAATAAAATATTCGACTGATGTATTTATTCATACAGTTAAATGGCTTCCAAGGATATGACAAAGTGATAAACAGCTCTTTTGAAAGGATTGTCAATAAATTCTTTCTTGGGCAATTTCAGCATAAATTGAAAGAAAGATAACATTTATTGCCAATATTGAAAAACAGAGGAATAAAATGTAAGCCTGCAGGTCGTATGGTGAGAATTTTTGTATAGAAATCAAACTGGTATATTAGCACTAAATCATTACAATATGATAAATATCACATATCATTTACTGGTATAATCTTACCGCAACATAACTCGTATACTTGATTGATTGTCTATAATTTCCTCCTTAAAAGAGAGCACCATTGGTCCGACGGTTTCATCAAAAGTGTAAGAATTAAAATGTTCCTGTAAAAAATCAATTTATAATTTATAATAAAAGCCAAAATCAAGAATTTAGAGAAAATCTACATTAGCGATACTTAAAGAGTTCTGAGAAAATTTTGTCTAAGACTTATAATAATGAAGTAATGAGTTCATAGATGTATGTTGTTTTCAAGTTTGTGGATGCTCTTCATAATGTATGACTCACTCTTAGAACAAGAAAAATATCCACCACTCCTCACCATTAACAAGATTCAAAATAGAATTGTCTGACATCTTGAATTCTCAGATATGGGTAATAACATAACATTCAGTAGTTTTGTCTAAAGTTACACAACGTTCAAGATATTTTTCCACTCAAAAATTGATTTTCCATATCCATTCAGGACAGAAAAAATAAACAAAGTACAGTGCAACCTCTCCAGAGTGGGCCTCTCTTGAGCAACAACCTCCCTTCAACAATAGCATGATTTTTCCCACTGTACAATTTAACTGTAAATCTAAATTCTCTAGAGCGACAACCTCTCAACAACAGCATAATTTTGCTTCTCTCAAAGGATTTCGCTTTGGACAGGTTGCACTGTACTATGTCTTTTGAGCAATCATCACAAACCAGTTTAGACTGAACAGTGATCTGATACTAAAAGAGATACGGAAAACTTACTCGTCCCAGAAAATGTTTTCTGTAACAATGTGACACTTCATCCAGTTCTATCATCGTACCCTGTAATCTTGACTCCACCCCTTCCTGTAAGTCTCCACCCTCTGGTGCCCCATCTGGAGAATGTATCGTAAAACAACATCCAGGTGGTAAGTGCACCATGGGATATGGACCTTGTTTACTCAACAGCTGAAATATAACAGTTATCAAAAAGTTGAAACACTTGTTAGAGGTTTCAAGCATCTCAAGACTGTAAATTAATGAATGGTAAAAATTTACCAAGACACCAGACCCTATGCCAGAATATTTATAAACACCAGTACCTGCCAATTGTTTTAAGGGATACAAGAACACAAAGAACAGCAAATCTGGATGCAAATGATCACTATATAAGTATGTTTATATGAGTTATAATTTATACATAATTTATACATAAAAACAAATGATCACTATATAAGAATGTTTATATGAGTCATAATTTATACATAATTTATACCTAAAAACAAATGATCACTATATAAGTATGTTTATATGAGTTATAATTTATACATAAAAACAAATGATCACTACATAAGTATGTTTATATGAGTCATAATTTATACATAATTTATACATAAAAACAAATGATCACTATATAAGTATGTTTATATGAGTTATAATTTATACATAAAAACAAATGATCACTATATAAATGTGTTTATATGAGTCATAATTTATACATAATTTATACATAAAAACAAATGATCACTATATAAGTATGTTTATATGAGTTATAATTTATACATGAAAACAATTGTTCACTATATAAGTATGTTTATATGAGTCATAATTTATACATAAAAACAAATGATCACTACATAAGTATGTTTATATGAATTATAATTTATACATAAAAACAATTGTTCACTATATAAGTATGTTTATATGAGTTATAATTTATACATAAAAACAAATGATCACTATATAAGTATGTTTATATGAATTATAATTTATACATAAAAACAATTGTTCACTATATAAGTATGTTTATATGAATTATAATTTATACATAAAAACAATTGTTCACTATATAAGTATGTTTATATGAATTATAATTTATACATAAAAACAAATGTTCACTATATAAGTATGTTTATATGAGTCATAATTTATACATAAAAACAAATGTTCACTATATAAGTATGTTTATATAAGTCATAATTTATACATAAAAACAAATGTTCACTATATAAGTATGTTTATATGAGTCATAATTTATACATAAAAACAAATGTTCACTATATAAGTATGTTTGTATGAGTCATAATTTATACATAAAAACAAATGTTCACTGTATAAGTATGTTTATATGAGTCATAATTTATACATAAAAATGTCCTAAATGCAATGATTTCATTTCATCATTATACACATGGGTGTCAGCTTTGCTATAGACTTATTCCAAGATGGCACTCTTTGGGAGTCTTGGTTTCGTCTTCCATTTTTTGGTATGTTTCTTTGTGTTTGGTAGGTCTTGGATTAGAGGGATTTGGGGAAGGTAGGAATTTCAGTGTTTCTTTTTTCTAGGAATCCTTTTCTTTACCAAAATCTAAGTACTGGTTGAAAGTAATACGCAAATGATATTTTATACAGATTGGATTTTCGTATTGTGATAGAATTAAAATGAAGTACAGTCAAACCAATTTGCAGCCACCTCTGAATAAAGGCCACCCTGTGAATAAAGGCCATTCTTTGAAAAACCACCATTGACTATTTAGAACGACCTCTCAATAAGGGTCATCCTTCGATAAAGACCACATTTTTTTCTTTTCCGAGTGTGGCCTTTGTTCAAAGGTTTCACTGTACTTTAAAACATGCATACAATTAACAGGATGTAATATCTTACCTCTTTCACTGTATCAATGTCTTTCTTCCTTGATAGAGCATCATCAGAATTTAACTGAAATAACATTAAACAAAGGAATGAAATAATTTCATTAGACTTTTTGTAATGTACATCACTAAATAAACCTGATTATATTGTCTGAAACAGATAATTAATTTATACAGGAAATATTTACAACGTTCTCATAGATTTATTTTCATATCAAGATATGATCTATCTGGAAATCAATTTACATAAAGTCCTTAATCATACATAAACTAATCACGTCTAGACATAAATCATGCTAATTTAGAAAGACACATTACAATTCAATAAATTCAACACAATTTCCTTCCATTTTCTACATAAAGATATGTATATAAAAAATAAAGGGAAGTAAATCCAGAAAACTTGCTGAAAATATTCCTATGATTGACAACAATATACTTGTCAGTTTAGATATAGATAAAATGATAAACTCTTCTGTTGACATAAAGAATTTAGAGAGAGAAAGTCAAGTAAAGAATTATTCACAGTTTCTGCTGAAATCCTCATAATTGAAATCTAAATAAAATAACAGGGAGTAATAAAGGAAAGAATATGTTCTATAACACAATACAACACCCAATAAAAGACTGCATGCTAATCTCAAATAGTAACATAAAACATTTTACAATAGATATACAATAAATATGATAAACTCATAATTTGAATGATACAAAATGTAGTACGATATTTAAAACAATTATTTTTCATTTTATAATGTTTAATTAACATGTATATCAGGTTTTCTGTAATGGAGATATAGATTCATCCCTATGAAAGGAGTGTGTTTGAATATTGAGAAGTGGTTCACTCTATTGTCTTACATTGAACAGGTGCTAAAATACTGTGGACAATGATATGAGTTCATTAGGTACATTAAAAATATGTGATGCCTTTTAAATTGGTCATTAACATGCAATGGCCCTTGGGTTATGACCCTTGTTTTTCTATTTCCTTCAATTTATATGTCCCTGTTCTTATGACATATGTCATTATGGCGCACTGTGGTGCATGTGCTTATTTGAACAACAGAAATGGTTAAAAGCTTCTTTTTCTGGGGTTTAATGTTGCATCAACAACCAGGATCATTTGATGACTTCCAGCTTTACTAGCAGAGGAAGACCCCAAGCATACACCTGGGTAGGATTATTGACCACCTGTAAGCTAACTGGAAAGCTTCCCCACTTGTAAAATTTAGTCATGGATGGGATTCAAACTAAGGGCTAGTGAATACTAGTCAGGGGCCAAGACCACTTGACCACCAGGCCCCTAAATGGCTGATACATGTCTAGTGAGATGGTAATCTGAATATGTCTAATAGCAACCATTTTCATGCTCACAAAATGGTTGAATATACTGATTACTTGAGCTGCTTGTTTTGTTTTCATATTAGACAAAGCAATCAAAGATGTCAGCAAAACGATGAGATATATTTATAATTAAACCATATTTAATTCCTGAACAGTTGATTTCAGATACATGTATAGTAACCTAAGATGATTGATTTCTCAAATGACACTGATTTGCTCGTAGACGATTGGGGAAAATAATTCTCATACAATCTGACTGTAATTGCTTTTTTCTGAGTACTGTCTACAGGATTTAATATGTCTCTGCCATTCACAAAGCATTCCTTAGAATTTACTGAAAAGGTAATACAAGGCACTCTAACAGTCCCAGCAACAAGACAACAACTGCTGGTGTTATTTTTGTCCGACACTAACCAACAGGATTAATTTACAATGGGTATGATTCTGTCAAACATAGACATATTGCAAATCATCTTCATTATATGATTTGGCAAAAAGATTTGATTTACACACAAAATATTACAGAATCAAGTAATTTTTAATGCATAGATTTTTATTTTGACATAACATATTATATAACCAAAAGCACATTCAAAACGAAACCAAATTATAAAACAAGAACCGCAAGCACAGTGTTACTTGTTAAGTTTTGGGAATTGTTACTTTTTTTTAACAAAACAAAAATCAATCATGCACAACAAAATTAAGTGGGCGGGGTAACAATCAGTCAGACCTGAAGAGAATGCGGTAACGAGCACCTCTGATCCTCGTAACGTCTGCTCTGACATTTTAGAAGCATTTCGTAGAAATCAGAGCCCTAGACAGGTATAAAAAGCATAAAATAATCATGCAATTAGTGGTTAACTTTGATGCTGAAAACAGATTCAGAGTTAAATAGCAAAGACATGTTATTAAGCTTCATATATAGTGATATAGTTTTTCAAAAGTCAACCCTTGAGGACACACATATCTCTCTTTAAACAGGAAAGAACAATGCATTCACCAGAACAATACCAGAAATGAACACCCCTATTCACAATCATAATTGTGTGATTGACAAAACAATAAGAAATTAAGTCTTAAGATTGTTAATGAAATACATTTAAAGAGAAGAACCTGTCAATTCTCTGAATTAAGCACACTTTGAAAAATATCATTCAATATTAGGTAAAAAAAGAAGAATATAATATTTTAGTTGTTGCCAAAATACCTAATAATACTTCTAAAAAAACACAATATGTTAATTGATAGACAGATGTTTATATGAATGAAATTGTAACACTTTGTGAGAAGAGCACACCCTGACATAGTAAATTATGGTTAATACACAGTGAATTTTAATTAGCCTATTGTATTATACCCAGTAATTACAAAAAAAGTAATTACAGGTTCTGTTATCTACATGGCTTTAAAAAGATCCTGGTTATAATATATTTCAATGGTTCTATTCAAACTACTGGAGTCCGACTTAGTTCTCAATTATCGTAATTTACCAACCAGTTATTTTTATCAAGAATCCAGGTGCTGTGACACAGCTTTCTTTTTAAAATAATTATTCCATTGTTTCATAAGAATAAAAGAACTGTATATGAGAAAGATATAACTTTCATTTTAAAAATTCAAGGCCAAATTTCTACTATGACATGAGCCTTATTATTTGAAATGTAGTAAATAGACCATTGTGTTATACAGAATGTATAAACATGACATTTAAATAGTTTCATTTTTCTACAAAATCAAAAATATTTGAAATACAGAATTATTCATATATTCATTCATCATTAGTATGGTCTTATCATGTATCCATACCCAGCATACAATTTTAAATTCACTATAAGCACAGGAGTAATATATTCGATTAAGTAGAGCTCACTATTCCAGCAAGCAGCTTGTCAACCATGTTTTACCAAGGGAAACAACTTTATAATGATTCAATGACCAGGGGAAGTAACTCACCTTAGCAAATGAAGATATATCACAACGTTGGTCTTCTATTCTATTATCCTGCATGCGAATGATCAGATCAATGAAATCTGAGCCCTGAAAAAATAAAAACAATAATAAAGAGACAATCATAAACAATTTTAAATCATCTTCAAGTATGACCCTTGTAAAATGTATGGTATTTCAATCATTTTAAACCATTCATGAAAATGTTTTCCATTTACAATAATCAAATAATTAATGAAAATGTCCAACAGATTTTTTCATTTGATTAAAGTTGTTAATTTCTAACATATTGGCCAATTGCTTACTTTCAATGTGGAAAGATACCGAAATTTACGATAACAATTCAATGAAATGATCACAAATTTAGTAATGATGATGAAGCCTTAATACACCACATTTATATTTATCAATCAAGTCAACAGAAATAACCATCACACAGAATTATGCTTCAACTCTTGCTTAGCAACAAAAATCTTAAAAAACCTACGAAACAATAAAAAAAACTTAGAACAAGTCCATCAACTTCACCTGAAACAAACATTAAATAGTAACACTGAATGAAAAATACCTTTTTTTTTCATTCAGTTATACATTCCTGCAAATAAACTTTTTATTAATGAAAAGTTACTTATATACCACAAGAGACAAGGTGAAATGATCACCAATTTTCCATGTTACCATGAATTGACGTCAATTGCCTGTCAATATCGCATGATTAATTCCTGTTTATGACAGGAGTGGTAGGACCCCTACTTGAGTTCCCTATTCCTCACTTAGTTTATATCTATACTAGACCACTGCATCATTCGTAGCTGATGTTTTTGCAATATTTTACGATAATGTTGTTCATAGTGTTGCTTAGAAACAGAACAAACTGTTTTCTAACAATTCTATTAAGTAATAATCAATGATTTATAGCTGTGACCATGTTGTGACACTTAAAAATATGAGCAAATGTGTTCTTAAATAATGCGATAAATAACAAATGCGGTAGTTCAAATGCAATTTCCAATGTAACATTTTGTAATAATTATATAGTCATTGATACTGACAAAGAAAGTTTAGTGAAGTCATTAATATTTGGTGCAGAAAGTTTAATGAAGTCATTGATATTTGGTGCAGAAAGTTTGATGAAGTCATTGATATTAGGAACAGTAAGTTTGGTGAAGTCATTGATATTAGGAACAGAAAGTTTGGTGAAGTCATTGATATTAGGAACAGAAAGTTTGGTGAAGTCATTGATATTAGGAACAGAAAGTTTGGTGAAGTCATTGATATTAGGAACAGAAAGTTAAATGAAGTCATTGATATTAGGAACAGAAAGTTTGGTGAAGTCACTGATATTTGGTGCAGAAAGTTTGATGAAGTCATTGATATTAGGAACAGTAAGTTTGGTGAAGTCATTGATATTAGGAACAGAAAGTTTGGTGAAGTCATTGATATTAGGAACAGAAAGTTTGGTGAAGTCATTGATATTAGGAACAGAAAGTTAAATGAAGTCATTGATATTAGGAACAGAAAGTTTGGTGAAGTCATTGATATTAGGAACAGAAAGTTAAATGAAGTCATTGATATTAGGAACAGAAAGTTTGGTGAAGTCATTGATATTAGGAACAGAAAGTTTGATGAAGTCATTGATATTAGGAACAGAAAGTTTGGTGAAGTCATTGATTTTAGGAACAGAAAGTTAAATGAAGTCATTGATATTAGGAACAGAAGTTAAATGAAGTTATTGATATTTGGAACAGAAAGTTTGATGAAGTCATTGATATTAGGATTAGTAAGTTTAGTGAAGTCATTGATATTGGCACAGAAAGGAGTTAATGTAAGAAGATAATAATGTACAGAAATGTCTAGCTACTTATACAGTATAGAAATGTCTAGCTACTTATATGTCTAGCTACCTATACAGTATAGAAATGTCTAGCTACCTATACAGTATAGAAATGTCTAGCTACCTATACAGTATAGAAATGTCTAGCTACTTATACAGTACAGATATGTCTAGCTACTTATACAGTACTGAAATGTCTAGCTACTTATACAGTATAAAAATGTCTAGCTACCTATACAGTATAGAAATGTCTAGCTACCTATACAGTATAGAAATGTCTAGCTACCTATACAGTATAGAAATGTCTAGCTACTTATACAGTATAGAAATGTCTAGCTACTTATACAGTATAGAAATGTCTAGCTACTTATACAGTACAGAAATGTTAAGCTACATACTGTTTGTTTCCTGATCTTCTCTTCCATCTTTGCCTTTGGTGTTGTCGGGAGATGAGACTCACAATACAACTGTCCATCCATATTCTGTTTCCTGAAAGTACAAAATACGGGAAATCAAAAAATGAATAATAGATGGAAGTGAAAGTGACAGTGAGTGTTCATAGCATAGTTGTCAGCAGTACTAATAAGTCCATATCACTGTGTGATAGCTTACTTCAGAGCCAATCCCAGAAGCACTTTTGTAAGAATTGTCAATGTTTGACTGATTTACATAATAGGCAATGATATTACTCTAAATGTTTATTTGTTCTGTACTTTTGTATGTAGGTTTGTAAATAACGAGGACAAGCTGTGTACATGAAGATATCTGATATTGGTAATGCTATTGTGTACTTCACCAAAGCTGTTGCATTGGCTAAATAACATGTATTGAACAATAATGAACATTAAATCAAACTCTGTTGCTTTTAGGTCAAGCTATAAGCACTTTCGCAGGTTGTGATTGTTTCTGATATGATAATTCTAGCAATATATGTAGCAGTGTAACCATTACACATTTTATATTGTAAAGGAAGCTGACAGAGGCCTCCATGGTCGAGTGGCTATGGTCACTGATCTGTAATCACTAGCATTCACTGCTATGAGTTTAAATACCAATGGGACCAAATTATATATGTGAGGAAGCTGTCCAGTCAGCTTACAGAAGGTTGATGGTTCCATCCAAGTGTAAGTCAATGAACTGTTAAAGCAGGAAAGTTGCCAAATGACCCTGGCCAAAGGTGCAATGTTTAACTCCAGAGAAATGGGTAACAAGTCCAGTGCACTAACCACTGGACCATGGTCACAACTCCTAGTTGTTTTTAATAGCTTCATAAGATTTTGTTCTCAGATATTTAATAATTGAATAGTGAAACACAAAGCAACCTGAAGGAATCGTATAAGAGTATTCAGTGAATACAAAACTTCAAATCTGATCCATGACCTCATGCTGACAATATTTATCCCCACCCACTGCATTGTATAACCACTTAGGAAAATTAGAAAATAAAGTAAAGTTACTTTTCTTCTCTGAGTTGGGGAGGGTTATGAGCAACTTTTTCTCATAAAATGCTTTGATACTGTCAACATGTGTAACATACCTCTGACAGAGAACAGAGTCTAGCCATAAATTCTGGGTTTAAATTGTTGCTCTTATCAAGTTGTGCAATTAAAAAGATAAGGTGGTAGTAAAGACAATTGATTTACCCTAGTTCACAGATTTAATAATAATGGTTTGAGCAATTTACACAATGAGATAATTATCACACTTGCATCCACAGCCCGTAGAATTATATTTGATTAAACAAGTGGATTAATACATCAGCTTTGTTTGAATCAGATTTTTTGTCAGAATAAACAATAATAAAAAAAATAGGACATTTCGGAGGAGTGCAAAGACAAAACCAGTGATCACTGGAGACTCTTCAGAAATGAATGTGGCTCATTAAAATGATTTGCAAAGGTTAAAGTATCTTATGTAAACCAATCAGTTAATCAATGAATATCTTTCAAACTAGGCCAAAAAATACACACTTAGTGTTAAAAATTGTGTACAGTGTGTTTAGGGCAACAGTCTGAAAGCAAGGTAGGGTAGGCATTAAGTTTTTCCCAGGAAAATCTTTTTACTAACTTCGACCATATATCAGTTAACAACAAACAAACACTTGGGAAATTTTTTGATACAACTGAAGCATCAGAGGGGATTATTAAGTAGGGCTGAGTCCCCCTAGACACAGATTTCTTTGGCTTTAACATCTAATGTCAATACAGTTTTAATTACATGATAAGTGAAAACAATGAATAATTTGGTTTGTATTCATTCATCATCTGTTCAATGTCATAAACCAGAGAAATACTGCAGGCCTAGATGTTAGACCAAACAAAAAAAACATAACAATGGTATTTCATCAACAGATGGTAACCATGTCTTCTCTTCATTAACTGCACAAACTCAATTTGCACATGAATATTTTAATTAAAGTCTTCAATAAAACATGGTTGTCTGGATTGTTTTCAAACATTAACATCATTTACAACCAATTAGTGAACATAAATTACACCTGTAAGTGACAAGATTTGTGACATAAACATTCACAGTAAATTGAATAATTTCCTAGTTTTATATCATTAACAAAATCAGTAAATTGATACATTGTGTAACATCTGATTTTACCTCAATAATCACCATTGTCAAAACAAAAATTTTTACTCTAATTTTCTGCTCTGCACAGTGATTCCAATCCACAACACAATATATAATTATTGTCAGAAATCCTTCTCACCCCTGGCAGACTTATTTTGCTTTAAAAGGTAACAGATCAAACACTAATGTTCATATCAGGAAATTAATTTCTCTTGTTGAGATCAGAAGACTGACTTCTTTCCTCTATGAGGAAAAAATTACTGATACATATGTACTTATATTGGTCTGTAATAATCCCAAAGTTTATCAACACTTGATTTCAACCATTAATTTATTCCACACGTTATTGATAATAAACAATTCTAGAAGTAAAATTATCCAGTAACTTTGTAAACTTGTCCCTTCTCACTAGATCATCTGATAAACATTTTTACAAACCAGAAAGAGCATTACCACATAATAATATCACAACGATGAATGTGAACATTTACTGAAGTAATACAAATATTATCCCACCACTCAACACATGGTAAGTACACAACAAGTGTATATAACAACACTGATCATACAATTACATCAGCGTGTACTCAAACACACACACAAGCCAGAATCACTTAAACTAGAAACATGGACACCAACTTCACCATTAAGTACCTCCTTTCCAATATCAGCTGACCAAGAGGGGAAGTCTTCATTCTGTATAGATATGTCTCTTATACCTTACTGAACAGACAAAGGACCACCAATACAATATGCTTGTAAGAGAGACCAGGATTGAGTAAGATGATAATTGCCTTTGAACTAATTGTCCTTCAGCAAATTTATGACAAAAGACATGAACAACAAAGCCGGAAAATTAGTATGATGGAAATATACAAGATTTCTAGCAACCATGATAATTATATGTGATTAGATACATTACAGGAAAATGTCCCAAGAATTTTAGTAAATACTGCAGTGTTTCAGGAGACAAAATGCTCTCAAATTTCACATGTTTAAGGCAAAAAACTTTTATGTTAAAGACCACATTTGTGTTTAGGGCAACATTCTGAAAACAGCTAGATAGGATAGGCAGTTTCTTTGTTGTTTTCTTTTTTGTAGTCATTTTGCTGACTTAGATCATTTAACAACAACAACAACCAAACATTGGAGAATTTTTTTGAAAAGTGTAGGTCAGGGTGGGGGCGGTAACTGGGAAGGCACAACTTAAAGCACAATTTGACAAGTTGGAGATAAGACATTGAATGAAAAAGATTAGATATTTGGTAACATGAATAGGTAACATGAATAGGTAACATGAATAGGTAACATGAATAGGTAACATGAATGGTAACATGAATAGGTAACATGAATTGGTAACATGAATTGGTAACATGAATAGGTAACATGAATAGGTAACATGAATAGGTAACATGAATAGGTAACATGAATTGGTAACATGAATATGTAACATGAATTGGTAACATGAATAGGTAACATGAATAGGTAACATGAATTGGTAACATGAATAGGTAACATGAATAGGTAACATGAATTGGTAACATGAATAGGTAACATGAATAGGTAACATGAATTGGCATGGAATGAGTAATTATTATTACTTCAATTATAAATGACAGATGTGAAAATGTACTACTGGAATTATATACAAGGGGTTAAAATGATTTGTATATAGGTTGATATAAATGAATACAGTTAGAATATAAGATATAGAATTGTTTACTTTGAAAACATCATGTTCATCAGTATTCCATGTCTACAGTGCAAGATCATCCAATTATAACATCCATATATTAATGAAACAATATCTATTAAGAGCTCCAGAGAGATAGCTCAGTACATTAAGGGTTGTCCAAGCAGTCAGAGAATTTTTAGTACATACCAAATCTTTCAATGTTTACAGTGACATATTTTTATCTGTATTTATCAATGTTATTCTATTTTTATAACCGAATGAACGACCCGCCCAGCATAAATCCATACAATCAAGCAAGATTATTTATTTTGACATGTCAACAAAGGCACAAATAAATCTCTATTGTTGTGTTAAATAGCTTAATTCATCACAGAATTTATTTTTATTGCGGAGGATTATAAAGGTAATCAGCAGAAATATTTCCATAATGTTAAATATCCACACATATATAAACAAAAGATTTACGCTGATTTATAATACCCCACATAGTTTTACGATTAGAAACAAATTTTAAACCATTTATCCTTTCCTTAAATTTAACAGCTTAAAGTTCAAATCTTGTTTGGCAGGAAATTTGTACAATAACGATAATTGCAATAATTTAAAACAGTTGTATAGAGAAATTAGAGACTAAAATAATTGACTAATAAAGGAGTTTAAAACATCAAACAATAAATGCCTAATTAAGGAAATTATCAACAAACATCAAAGTTATAGATGTATATCTGTCTACTAATTTATTCACGGGGAGAACATATTGCTGAAAGATATCTGGGCACTGCATTTAAATAATGCATATCATAATTTTTATCCTCCTTTGAATTTTTAAGATATTGGCTCTCAAATCAAGGAAAAATACCTCAGAAGACAACATATACCGTAAGTTAGGCCATACTTAAAAAAATTGCAAGTTTGCAGTTTTGCTACTGACTCACCAAGATGTTTTTACACCAAAGCAATATTACAGATTTTTTGTTTCTTATTCCAGCTTATCATTATCAAGCATATAATGTAAACAAACAAAAAGTGCCAACCTACCTACCTACCTATCGTAATTTCCTACTCACTGTTAAAAGTTTGGGTCATGTAATTGCAAACCAACATGTTTTTAAGATGGCTATAGTTGTGTAATTAGAAATTACAAAAATGTGTCTAATGTCATTTCAATTTTAACAATAAGACATCACTACATTAATGAACGATTAACTAATTGACTGTGGAGTTATTTTACCTTCAAGAAAGACAGTACCAGATTCTGAGTGCATAACAACCGAAACACATTAATGTTATCTAACAATAATTTAAAAACAGGATCTAAAGTTTAATCCACCATTCACAAAAAAGACAAATTTTAATGAAATTTTTGGCAATTTACAAGTTCAAGATATTTAAACATAAGAAACAAGTCATTAACAAATATAATTAAACAAACCTTAATATTAGCATTTGGCATAGGTACAGTAACCCTGCCTGAATGACATCTCATATTCAATGAAGTCAGCACATACATTCATACAAATATATGAAATTACATCTATCGTTTACCAACAAAAAAATAAGTTTATCCTACCATACAAGTCTTTTAGCATAATTTTCAACATCAATAATAGATCAAGAATAAGTGTATAACAAAATTACAAGTTTCCATTGTAGATAAAACTATTCTATATTTAACCATAAATACACAAATACAGAGGTAATCCAAATCATAGCCTTACCTTAAATAGAAAATAGTTCCGTTTCAAGTCTAAAGAAATCCTACAGCCTTTTAAATATTAAACACATTAAACACTAAAACAATCACCATAATGTCTATAAGACCTTGCAATTACTGTTGCTAACCAACATAAAGATGGCTTCCATTATAATTCAGCTACCATGTGCTCCTGTCTCCCCCTCAGGTAGAGTAGCATCATTAGAATCATAATTATCTCATTGTCACAGAGAGCCTTCTATATATAATATCAAAATAACCTTTTACAGAATCAACAAGTTGTCCCTGCAGCATAACCAATTTGTTACTTAATTTAAATAATGAACAAAACAAAACATTGTTGCCTTATGTTCTCCAAATCAGTGAAAGTTAGTTGCTGAGTTATTTTTGAATTTCAAACCTTAAAAACCTGCGAGGGTGAAAGAACATCAGTGAACATATAATGTCTTTTAAATGGCAGACCTATTGGCAATCCTTGCTTTGCCTACACAAAGATACAAATTGCATATGAATTGGTCTAATTTTCTCAAATTTGTCAATATTATGTTCCAGAATGCCAAGAAGGTTTTAATATACTTTTTAGGCATTGTATCTTAGATTAATTATAATTCCTTCTTATCTTCATGAAACTGAACTCTTAATTAAATGTCATCAGAGTATCCTTTAGATACCATAGATGGCAACATCCTCCTCCATATTTCCCAGAAAACCACCATAATTAATGGACAGATCTAATTACAGAAAGGTTATCATGACCTGAAAGTTTTGGCCAAAAAGTACATTTCAGTGTCTGGACAGAGTGTTACTGTAACAACATATCAGTTAAATTTCAACATTTGCACCACTAAAATGAGAAAAAAGCCAAACTTTTGTACAAACAAAACGCAGGTAAAACCATATTTTTTATAATAAAAATCGGAGAAGCCAATCTTATGGATAGCAGCGAATAAGTGAGAAATGACAGTTCCTGATAAATAAGAATGTAATATGATCAACAAGATGTTTTAGGGTATTCAATGTATCTGCCAACAACTCCTGATTGCAAATACCATGTGTTCAGAACAGCTGCTACAAGTGGAGATGTAGACACAGTCCTTGTAGCTGAACAAATGGATAGACAATCTAATGTATGTCAGAAAACAAAATCAATCTGTGAGTTCCTGAAGGGGTAATATTGACATTTCTAACAAAGGATGAGCAAGCAGCAGTAGTAGTTAAGTCAGCCAGTAACAGCTATGGTTGTAGGTGCACATGACCTTCATCTAACCTTGGATGAATTTGGTAGTTCCACATGCATCTATGTCTTACATTTGTGATGCAGCAGCAGATTAACAGCTAAGGAAATAAAGAATAACTCCTGAAAACCGGACTTTCTGAAAACCGGAATTCTCTGAAAACTGGACTTCTCTTCAATAGTTCTACTAAAACTGGAATTCTCAGAAAACAGGACTTTTGGCCCAGTCCGAAAAGGATCAATTTTTCAGGGGTTATTCAGTATTACCAATAAACAACTAAGTTCTTAGAATTACATCGATAAAAAATTGTCTGGATTTTTCATAGCAGAATTGTCCTTAAGGTAGTGTATAATATTTTGCTTTCTACAGTTTATATAATATACCTATGGTGCTGTCTCCCATAACATCAGCTCAAAAGACTGACTCCCTCCAAGAAACGACAGTAAAGGTACACATACACAAAATAAAAAATACCTGCTGTGAAAGTATCAATTCCCTCCAAACAACTCCCTCCAAAGAACAATACTTTTGTGAATCCGACAAGTATTGCTCTTTGGAGGGAGCACAGTACATCAAACAGCAGCTCAAAAAGAAAAAAAAACTTGACAGGCATTTCTTTCATGAAAACTGCCATACTTGTCAATTTTACATTTGGGAACTTCCAAGCAGCTACAATGTCAGCTTAACAGGTACAGCCAAGATTAGATGTAGTTGGTTGAGGTGTGCTGAATGCAATAGGAGATATCATGAAAGCTTCCAAACATCCCATTGACAGTATAACAAGTCTCCTTTAATACTTAATAGGAACATGAGATAGATGATGATATTTATACAGAGAACAGTGAGTTTGTTAGATGAAAACAAGCAGATATCATTACAGTTGATTTAACAGTAGCATAGATAGGAGTTTATGAAGTAAGACAAGCAGAGAAACAAAGTTATCATTACATTGTTCCTTCTGTATTGTTTCCAACAAGTTCTATCTGTGTGGAATGATAAACATTGTAAGCTTTAAGCTTGGATTGAGAAAACAAATTACCTAGATCTAAATTCCTCACATTGTTAAATTATGCTCTGGAATCAAATACAATCACTCTGTGGTTTTATCTAATACAGAGGATGGGGATGGAGGTGGGAGGCAGAAAATGACTCAACATTAGGGGAACGAGGTGGGGGGGGTAAAATGACTCAAAATTATGGGATGGAGTGGGGGTGTTATGAGACAGAGGTGGGGAGAGTAAAATGATACAGAATTATATGATGGGGTGGGGTGTAAATGACTCAAAATTAGAGGGACTGAGCTGGGGAGAGCAAAATACCCCAACATAACGGGATGAAGGTGGGGAGCAAATGACTCACCATTTGGGATTTTGGGAAAGTATCTAGTGATTAGTTTAAACAATGACATATAGATGGATAATGTTTACATTGTGTGCTATAACAAAAATGAATACCAGTCAAATAACATGCAGCATATTTGATGATTCACAAGCTTCAATTGTTCAACACAGAAATCATGAATGTTTCAAGTCAGATCCAGACAAAAGCTCCATCTGGCAGAGAACATACACAACTATTAGAGTAAGTTGGTTTTTTTCTCATTTGTAATGAAGAATGACATAAAATTATAAAAAAAATGCTAAAACAACCAATTGTTTACAATACCTGTTTTCAAATTCCATTATTTTTTAAAAAAAATAAACCTGTGAAACTAGAACAAAGATGACTCAGCTAACAGTTCTTAACCTTCCAGAAAAACATCCCTTGAAATAAACCCCTTAACTCCAAACTGTATGTCTACAAACTTAACATTTCCTCTTTAAAATAAACACAACAAAAAAGACAACAAATACGTAATGTAAACATGGAACCGACATTGATAAAACTAATCATGTAATGTTGCATTCCTAAATTCTTATCTAGGTTGTTAAATTTAATGAAGCAATCAAATAAGACAGAATAGTAAATCTTAGCTCAGTATAAATATTCTTACATCTGTTCTTAGAAGGAACTGACAAGTCAATTAGTGAGCTGTATCCTGTGGCTGTATCCACCGGGCAGTGAATTAATATCCAGATATATATGTAATCATTTACAGTCATGTAATGCAACAAAACTTGAAACACGAAAAACTGACACAATTTTTAAAAAAATGAAGAAAAATTTTGTTAAACCTGGATTAGGCCAGAAAAAAATAGTAGTGTTTACAGTTACCTGTGCAATCCTATTTTTTAAAATTCTTACAGCAAATACCAAGGTGTCAAAATATTTTAGGACAAATCACTCCTCCAAAGTACAAAAGGTATGTTTAGAAATAAAATGAAAAAAAATTGACCCCTACCTACCCTAATTATTTTGGTCAAGTAACCATAAACCTGGCCATTTTTTAGCCTAATCAACCACTTCAATTAACAACAACCTGTACAAGTCAAGGATGAGCCAAATATGAATATGTAAAAAGATATTATATAGTTGTAATATTACTTGCTGTCGTAATTTTCCTCATTTACAGGTCTATATCATGAGTATCAAGTTATCAAACAGGATATTTAATTTTCTAATTCATCCATTTTCAAGAAATTATATATTTCTTCACAAACAAAACGAAAAACTGGTAAAGTATTCCAACACACCTTACTATCAATGACTCCATGTCGTACAGTAAAGTTTTCATCATAAAATATTCAAAATATATTACATAAAAAGCAAATATCAGTATTCTATTTATGAATTACGTTACACCTATTACAATAATTTCATACATTTTTGGAACACTTAAAATCTTCTAAACTAAGGCTGACTACCTAAAAACATAAATCCAACCACGCCCTGTCCATAAATGTTAAATTTCTTGATTACTTACAAACGATTATTTAATTGAGAAACGAGATAAGACTGATCAAGATACTAATGGACTCTTCATGGAAGTACCGGTAGTAACATGTAACGAAATAACTGTACGCATAAATAAAACCTACTATAAAATGTACAATACATCTATTTATGACATCACTGCAAAAACCACTCAGTTTACTATTGAAGGCTACTCAAGTTTCTAATTATAAATACAAAACAATGCATCCACTGTTCATACAATCATGCGCTTCATATTTATGTTAATTAAAACAAGACAGATCCCACTTGACAGCGGTAATCAAAGAAAGCTGAGCTGTGGGTGGGGCAAATTTTTATATAAAGTTGTAATTAAATTCTTAACAATTTCAAGAACTGCCCTTGATATACTCGGTACATTTTTCATAGCAGAAGAAAAACTAATAAGACAAATAAGAAATATTAAGTGATTCAACAGAAATATCAAAAAAAAATTCCTCATAATCGTTTACTTTGAAGATAAATATAGAAATCTGAGTATTTTTTTATTGTTTTTCAGTAAATTACATAATAGAAAGTGGTTGAGTTTTGAACAAGTATGGGGACTTGAACATATGTTCACTAATAAGGTACTATATTACAGATTTACTATCAAGTATTTACTACATAGCTGAATATTCTCCACGATTGCTCTATGTACAATATTTCATCAACAAACAAATTTAAGATTTATAATCACATACTTAGTAAAATTTGTAATTAACCCCAAAGGCCACTTGACCATAACATAAAAATTGATTACAATCATAAAATAATCATAACCTTTACAATTATCAAGTCAGGCAAAAAATAGCAGTTGAATATATCGATACAACGATACAACGATACAACGTGACTTTTTACAGTCAAAGGATAAATGATATTTTCAGAAGACATTGATCTACCAGGTTCAAGATAAGTATTTATGCCGAATCGGTCCCCTTAGGCCATATATATCACAGCTGAGTATCACATCATACCAGTAGGGCACATTCAGTAGGTATGACCTTTCTACCAAACTTGATAAGGTTTATAAATCTTGTTGATTAACTTAGAGTTGCTGAAGTCAAATGAGGTGCCCCAGGTTATATGTTAACAGTTAATTACACTCATACTACAGCTAGTAATCATTATCACTAATTTTTAGTATCAAACTTTCAGTACAGATGTCCCATATCTAGAAAGTGAAATAAATTGTTGACCAGTTACCTGATCTGTCAACATGATTTACCTTGTGATCCATCTTGTATGCATCAAGCTGTCACTGCACAGTGGGTGGGGTATATATAATCTTTTTTATTGAAGTTTCAAAGCAAATGTCTGTGCAACTTAACCACATTGATAAAAATATTAACAATTTATACATACTAAAGTAAACAAATATCTCTTAGTGTGTTTCACAAAAGCATTGGCGGCATTTGTAAGGAATGCATTATAATGGGCGACATTTGTAAGGAATGTAGAATAATGTAAACAACTTCACTATGAGCATTGTTCACATTCAATTTGAAATTTACATTAAATATATCTAGTTAGCATCATTTGAGTTCAATATTATCCATGGATGTTCAACAACCACTTCAGTAATTGGAATTATCAACCACCTTTTATGACTGTATGACACATAGTTTAGATTTCCAGCATAGGTAAGATTACAGAACTTTTTGTATAGAGCTGACACCTTAAGATTACTTAGTTGATTAGATAGTGAATGAAACAATTAATCTAAATCATCCGCTTTATTGCAAACAGAAGATCGATAGCAAATCAATTAAAAACAAGAAATGTATTAAAGTATTAAAACCACTCGACCAATTAATTCACCAAAACTAAAAGGCCTATTACAATTCATTTCGAAGTTAAACAAAAACTGTCAACTCAATAAAAACATGATGTAGATTATGTATTTTGAAACTTGAAACAATGGACCAGCAACTGATATCATCAATAAAAGATTTTTATCAGTGATCCATTATGGTATAGAACACACACCTGTGCCATGAAATAAACCTCGAATACAGGGGCAGTGACTCACAAAGAGAATATAGAGAGAATCAGCTGATACCATGGAAGCCAAAACTACCTCCTGCACTGTCAGTGAAGAGTAGCAGAGATCACTCAAGGCATTTAATTACTACTCAGTGAACCTCCTTTAATCTACACTTGAGTACAAATACAAGACTTAATGCTGCAAGAGAAAACTGAAGCATCCAAGAACCTCAAACACAAACAGAAAACACATAAACCCCACAGGCTACACAGCTGTATTTGAAGTTGGGAGGCATTCCACAATGTAATGTATTAAACTTGTTTTTGTCAATTGTTTTAAATCAGCAAATTTTCTTGACATCCCAAAACTGTGAATAACAATGCCAGCTTTGTTGGTTTGGTGATGTTTTACCTAATATCTAACATAATGTATGGCTTTTAAGCTATGTAAATTGTGAGACAGTAAGTTTAATTATATTAAATGTAAGGTTGAAATGATCCTATTTTACCACAAAGACTTGTCAATAACTGTAATTATGAGTAAATGAAAGAGTTCAATGTTATCATTAAAGGGTACTAAAATTCTATAATATCCATCTCATGTGACCTTTGGCTTGGAACTGACAATATTAACAGATGTTTTATTACCATGCTTTCATTCCTAAACCATAACTTTTATAATGTTACCAGGTTACAACAGCAAAATGTCACATTCAATTCTTGATCAGTCTTTCTCCACACTTAACACAATATCTAATAAATCTACTGACTTTGTTGGTGGCAGAGAGTGCATAAAAGCAATTTTGAAAGGTTTTATTGCACAATAACACAACAATTTACTGCAGGGTGACCAAATAGTATCCATACTGAAGTGAACATATGTATAGTACAGCCACTTATAGGGTAGGGTTGGATGACAGCATTAATAATTTCAGGATTGAGTGGGTGATTTTGTTAAGGAAGCTAAAAATAATTATAGACAAAAAGCTAGAAGTGGTCCCTCAGCAGTCAGCCTATCATGAAATTAGGATTGCCAAATTATCATTACTACCTTTATACAACATGACCACACTTTGTGGTGACTGCAGGTTCATTGTCTGTACAGAATGTCTATTTGTGAATCTGTGAGGTAACCTGTGACATTTAACTATCACCATTAAAACATAGATACCATGCAAGCATCATGCACTTTGGACTAAAATAATAGTTTTTATTACAGAAAATTCAATTCAAGATTAATTAAGTCAGAAATAGTTTATAGGTCTGTTTTGAGTACATTTTAAGAAGATCAATCATACACATATACTTAAATTCACAAGGAACTTTTTTTTCTACATTCTTCAATCAGGAGGTAAAATCACCAGGAACTCTTCAAAAGGGAGTTGTAGACAAAGCACTCTTCAAAAAGGAGGCAGAACAACAACAATGTTAACCATCAATCAAATTTCAAGGCCCTAGGTACTTCAAAATATTTTTCTTGTGATTGTAAATAAGATATGAAAAAGAGCAATCAAGATAAAGAATTATAGTTGATTTGGGTTCTTAATTAAAGTTGTGGTGGTCCCACTTTAAGTCAACAATCTTCAGCAAACAAAGCAGGAAGGGAGTTTAGTGGTTTAACATGATGCTATCTCGTTAACAGTTTCAGATACAATCATACACATTATAGACAACCACATTTTGTTATGAATGCATTTAAATGAAACAATTTCAGAATCACTGATATGTGACTGATATTACTGCTATCCAATACCTAAGTCTGTTGTCTTCTTGCATTCATTTAAATTCATACAAAAACATACCCGCAATGTTTCATAACAAATCCATTAATCAGAGAGATTCAAATCAAGCATAACATTGAAATACTAGGAGATGTTGATGTAATTTCTATGATCTATCATTCATAAATTGAGTAACTAGTTACAACATACAACTCAATAAACAATGTGGCTACCTCGGTGGTACTTAATGACCAATCAACTAAGAAGCTTACAATCTCATGAAAAAAGCAACATACACGTATTAAAATGACAATAAACACACCATACAGCTAAACCCATCATTACAAATGCTATCATAACTTACCACAAAAAATCTCACAAATTCACTGAAAATTTAATCCAAATCACAGGAGGCTTTTAATGTCACCCAATACACATGTATGTAGTCACATGTAAGACATTAATTCACATCTGAGAAATAAAATACTACAAAACAGCCTCACAAATATTATCCATGCTGTATTCATCAAAATACAACAACTTTGTAACCTTACACTCAAACATTACTACACGCATATTATCAAATCATTTTGAAATCCTAGAAAATATTTGGCAAGAACCAAAATTTACTTCTTAGCTTTTGCCATTATTTTATCATTCTACTTTCTAGCCAGTCACAATAAAAGTTGTCTGTAAACAAATGTATTCCAGAAAAAAATCAAAGCAGTGGAAAAATCAAAAGTGGCGGGATTTAATGTTTGATGTAAAACAGATGAGAGCCAACCAAACGTGCTGGTTATAAAATACCCTACCTCACCATCTGATACACAAATTATTACAAATTTATGTGGAATTTATTGGAAAATTATCTTTTACTCAACCATTCACATAAAATTTCATGCAAACAGGCCAACATTATTTTTTTTTGTGTACTCTGTTTTATATGAAACCAATATTTCTCAATTACTTTTTGTGGAAAAAGTATCTTGTTAAGTTTTAAAAGTATTAAAACAGCAAAACAAATAGAATGTTAGATAATTGTACAACAGTTCTCCTTTCTGTGGTCTGTAGTACAATTACACTCAAATATCCAGCAATTTAGGTTCAACAATATCTTTCTGTATACAAAAACCTCAACACAGTTTAACATGACATTGCTGGAAAGGTATCTGGCATCTTAATTGTTTATTTCAAAGAAATCTTTACCATCATTAAATCCTATTTAATGTAATGAATACTAACTTTCAGCACAGTGTAACATAAAACCTATTTAGTTGAGAATTGTTGATTTCTGTGTAACAACTTTTGATTTCAGACCAAGATACTGGTAATGATTATAGTAACATTTCTCTACCACACCCACTGCCTTTATTTTTTTTCATGAACCCAGAGTTTGTTAGAATTAAGTTAAAAGTCAGACTTCTTCGAAAGCCTAATGTACATTAATTACAGAGATAATTAGACAGAAATCATTATAAAAAAACATTCAACAACAGAGGTAACATTGTTTCTGGTCTACAAGGGCAAAGATTAAGACTGGTTGCAAGGTGGAGCCACAAACAATATAAAACAGTAAAAACAGAGTTCAAGTAAAGCTTACAAACATCATAAAATGTCCTTAATATAGAATTAAACGAAAAAATTAAAGACCGCAGTAACAGACGAACCTTATTTAACAGTAAGCTGTAAACAATGGTTAGCTGTGAACAAAAGCCACTCGTCAAAACATGCTTATTGGAACAAGATTGATTTAGCATCTGAACAATGGTCAACTGTAACTAAAAGTCCTTATTTCTTATATACTTTTAGTAGCCTTTGTTCACAGGTTTGACCATACATAAAACAAGGTTCAAGTAACAGGTTTTTCTGCTTAGAAGAGTTAGAGTAGAGGCGGGGATGGTGATATAAGGAGAAAAACGGAATAACCGTTTTTGTGGAGTATAATCACTGTATATTTTATGATATTTCCTTGATGCAGTGATACCATACAACACATACAAGATAGGCAAAGTTCAAAAAGGAGTAGAAAACACCTCTATAGGTAGATAAATGGAACACCAAACAATGGGAAGGTCTATAGTATATCTGGCATCACAGCAACTGTTGAAATATAAGAAATCTATGATTGATGAACTTAAAACATGAAGAGGATGTCAATGAGTTTGTGAGACTGTGGGATAGCAGATAGTTCAACTCTCAGGTAAAATCAGGGATGCTAGAATATTGGAATGATTGAAGTGGTTAATCACCACTGACTGTGCAGCTGCAAGATCATTGGGGGGAAAACAATTGGAGTGTGGGAATAAAAAATAATGTGATAATCATCAGGATTTTTGATGGAGGCAGTCTGCATGAAAAACTTTTTTACCTGTAGTCCTTTGGACTATATTTTGCAGAAAAAGTTATAGTCTGAACCATATTTTTATAGTCAAAAATTTTGAATAAAAAAGTGACACAATTTACTAATTGAGTTTAATTTGTTAAACTTTCTGAGTAAACGAAACAGGAAATTAACGTTGTCAAAATGTTATAGCCTATCGGACTACAACTTTGCAATATTTTTCTAGCCCGAGTCATTTTTTTATAGCCTCGGGCTCAGACTATTCACATTTTTCGCAGACTGTGGAGGTTGGCTCACAATTAGGTAACCACAAACCCAATGCATCAGCAAAACTCAAAAACATGTGCCCTATTAAGGTAACAAGATTTTCTTTACAAGTCTCATAGCATTATGATGCAAAAATCATAGCAATAATTCAAATGCATTTATAAATTAACAGATTCACAATGACTAAATCTAACAATTCTGATCTGGTTTCACCAGGTTAGCTCAATCAATAAGGTGCAAATTCTCAAATCTCGAGGCTGTCTATTACCAGGACAAAGTACAAGATTCTCAGGAAGAATTTCTTCAGAAAAAGTCATTAATATTGTGCTCCATGTCTGAAAACACTTTGAATTTTGATTCAGTCCATAGTGTTCAGACAGTCATACAAATTGAAACAAATATGTAGAAATATCCAGCATTGTACTCAGTTATCATAAGCCCAACTAACCACAATGGTCATACATAAATATTATATGTGAGGCAAAATGTCCGAGTAGATATCATGTCTCTAATAATTCACATAAATAACCAAATGTCACTTGTCACAAAAATTAGTGTTAATACAAACTATCCTACAAAAAATATCACATAGAAAGAGTCTGCAATGTGAAAGCATTCTTATGTTAACAATAATGTTGTTGTAGTTGTCATGATTACAATGGTGGCCCTGTAATACCTTTACTAATGGTGTGTTCCAGTAACATGCATTTATGTTCTGTCAAACATAAGTTAACTAGTACCTGTGAATGAAGGTCACTGTGCAAAAAAAAAACACTTTAGGGCACACATTTTTTGACATAATAGATAGACATCAGCGGTTGTGTGGTTATGGTCTGACTAGCTGTACCCAATCCTGCCTGCACCCATATTTCACGTGTGGGGAAGCCGTACAGCCAGCTTACGGTGGGTCAAAGGTTCTACTAAGGTGCTCCCACTTTTGAATCTTCCTCAACTGGAGGTTGCTGAATGATCCAGGCTGTTCTTGCAATGTTAAACCCCATTGAAAAAAATTGATTCAAATTACTCTCTTAAAAATGCCAATTGTACATAGAGGCCATATATACTTTCTTTGGCGACTCCTATTACAGGTATATATAAAACTTCACACTCCAGTTTTTATCTCCATACGACTTATATGGTTACATAACATCTAAATCATAATAATCTTTGTTTTTATAGAAACAGTCCAGAACCAAGTTCATATGAAGTTCAGTTTTTAAATGTCAAGCATTATTGGTTTTAATCATTATTTATTGACATGAAGTGTCGTGTAAGTAAATTATTTGAAAAGAATTACTACAGAAAGTTTAAAATGAAAATGACAAAGCATATTCTTAATAGCTCAAGGCTTAAAAAGGTGGGTCATAAGTTGCCTTCTTAACAAGTGGCTAAGGAAATTGATCTAAAACTGGCAATAAAGAACAAAATTAGAGAAAGCTTAAAGAGGTCCAAATTAAAAAATACAATTTCTTGAGAGATAAAACCTTTCATTGAACTAAGAGATAAGGTATAAAATAAAAAGTTCCTGGCTTCCACTAATCTGACTTACCCAAGACTACTTTTTTGGTCTCGGTCATTTTTCTCACTGATATTTTCATCTTCATATGAATTATATCTCTAAATTTGTAAAAATATACTTGAAAAAAGTTTTACCAACCTACTGACACTATATTTTTTTGGCGATGTTTGTGGAAACATGGTAATTTTCTGTTTGCGACACAAAAAATGCTAACAGAACATAAAACATTCTTTGTTTTACAGACTGCATGAACCCAAACTTTCGAACAGAAGCAGCGTAAGTATGCCAATTTTATTACAAAAATAAACTTTACCACCTATCAACTGAACGGCTCAATCAAATCTAGCTAATTAAGAGATAATTAGGTAAACAGGAAGAAAGTGTGTATGACTAATTATTTTGTCCAGATCTTTTGTAAACAAACTGATCTCATCACTGCCAATTATATCTGACAGGTAGGAGTCAAGTAGAATACTAATATACACTTAACTCTTTTCCTCATAAGCATATTTTGAATTCTTTCAAATTCAAAGCTAATATACAAAACATCAATTTATTTAAGAAAATCAGGTTATTTTTCTCTGACAAAGTGGAAAACATGTAGCAAAAAAACATTACCAGCAATGGCTTCTTTTGCCACAATATATTTGAAAGTCGTCTGCTTCAGATTCATGCAGTATTATGAGGCAAAGGGTTAAAATTCCCACAATCCGATCATCCAGTAAACTAAACAGAGCACAGTCCTAGTTTTAATTCCTCATATACAGTTTCAATAGAAAAGTCAATCAGTAATTAAGTCTCCAAGATAACATTCTGGTGTGAAAATTCCTGATCTATGATGGAACTAATCAAAGATATGTTACAAGAATTTACTGGTAGTGAAGATAGATATAATAATGGGGATGAATAAATTGAACATACAGTAAAATGTTACATAGTGACTGTCTCAATAATATGACCACCTTGCTATAATGACTGCTTATTTTTGGGCCAGCTTTCAATAACTGCAATATGATTCAACTTGATAATGAGACTACTTCATTATTATGACCGATCTTTCAGGTCACCACGGTGGTCTAATCATTACGTTTTTATTGTACAATATCATCTAATAACAGATGATAGTGTCATTGAATGTTGTACAAATTATGACTGAATTAGTCATAGACTGTAATAACAAACATATAAGAACATATTCCTCAAACACTAACCCTGAGTATACAGCGGGTGTTGTCAATAACAACTGATGGTACTGTGGGTGCTAGTGACACAGAAACAATTCACCTAAGGTATTATCAGAAAAAATTAATGACTGTATCTCATACAAACAACAACAAACAATGTATTGACAACAAACAACATTATTTACATCATCACTCAGCAGCTGGTCCAAAATCTGGCTCAGTCTTTATCACCAATAAAACTCTCACATCATCCATAAGTTAAAGCTACTACAGTTAATTATTGCTGTCAATCTAATACACTGCTGATGATGTTGATAAGATATGTGATAATGATAACATTAACTAAGACTTGACCATTTTATTATGACATCAATCAGCGTAATACTTTCCAATACAGTTGTCAGGTTTCAAAATCACATAAAATTAATGATAACTAAGTCGCCAACATAAATGCTGCTGAACCCGAATTCATTAAAACTTACGCTGATGACATTGACAATATTGTTGACACATCATTTGATCATCATTATAAAATATAATCACAATAAATCAGTGTTGTCTGTATCAGGCAATGAAAAAACACGCAGCATTCTAATCATGACTTGATTACTGCAGGCACTGAAGTTAATGATGATGACGTTAGATACAGTGTTACAACAACAATTTATCAATCAATGGGATGACTAGATAGATGACATACAGAATTTTACAAACACACTGTACAAGTAGTTACAGAAATATGCAAATAAAACAATCCTGAAAACAATATATATATATGTAGATTACAAGTACTCAATTGGCCCTGGATTAAATACAAGGTTTTAATGAACTCATCCAGAAAGGGAGTGGAGATACTCTCTGTGATTACCCAGACAGAATGTATGAGTAAGTGGAACATGCTATCAATGAGTTTATCTCATAGTCTTGTACACAAAGGTACATTTGGAGTTTTTTCTGATTAAACAGGTACACACTGCACTAAAAACAAGTATTCCATGACTGAAGAGTTCATACTTCTATAAAGTACATTTTCCTCTAGGTTTATGTGTATGCTAATTAACATGTTTGGGTAAAATCTGTGCTTGTAACAATGGCATCACTCCTAACAATGGCATCACTCTAGTAGAAAATATGTCTGATTTGACACAAATCTCCATGAAAAGATCATTATGTGACATTTGTAAGAACAACAGGAAGGGATTGTAGAGTTAGGTCTGAGTAAAATAGGGATCACTTGGGGAGAGTTAACAAAATGTAAAGATTTTGATATGATTAAAAGATATCACAATGCTGCCATACTGAACTGCATTGATAGTCAATCAATTGAATCTGATTGACACGTTCAAGTCAAGAAAGGAAATAAAAAATATTGAGACAAAAAAGCAAACATGAACTAAAGTGAAGTTTTCTGTGTTCTGACAACCACAGAAATCTATATACATAGTGTAACATAACAGATATTTCAACACTTTTGTTTTCAGTCAGTGTTTTATTGCAAAAGTAGTGACAAAAAAGCTGAATTTTATCTTCTAAAAGACAGAAATAAGGTGAAGCAACCCATTATTTTAAGGCAGAGGTAAGAGACCATGAATACCTGATACACCGAACTCATCCCTTTTACCCAACAAGCCAATCAGAGGCTTATTAATATAGAGCAAATGATTAATTGAACAAAAGCTGTATTGTTTTAAACAGACTTCTCACTGTGGGAACACAGGATGTAATGAATGATACAGGCATGACTGACAAACTGATTTATATTGAAAGTGAAGAAATAGATACAATTGTACATGATATACATTATGTATCCTGTACATTATTTTACTTGAAGACTATAAACCACACAATCATAATATTATATTAAACAAGCTTGTGGTTTACCTGAGTTATTGAGAAGGAAATCAGCTATTTTAGTGCTGAGGACATGAATGGCTCTGAGGTTTTTCTTTTTAATAAATGAGTTTTCTGGCTATGATGAAGATACAGGTTGTGGTGTCAGCTGCTTACTTGTAACATGTGACGATTATTATAACACAAAAGTTAAAAAAGTAATTTATAGACAAACTTTTACCACTGGACTGAAACTGTTTGTAAAAGGAAAAACAGAGATTTAAAAAGTTCAGAAAAACATCATTTTGAAGAAAATTTGAAAAGCGGGAATCTTGAAGCCTGAACAAAACCAAAAGTCACATAAAATTGTTTCATTACAAGAAAAATAAAGAGACAAATATTCACAATCACAGTAATTTCTTCTAAAAAAGAATTCAAATTAGTTAGTCATTCTAAGATCCCTAATCAAGTTTCTGCAAAGTATTATTGAAATTTACCCATTTTTTCCAATTGTTTTCAACGCGGTCACAAAATTCTTGAGGTGAACTCTGGGAGATGAGATCTGAACATCAATTTTCTTTTCCGTGTCAATTTTATCCATGTTTTCTGACACTGCATCAAATAATAATCCTCTTAACTGTATGATGTCCCAACTAACATCAAAATGTCAGAATTGTTGAAAAAAAAGCAATCAGTTTAATTTAATCCATAGTTAATACACTAATTAATTACTAGTAATCCAATCAATGCCATAGTACTTATATGAAAGTCATCTATTTAATAAATTCACAACAATCCACACTGATTAAATTGTATTTTCACATTTTTCAAATTTTCGTACAGCCAGTAAGCCTAAAAGTTATCACATGCAATAAAATTATCAAAAGATCTTGATATGAAATTAAGTATTAAATAGTTACATTAACTGTATGACTTTAAGCGCCCCAAGTGAACATGAATACATTTATTTACATGAAGAATTATCTTGCTTATATATCCAACAATATCAAAGATCTTCTATCCATTTATTCAAGCGCATGTAGTAATACCAAGACAGTGCGACTTAAAACACAATATTTATAAATCTAATTAAAATTCAAAACCATGCTGTGTACTGATATTATTAAAGATAAACTAGAGGTATTAAATGTCCCCATACTGTTTTAATACATTTATAAAGTCATCACGCTATGTTAAATGAAGCATGACTTAAATACACCAATCACGACCACCTGAAGTAACCAACATGAACCTATACCACTGTATAGAATATGAGTACAACTCAAATACACACATGTTTTTTATGAGTTTGACATTTGAAGTATATTTTAATTCACACATTCGGAATGCGTAAAGTAATGTTTTAATATACAGTACTCCTATGATTTGTTAATTACCATAAACACTATCACTATAAAACATCCCACATTGATTCTCCGTTACTAATTTCAAATGATGAGAACCAGGTATATTATGTACTGAATTATAACTGTTTATACAAATATCTATATTTCCTCAGGCAGAGTTTTGTAAATTAACGGTTAAAATGTCACATGAAAAATCAGCAAATCTGTAAAATCGAATTTGCTATCAATATGAACAGAAGGCTTTTATCAACATTTATAGCTTAAATTAGCATTTTATGCCAAACAGGATTTTATCCTACTTACTCATACTTTCATAACATTGGATTGAAAAAATGAAATCTATAAACTTTGAAACTTCAACAAAGTCATAAAAATTCATAACATTTACATGACACATTTCCAAAATATAAATAAAATATAATGAAAAATAATAATAACTTTAAATTTATTTTTTTTACATTTCAAAAAAGTGAAAAAATGCAATTTCTTGTAACAACTGCTGACATTCATCTAATTGGCCAGTCAATATTTCACATACTTTACTTCTGACTTAATTCATGTAATTATTCAAACAAAAAATTACAATAATTTCAAAGACAATATAAGTCTGCACAATCTACAAGTTAATACCCCACCTTAGTTATTTTAACTGACTGGTACTAAAATGTTCATAATGACTTAATGATACAATTTATTCCATATAGACACAAAAGACACACACTTTTCCAAAACAAACAATGTTTATACATAATCCATTGTAAAAATAAAACAAAACCCACACCAAGATTTCACTCCAATCACGATGGCAACTTTTAATACCTAGCTCTTGGGTATTGTGTATTTATACAAACAAAAACTTACAAGTGATTATCAGTCAGGTGTCTGGTCTTTGGAGTGTGGGTTTAATAACTTTGCCACAGGTTATAAGTCATGTTTTATTTGCAATTACAAATCTAAGAAAATCACAACTACTCAGGTCAGAGTGAAGGTCATGCTTAAAAAAAATCTTCATGACTAAAAATCATACTAATAACAGTTAGACAAAAATATTTCATAGTAATATCTATTCAGCCCTTAATGTGTTTAACCACTTGGATAAGTTTTTGCTGTATTGTTGTAGTTAATATCAAGTGTGATAGTTTATATCCACTATAAAGATTAATTTATATTGATCATTATACAGATAAATTAAGATAATTCATCAGTGGTGTTTTTGATTGCTGAAATTATGGATTGTTACACTTGAATCTTGAGTACATTTATATCTCTTCGAGCAGTTTTTAGTTTCACTTGACCGTTGGATGTCAAGACCTTTTCCATCCATAATCACGATTCATTAATGAAAATGACAAATAATTGTCATTTGCATATTCTAAATGTTAGGTCAAACATTTAATATTACAACCAATCATGGACAGTGCACTGCCAATTTAATTATTACTAGAACAAAATAAATAACCAAGGTACAAGCATTTGAAATGACCAACAAGTGAGATAACGAGGAATTTAACCATATTTATAATTTCAAGCAGAAAAAGCAGGTTTCTGACAAACAAGAAGTCAGTTTGAGATTAATTATCATGATGTAAATTGCTTGCTTGTACATAGCTTTTTTTACTACTTCTCAACAGTAACCATGTGGAGGTGACTAATTGGTTATAACAGAATTGCAATGAATGTATCATCTTCTCAAAATTCCATACTTCATGGAAATGTTCATGATTAGTGAATAATGATATATCAACCAGAAAATTCTGTATCTTCAACATCATTCCCCCCCCAAAGAAAATTATTATCTCCCACCTAATTTACCACATCATTGATTATGCAATCAGGATTATCTCAGATATTGAGTATTCCATTCCAGTCCATTAACTGTTTTATGTGTTCAATCCCCCAACATACTGATCACAGTTAAGCCAATTATATTAATTTTAAATCTCTTCACAAAATAGCTGGACTTGTCATTTAAAAACTAATTTGTCCAATTTCATCAATGGATCAAGGGTGATTGATGGATCTACTAAGCTATTCAATGAAAGATAATGTTTTTAGCCGATCAAGTCCGAAATAAGAAAAAGAATTTATTCCATCTGAGACGGCACCGACCATGAAATTCAGCCAGAGTTCAAGGTAGTATCTCCATCATGAATGTTGATAACGCATGTAAAAATGGCTTCTAATTTATTATAACATTAAAAATAATTTCATTGTCTTATTCAGGTTTTAAACATAAACAAACATTCAGATCAGCAGCTTTGAGACTGACTGACCATTTAGTTACCACATTTCACTACAGACCATGTAAGATTAATGATACAGACTGACTGACCATCCTACTCTTAATTCAGTCATATGAAGTATTGGATACCACATCCTGCATACAATGTAAACCAGTCCAAAATCATTTTCACATCCTGGGTAAAATTAGTTTTTCTAAAACCTTTGCTGCTAGTAAGTCAAGTGACAAACAGTCACTAAATTACGGTTTGCTTAATGGCAAAATTTCACACTTAGTCACATGCAATTCATCAAAATATGGAAAATATCTCATATTCTTTATTATCAAAATGTGCACATTAAAAGTTTCTACAGCAACCATCTTCTATGATCTGTTCATTCGCGCATGTTTTATATCTGAAGATCATGATATATGATTTATAGCAATAATATATCAATGAATTAGTAATCAAAAGTGGAAAAGGACTGGGAAATAGCCTAAAGTAGATACCAACAGCATGCTCATGTCATCTTCCAGTATATCACTTACTAGCATTGTTACGCTCAGGAGCACACGACACATGCAGTAAAACAGCTTTCAAACAATATTTTCATAATTGTATGAGGTTACTGCATGCATGTACTAACAACATCATGCAAGGAATAATATAAATATCAAACATTGATAAATGAATGTAACCCTGTCATACACACATCACACTACTTGTATATTCAGCCCACTGCATCATCATATATGCCAGATTAATTCATCAAATAAATGTCGAGACAATAAATCATTGACTGGCAGTCCAAGATACAAGCCTCTGGTACTTACAGTGATCTTATCCTGAATTTTGTCTTTATGCAATCAGAACAATATTGATACAAAAATTAAATTCCAAATATATATATCATCTTCTACATAGCTTCCTGAAGGTACATGTGAATACTATAATGAGTCTGAATTATATTTTCCACCTCAGACAGGATACTAACAGCTGCCACAACCCATGATGATGTACTAATTAACTTAGTCCAGCATAAATGATAATAGTCTGTTCATCAAAATGTCCTGCAAAATTCTGAGATCTAACAAACGAAATGCTAATTTACTCAGTTCAGTGACTGGTATTTGGTGTTAATGAGAACCCTCCCAGCAGGGTGTCAATATCAGGTTTATGAGTTATTTACTCCAATCCACTCAAGTATTAACATTCTCCACCTTGAAGAGTATCATGGTTTTATTAAGTGGTTTCACGTATAGGAAGTTTATCATTTTGTACACAAACTGGGGTGATAAAACAATGATATTATCACCATATATGGAATACATGATTGTAAGAGTACATACATTATCACACTAACGACTGAAGACTCTCAATATTTGTTTAATCTGGCTGAGACAGATATAAAGCAAAAAATATACCATGTTTCCACTAACATCCAAAACAAAGTAGGGTTGAAAGATCAGCTAAACCTTTTTTTCAAATATATTTTTCAAGTTTGGAGATAAAGTTTGTGTGAATATGAAATTATTGGCAAGAAAAAATTAAGTGCCCGTAGATAAAATTGGGTCTGTCAGGTTAGTGGAAACCAGGAACTTTTATTTTACACCTAAGGACAGCTACACCACATTTTGTTAAAATGTTTTATAAAACAATAGAAATCAACAGTATGAGTGAGCCTAATTTAGGTAAAGAAGTCACTGACTGATAAAACATCCAAGGAAATATTCAAGGTCAACTTTAAAAACAAACTAAACACAATTCTTTCTTAATATCTATCAAATCTCAATATAAATAACAAACTAATGTGATATTCTACCATCAAAATCTCATTTACCATTCATTTGATAGTGTAGATCAATGTTTCTAACAGAAAGTATTAAATTGTACATGAGAAACACCACTAAACATGGCAAAAACAACAAGTTCTTCAGAGCCAAAGCAACAATGACAACAACAATTACAACATTGGCATGAAACAAAGACATACCACCACTAGCAAAAATCTCTTGGCTCTACAGAACCTTAATTTTGGTGGCAGCCATATTTTCTAGCCATTTATCAAAAAAGCATTAATACAAACTTAATTGACACACTTGCTTTTTTTTTAATTTTGGTCTTTGGGTTTTCTCTTGTCAGCTCATTGACAGCATGAGTAACATAAAACAAGCTGAGATGATCAAATTGATTATGACTGTTGAATTTTTTTCCATGTGCCTCTAACAGCCCAGTTCATTCATTTGGAAATAATTACTGCATTAATTTAATTAATTTTGATAAGTTGAGCTACTCAGCTGTTGTGCCAATTAAGATGATTTCAATCCTAAGTAATAAATGATACAAGATAATGTCATCATGCTGGTTTTTATGAGAGTTCTCCGCCTCCACACACCCTCCGTACAGACCTCATGTCATATCAATCAGCACATGGCGGGTACAAAATGCCTGAAGCTTACCTATCAAAGGGAAGTAACTCTAATCCTGAACTACACTTGCAGTAAACTATAAATTCACAGTTATGGTCCAATTTTGTTGATAAAATTAATACATATATCTAGAATTAGATGACATTATGTCAAATCAGATTTCATTTGAATCAAATTATAAAAATTCTTTCCAATGACCAGTTTAATAATACTTTATGTTTATAATGGCCCTCATAAAAATAAGTTCAAGAATTCATGACTGGTTCAATATTGTTTGATAAACAACAAGAACTTTATACAAAACTCATGAACATACATTTCTATTCATCAACATTCAAAGACTGGGGGTCCAAAAGCATTAATTATATAAACGTAATTCAATGTAATTATATAAACGTAATTAAATCATTATAAATTCATAAAATAGATAATAAAAATAATTTGACATAAATAAAACATACATCTTACAAGCTCTTCATTTAATTAATTCACAAAATTCAGCATTAATTTGGTCATGAACTGCCCAACCAGACATTCTAAATTTTATCATGAATCAGATCATGAAATGGTCATGGTCATAAAATTTACGCAATCAATTCAGGGGCAATTTGGTTCACAAAACAGGTGACAATGACAGTCAGTAATTGCATATAACGATAATTACCTTAACTATAAAATGTGTCTCAAAATGCTACATCCAAATATTCAATATGTCAGTACAATGAGGCCCTTGGCACAAAACAAGTCAGAGATTCAGGATATGTACAGTTTACTCTATAACATAACAAGAAGAACAATAAGATATAAATTGTTGACATACTTGCAATTATATCACCAAACTCACTAGTTAATGTTCGTAATACTGTCCAACTATACTGACAAAATGTTGATCAAATGACAAAGCTATTACAAGATTAATACAAAAAAGTAGGTATACATCGTGAATATATTGACAGTTAGGTGATAATTATGTACGATTTATGGCACGTAGAGCTGTGTTCTATCTCAGTGAAACATCTTCCCTTCATCAAAAACTGTGGACTGGTCATTGTATTATCTACTGACTGGTTGTTGCTTCATCTATAACGTCGGACATTATTATACATCATACGTAACAGGCAATATTTCCTCTTCTGTTATATTATAACAAGCTTAATGATGCAAGAATCCTGACCAAATAATGCTCTGATGACTTCAAACAACAAGATAATCACCCCATCCTCCTCATTCCCTTTCTATTTCTTTGTCTGACGTATATAATTAATGATTTGATGTATAAATTTATTTATATGATGGTCAAACTAACTATATATATTACAATAGAGTGGAGATGAGGTACATAATATATAAGTACAGTCATATCTGAGATAAATGGCTACATTGAGAATAAATGCCACTTTTTAGCATTTAGGATTCATGTAAGAGATATTGTAAACTTCTGATAAAAGACTAACTTCACAGAAATGCCATATTTGTTACATTCCAGTTGGTCGCCAAAGGTAATATATTTACATATATGCGGAACATTACTGGTCCACAACAATTTTACAAGGTACACTAAATATGAAACACTAACACCACATACTGTTCACTTCATCGTTTTCAGGATCACATTGAGTTAAATATTTTTTTCTGGGGTTTAATGTTACACAAACAGCCAAGTTCATTTGGTGACCTTTTCCATCTTTAATAGAGGAGGAAGAAACCAGGCATACACTTCAGTAGAACCACTAACATGTGAAATTTGGTCCAGGATAGGATTTCATCTCTCAACATTATCTTTTTGTCATTCTGTAACATGAGCCTTGATTTAAATATGAGTCCTTTATTAGGAAAGAGTCACATTGTTTACAAAGGTAACATCATTCAAAGTGACACATACCATAGACTAACATTAATATTTTACCATTTACTTCAAAGATATCAAGGAGCGGACAAAAACACTAGAACTGTACTACATGAAGACTTTTCAGAATTGCGAAACAATTATCTGTGTTGACCATATTTCTCTCCAAGCCTGCAGTGAATGACGGTACTAATGGTAGGTATTAACTCAGATTATCACACATATATTTATACAGGATTCAAAGGAATGAATGCCTAATCAGACTTTTATTCCCCCAAACCCCCCCCAAGAAAGGTTATTATTAAGATATACCGAGTCAAGTACTATGTAAGATATCAAATAACGTTTCTCTTCAAAACAAATGTAGAAACAAATAAAACTCGGTCATAAAATTTCAGCAGAAATTCATAAAATCTTGGAGCAATAGCTATTAAACTTGTATAACAATCAAAGACTTACATAATAGCTGGCATGCTAGAATTTAAAATCCGATCCACTATCTCCGAGCATTTTATTTTCATGGCAGAATTTTTCAACTCTCTAGCTCCAGAGAAAAAATGACAAAAAATGAGATATTTATAAAAGCAGGATTGTAAATTAACTTCAATATCTATGAAACATGAATCACAAATGACATGCAAAATGCATTAATATTCATCATAATGAAAGGATAATATTGTTACCACTCCCACAGCCATTCTTGAGTTTATAAATGAATGGTGCAGCACTTGGCAACACACATGCTGGTTTCTTCTCACGCTACCTTGTTGACCCGTCACATTTTGTAACACTCCTTAATAACAATATTCTCTAGTAACATGAATATAAATAACTAGCAGACAACACTGCAGCCGCTTAATTACCTGGAGAATCTGGAAATAATCATGTTAGGTAAGAATTTTACTCAAATATTTCAACTTTGTTACTCAACCATTCTTTCACATTACCTGCATCAGCAATAAGTGTAAGTGATTAATAAGGTGTGTGTGAACAATTAAAACATGATTATAATGGAGAGCGATTGAGTGCATGAGTAAATGATGAAGTTATAGAACTTATGATTAACTGATTGATGTAACAAGAAAGAGTGATTGATTCATTGAGTGATTCATGGAATAAGGTTTGTGTGAGAGATAATGTTTGGAGTCATTGAGTAATTAATTTAAGACTCAACCAATAGCACCAAGAGGCAGGTTGGTACTGTAGAGCACCAATGAATCACGACTATATGTCTGGGCAAAATATACGATCAATTTGAATTGTTTTTTAATAATGTATTAAAAGACAATGCCTTAGTTCATTGTGGATTTGCTGCAAAAAACAACAGCCTAATAAAATGTTGATCTAAGCATTGACTTCTATTTAGAACTTGAATTTTACAAAATGATTATCAAGGCACTATGTTTCTGTACAGGTTATTTGCCTTGAAAATCAATTCTGCATAAATTTATATTATTTTAATGTAAAGAGTGGCTGACTCTAATTAATTTTCATTTCACCAGGGTTTAACATTACACCAACATCCAGGATCATTTTGCGACTCATCCAGCTTAAATGGTGAAGCAAGACCTCGAAGTGTACATATCTGTAGAACCACCAAATTTCTACAGCTGGACAGCTTTCTCACATGTGATTTTGTCTCAGGAAGGGTTCGAACTATCAGTGGTGAGTGGCGAGAGATTACTAGTCAGAGACCATAACCATTTGACCATGAAGGCCCCATCCAAAGTTCTAATTTCTGGTACTTCTATAAACCCACTTCTTAACATCATACTAATCCTTGTCTGACCCTGGGAACAACATTCAGCTCATAAAATGAATAAAATTCCTCTCTAAGAGAACACTATGACTGTTATGATTGTGAAAGAAATGAGTTGAAGTAACATAAAAGGCATACCATAAAATCTTATTGTGAAAACTGGTCATAATTTGAAGGTAAATGCCACATTGTAATTTGAACTTTGAGATTATTTGGTACCAATATGAGGACACATTTCATATTTTTAAATCTTATCCTCTCAGTCCCAGCTCTGTGATTGGTTTTGTAATGAGACACATTGTACTGTTTTAAATTACCTCAACAGAGTAAGTTTGAAAGTTTTAATCCCTATTGTCAATATTTGATTGGTAGTGTAAAATTTTAATTCCAGTTAAATGACCTTGACATAATAGTAATCAACAGTTTTATGATCAGCATCTGATTATTTTAACATCTAGCAACTAAAAGTGCACAATTAGTTAATGAACATGGTAGATTTAATTGGGGAAAGTACACAGTGTAAAAGCCATAGGAACTTTTGAATTGTTTTCTTCATAAAGATTTATGTTACTCCAGCCAATTGCAGAGCAATTCTTGCAATCAACCAGCAAACAACCAACAGCTTCTTCATATGGAAACTTGAAACTGCTTCTAATGTCCTGGATCAGTTGTTCAGGCCAGAAAAAACATAGTTGTGTTTCTGGTTACCCAACTACCCTATTGTCTTGTCATTGACATTAAAGTTTCTAAAAGCAAAATAAAAAAGCAACCAATTGTGATATTAAATAAATAATTGGCACAATTGTTCCTCAAGTATGAAAGATATACTGAAAAAATAGAAAAGTTTTGTGACTACCTACTCCATTTGTTTGGTCAATTGACCAGGCACACAAGAATTTATTTCGGGCCTAATGAAAATATGGAATTAACATATTAGTAAAGCACTCTGAAGCAACATCTTTTTGTGAAGATTTATCACCTGCTAGTTTTGTCAAGGCTTTGCTGAAATTTCTTTTTTGTCAATCTAAAATTTCTTTTCATGATTGTTATATTCGTTTTAGGATCAATCTTTAACTTTACAAAACAACAATACTAATTTAAATTAGTGATATTTTAACCTTAAAATATTCATTTCTCCACAGGGGTTTCCATAATTTTACTGAATTATCAAGTAATCTCTAAACCTGGAAAACAAATCTTATCTTTTTTACCTTGTACAAGGAGTAGAACACAATCACAATATAAAACAAAAACTTCAAGAACATCGCTTTTAAAAAAAAATCCAGAATAAGCAATATGTCGCTACTGGTTTCTGTGACATCAAAATAGGAAACTGAAGCAACCATGGACAAAGACTGTTATTGATAGTATCATGTAGACAGTGACTTGTTTGTTGTTAACAGTATCATATAGACAGTGACTTGTTTGTTGTTAACGGTATCATATAGACAGTGACTTGTTTGTTGTTAACGGTATCATATAGACAGTGACTTGTTTGTTGTTAACAGTATCATATAGACAGTGACTTGTTTGTTGTTAACAGTATCATGTAGGCAGTGACTTGTTTGTTGTGAACAGTATCATATAGACAGTGACTTGTTTGTTGTTAACAGTATCATATAGACAGTGTCTTGTTTGTTGCTAACAGTATCATATAGACAAGGTCTTGTTTGTTGTTAACAATATCATTTAGACAGTGACTTGTTTGTTGTTAACAGTATGACAAAGACATAGACTTGTTTTTTTGTTTTTCTTAATTGAAATTTAATTTCCAATGTACTGAATTCTCACAAACATCGCTTCTATAATACAAGTTGAATGAAATTTCATTCTTTTGGGAAATATGAAAATAGATTATAAATATCAGAATATAAAAGTAGAAAACCAAATGTCTTGACAAGCATTTATTTCCTTGCAGCAAAGAGAAGCAATTACTCCCCCATCTATTGAAATATATGAAGATATGATTATAAATTCTGAAGCCAGATTAGTTCTCACAAATAATTCAATACAAATATATCCTAATGTCACTTGAGACTTTATTGCATGGCAGACGACATTTTTTTTCCCCTGAGATGCTGCTATTACACCAGCAATAACGTTTTTTTACAATGAAAGAAATCTGAGATTTCTGGTTGCAAATGTTCCACAGAACAACTTTTCTGGTTTTATGTTGACAGAATTTTGCTCATATTTTTTTTTATTTTCAGCAATTTTTACCGTTAACATGATAACACTACTGTCTTGTGGTATCTAAATTATTATTGTTTTCAAAAAAAGTTTGAAGTTCGACATTTTGAAGTGACCACAGAACCACATGGCTTTTCCCTCTTCAGTTTAGAAAAGAAGATAGGCGCCCATCAATGTGGTTTCACCACAAATGTTCCCATTCACAAAGTTTGCTAAAAGTTCTTGTGTTTATTCTTTTTCTCTGTAATCAAACTCAGCATATAGAAAGATACCAATCTGACTGGAACTTGATTTTTTTGTCTGAAAGTTAATCCAACCTATGTTCACACCATACTGTCAACAACAAACAAATCTATGTTTACACCATACTGTAAACAACAAACAAATCTATGTTCACACCATACTGTCAACAACAAACAAATTTATGTTCACACCATACTGTAAACAACAAACAAATCTATGTTCACACTATACTGTCAACAACAAACAAATCTATGTTCACACTGTACAGTCAACAACAAACAAGTCTATGTTCACACCATACTGTCAACAACAAACAAGTCTATGCTCACACCATACTGTAAACAACAAACAAGTATATGTTCACACTGTACAGTCGACAACAAACAAGTCTATGTTCACACTGTACAGTCAACAACAAACAAGTCTATGTCCACACCATACTGTAAACAACAAACAAGTCTATGTTCACACTATACTGTCAACAACAAACAAGTCTATGTTCACACCGTACTGTAAACAACATACAAGTCTATGTTCACACTATACTGTCAACAACAAACAAGTCTATGTTCACACCATACTGTAAACAACAAACAAGTCTATGTTCACACAGTACTGTAAACAACAAACAAGTCTATGTTCACACCATACTGTAAATAGTAGTCTATTTAGTTTATTTTATGCCTACGTCATACAGTCAACAACAAAGAAGCCTCTTTAATATTATACAGTCAACAACAAACAAGTCTCTGTTGACATTAAAAGCTCAATAACAAACAAATCTTCATCAACATGACACAACAAACCACCCAACCCTATTAATACCATGACAGTATCCATGACAACGAAATACTTAATTTCTGGTTTTAATGAAGATCTTATAAATCAGGACTTCCTAGATGAGAAGAATATAAAACATAGTGTTTGACAAATGAAGCATTAAATGATGCACAGATTATTGCTTTTCCTAATTAAAACACATTCATTACAACAAAAATACCAACATTAAAGGGAATGAGGACACATCACTGTGGTTAATTCTGTTTCATGTTATTGTTTTTCATGCGAACAAATGTTCGAGATTTTGCCCCCAGACAATACCAGGCGATTTTAATTTTAGTGATTTCAGTCATCTGAAGATTAATTTCATATTGATTTCTTTACACAACAAAATTTTTGATTCACTTTTTTAAATAAAAAAAAATGAAAATGAAACCATCGCTAAAAACATGTTATACAGAATACAAATTATTTCATCACATGATGAAATCTGATGTGAAAAATATATTGTTGTATTCCGTGAATGGATGATTTCATGTGCACAAATCTCAGACAAGTCTGTGACACAAAACATAGAAATCTTAGTATTATTGTGATCATAATGCTCACACCACCGCCACATTATCTGACGCAGACATGTAAGTTATACAGACACCTTGTCACAATGTCTTCTCAAACATTACATGGGTAAAATAATCACATGGGGTATCTCGAGGAATTTGGATTGAAGGAGGAGTACTTTTTGATATTTTATAGAGACTTTCACTCCCATGAAATATTCTGACGTGTTGAAATGCATGTAGAAAGGTTTATTATCCATTGCTATAAATAATAAATTCTCTGTGAGTGCAGAAAGCAGAAAATATGATTTGTGCTATTAGTTGTTATTTGTGTACACATAAATCATGCATTTGCCACATGTTGAGGAGGTACAAGCTAAATGGCTAACTCTAGGATTAAAAACTGAAAATAAAATAGGACAGTATACATTATATTCCTTCCGATTAATATATTAATGTAATTATATTGATGTAAATATCAGTGATTGTAGTATCAGAGATGTTGCATATTGTCTGTTTATTCATTTGTTTGTCCATAATACCCAAGAATGTATATCTTACATATGGGTACTTGTATTGTCTGGTTGTTAATTAAGTCCCGATGATTTGGACAAGATAATACACTAGCACAAAGACCTGAATAGAATCTGTCAATACAGAATATCTGGTCAGCAATATTGATATGACACAGTAAACAAAATCTGAAACTCCGTCTTATGAACTTTTACTCTGCAGTCCTTTTTATGATTTTACTGATTAGGGGCCATTCTTATATGAGGTCACTATGATAAACGGAAAAAGAAAATTTTAGAAAATAAAAAACTTTGTAAAAAAACTAAAACATTGAAATACAATTTAAATTTATGTATCCTTAAAATCTCAAACTTCGTAAAATATCTGTTCAATTTCAATGGAAATTTACTCAAAATAAATCAGAATCGAAAACTGCGCAACATGATAAATTCTCCAGTTCTAGTGAAAATGGAAAACACTCCACATAATCAAAGTGGTGTTATGCAAGAATGATTCATGAATTTAATTATTAAACAAAAAAGCTAATGTACAAGATCATAAATATTGTATGTCCCCTTAAGTGTTAATTCCTTAAGAAGGCAATATGTTGTAGGTCTGATCCAGAACAAACTTAAAATATCCTTCATCCAATTCGCTTTAAATATTCAGATACTTGCATAATTTTGACAAAATATCCAGACAAATTGGCTTAAACTGTGTAGCATTCAAAATGTTCTACCAGTCAGACTGAATTGCATACAGCCAATGAGTAATTGGCTTTAAAACATGTTTACCATAAGTCTTTGCAAATTGAATGTCATTATGCAAAATGCTGTTTTTTGAGAGGAGGCAATTTTGTAAAATTAAATATATTCTATTTGGACAGTTTTCTGGGAAGGTCAAATTTATTCTTTTGAAGTTAACCCAAAAAATCTGTTTTTATTGTTTGTTAAAAATTTGATATTTCAATTATGAGATTTATAATTATTATTATAAATGTAGACACTGTTGGTTCAGACCAATCTTCATGTCTGATATATACATACTTGTAGGATAAATTTGAATATAATTTTAATCAATACATCTGAAAACTACTATTGTTAAAATATCTTAATAAAATAATAATCGTATAAATACTCATCATGTTTAAAATAACTAAAACAAGAAACTGAACCACTAACTTCTCTATATAAGTGGTTTATTCAGACACTGATTATCAAATACAAAAAATATTAAAGCAATCACTCAAGAAAAAGCCAAAGAATTATTTATTACAACAGATTAAATTAAAAATCATGCAATCTACCTACCCTTCCATTAAGACTATATCAGAAAATCCTTGTATTTATTCAACAAATGATCATTATTCTGAACACCCGAAACTATTTGTTCCATCTAGCATTATGACACACAACATGACAACAGTAACTGTTAACGTTATCACAAAAAACCCTGATAGAATCATAAAACCGCAGCAATGAGTCTGTTGATTTTAGAAAACCCTTTTACAATTATGTCTTCAGATTTATCTTGGTATGATAGGAGAATTTTTCACACTGTCCTCCACAAATGATCAAATCCAACAAGCTTTCTGCATCACCATTAGATTTATCAAAGAAACTTTCCGCACATTCAAATTTTATTTTCAGCAACAAGAATGCACAACAAAAATCGTCAAGAAAATCTATCGTCACATGATGAGAAGCCGAGAGATTTTTGCATCACAATTTACTTGAAAAGTTCTCAGGGATTATTTGTCGACATAGAGAGAAAATGTCACCTAATGGAGAAGAAGACGACGACGATCAACCAGGGAGGTAATCATGTTTTGATTACGGAGTGTAAAACAAGGCAGATAGATGATTTCACAAATGTCAGAATCTTGTAGTTTTATATAACAGTGGTGGACGCAAAGGTGACATATAACTGTTGTATAAATACTTCCTTACTATTTTACATCAGTTTTACGCACTAAAATGATCTCTTGTTTTACTGAAATATTGAACGATTTAGACGTGCACTGGGATAAAATAAATCACGTCACACAGGCAGTTCATAGTATTTGACTTGTATTTTACAAAATACAATAAAGTTTAACTCAATAACCACTTCAAAATTAAGACCACCCTATTGAAACAACTACTTTTTTTCTTACCACTATTTGGCACATTTCCAGCACTGTTAAACATTACAAATTGAGACAGTACATATTCAACACATGTGGTAGAGAAATTTTAAATTTAAACACTATAGGAGTGTGACAATTCCTACTTATTGAATTCACTATTGTAATAGGAGATAGAAAAAAAAATCCGAATGTGTGGCTTGAACCTGCAACCTTCTGCTTGCAAGTCATCTGCTCTACCAATTGAGCTAATTGGGCTAATGGGCATACAAACTACTATAAACATATATATATTATGTACTAGTATACAGCCCTGTTACACAATGCCTGCTCATACAAACCAGTATTTTACGGATACCACATGACATCAACCAATTGATAGGACATTTAACTTTCTCATAGAACTTCCCACAAACAGCACACTATAACAAGTAATTCAATTGATCAAAATCTGTCACACAGTCTTTACAACATCTCTATGCAAATTCCTTCACTCATTAAATCAAGTACTTTCACTTCATGCTATGATGACACAAAATTGATCCATCACTGTGACAACCAAGAAACTACAAATTGACAGCTTTTTTATGGTAGTGGGGTGTATGTACTGTGTCTATAATGGACCTTATATTATATCCATATGGTCAAACAATATATTTAAAAGGACAGAGATTGGTTGAAATTATGTCCACATTTTGGTTTCCATAGCAACATAATAAAAGCCAGACCCAAGTAATTGAGTTTTTCTCAAGCACAAACCTCACAATAATGGGAAATATACAGATGGGCACTACAGAATTTTTAGCAAATTTCTAATTAATTTACTGATTCCATTTCACTTAGTAACCGGTGCAGCTTAAATACATTCAGTACATTTAATTGTAATCAAGGCTTTTGATTGGTCGACAGCTATGTCTCGACAGAGAGAATGGAAATCTTAAGAAATAGGAAATAATTGGAAGACAAGAAATGATAGATATATAGATGTGAATTAAAGTGACAAATTATTAGGACGTAGAGAAAGGATTGATAAGAACACTTAGTAAAAGTAATTGGATTTAGTCTACGCTTCATCAAAATGCAGTCTTGAGTGAATATGATGGTTTCTGACCTGAATCAAAGGTTTAGTGAACTAGAAGTATTACTGGATTTCCTCCTTACTGTAGAGCATAATTCTACAAATCTGACCATTCTCTCATCATAAGAAGATAGTAACAGAAAATAGAGTGGTGAATGCAAGACATTTTGAAAACAGTTAATATTGTATGTGTATACAGCAATATTTATAATTACACTGGAGCCTTCCCATTCCAAGCCCCTCTAATCTGGAATCCTATCTCCACCAAACATATTTACTGGTCCTGATCATTGTACTTTTTATTCCAATAACCCCCACCCTCTGACCTACTTAGGTCACCTACCAACTCCAGTAACTGGCATGTATGCCTTTTTGCTCAGTGGATAGAGGTTTTGACAATACAGTGCAACCTCTCCAAACAACACCTTTTGGGAGCAGCAAAATTGTGTTGTTGGTTTTGTTGTTGTTGAGAGACTGTTGCTCCAGACAGGTTAAATTAACTGTAAAATTGCACAGTGGGAAAAAATCATGCTGTTGTTGAAGGGTCAAAGGTTTTTGCTCAAAAGAGGGTCAATCTGGAGAGGTTGCACTGTACATAAACACAAAAACAATATGTCCAGGGAGAAACAAATACAAAAAGTTGAATTATAACAACTTTCTGAAGTGCAGAAACAAATAAAAATACTTTGTATACCCATTTAGGTAACAAACCTTGATCAACATTTGTCTGAGTTCAGTCGCCAACTGATCCTAAAGAATGTTTATTTCAGTATATTAACACAGAAGAAAGCTAATTACAAGACATTTATAAGCTAACTTTGATAATTATAAGCAAGTTCAATCAATACTTCCCAATTTAAATTTTTAATTATACATTACTTCCGTATAATTGGCTATAATGGCCATAGAACATGATTCATATTCTCAGAGAATAAATAACACAACCATTTGAACAAAGTAATGTTTGTTTGATGTTTGCTCATTTCATGTCGCACAAGCAGCCTAAGAATCATTTGTAAACAACTTTGACTGTGGAGGAAGACCCCATGTATAAACCGGGGTAGAACCACTGACCTTCTGTAAGTTAGCTAGACAGTTTCCTCAAATGTGGAATTCTGCCTGGCCCCAGTTGGGATTTGAACTCACAACAGTGAGGGGCTAGTGACTACTAGTCTTCCTCAACCATTAAAACTGGAAAGTCACCAAATGAACCTGGCTGTAGGTGCAACATTAAACTCCAGTGAAAAAGGAATAGCAATTGCAGCCAATCAGTTTGGCTTAGAAAATAATGCAAAGATCAACATAAGAATCGAGCAAAACAAAGAACATATCCTGTTCCAGATTCATATACTACTGTGTTTTAGATTCATTGAAGCTATATATAAACATATTATCAGAAACTAGCACTCCAACATTTACGAACCCCGAAACAATACCTCCACTGTAACCATTAGCTTCCAGATAAGATTTCAGATATCTGGAAGTTCTCACGTATATGATGAAGAAATAAAATGTCTCTGTACCAAAGCACAATAAACCTAATGTTTCAATTCAGTTTACAGGCAAAATCTGCATCTTTTCGTTAGTTTTACACCAACCCTGCAACTTTTAAGATTCCCTATGACCTAAGCCACATGCTTTTCAAAATGATATTGCAACAAAAATGCATGATTTATATAGCATGTAAAGTACCAGGATACTAAAAGCTGGAATTTTGTAATAAATGCTGACAAACAAAAATAAACTCTCATGAAATTTTTGTGTTTGAAATGTTTTCATATCATACACAGTAAAAACAATTTTTATATTATTCATGCATTCAAAACTGTGTGATCAATGTTTAGTAACTTACTTAAGTCCAAAAAAGTACAAGAATCTATGATAGAATTTTAAGTTCTGATCATTTTGACTAAGAGATGTTGCATCCACAAATGGTTCAAATTTTTGTGTGTATTGTAATGCATGGGCAGGAAAAGAAAAGCTGCCATACAGAATGAAAATTTTTTAGTAAAAAATTGCTAAAATATTTTTCAGGTTCAGGGAATTTGAATGATTCGGTCACATACCTGAAAACCATTTTTTTTTTCAAACATTTTAAACTCAGAGAGAAAATTATTTTCCAAGGATACTTATATAGGAATAAAACAAAACTAAATCATTTATCATAAGGTGAAAATTAATCTATTGAAAGCAAGGGAAACATACTAAATATAAGACAATATCGTAATATACATGTATTTACCTTTAACTATAGAACTAATGTCATTCAACAACCAAATTCCATGTAAGATATGGCATGTAGGCAGTTGTCTTATTAAGTCCAAACTATAACAATGTGAATATGCACATCCATATTTATGATAAACAACATGCATTACATTACATGGATCGACAGATACGAAACATCACACACCTGTTGTGTAATTAAATGATTTTTTCTTCCACAGTAAAACCTGACAAGTCAGAAACAATGATACAGCAAAATGTCAGAATGAAATCAAAAACATCCTTTGAAGTTAATAATTTTCTCTCCAGGAAAAAATTAAAAAATGAAGGTCATTATCTTCAGGAAGCCATAAAAGATGAGATTTGTGGATACCCTATTATGATCAAGTAGTGCTTCTGTGACAAACAAAAGAATTACAAGAAGAAGCCATAAAATTGACAGAGGAAACAAACTGACTGTAGGAATCTATGGTTACATAGAACTGGTTAGAGAAAGCCAACTTTTTGAGCAGTTCACAACAGGCAGGACACTCGGTCTCAAGAAGCCTGGAAACGATTTTATATCAGAAAATTTACATTTCACAGCAATGACATGAAGACATTGAATAAAATTCATACAATGTCAGACAGGAGTCCTGCAAACTGACACTGCTTGTTGGAAAATCTTGAGCAGTGATCATGTCCATGTCCCCAAAACTCCTAGCTAAACCTTTAGTGTTTTGAACAACTTTTATAGCAATGAGAAGTAATAACATATGAAGACATATCGACCACAAGTGTTTTAGCTTGGGAAACACCTATTCGACATTGTTTTCAAAATGAGTATGTGACAAAACCTTGCATAACAATTTTAAACAATTTGAAATCCTCACCCCTGCTTGATGTACATAGGTGATATGATAAGTTATCTCTCCAAAATACAGAGACATGTGTTCCAGACTTGCTCAAACTTGCCACAGAGAGACAGATCCTGAAGACTGGAAACCAAGGTCTTGGGCCAGTTCTGTCTGAATATTTTCCTAAAATGAGAGAGTTGAATCTTGAGTCCTTTCTTAAGATTTAGAGACATGACCACAGGCGAAAAGTGAAATACGGAAATCTTTTTCTTTTTCTTCTGTGTTCCATCAGGCAGTCTTACATACTCAGCTGTGATGCAGTGATGAACTGCACCGTCCTGAGTAGATCCTCAGAGCTTTTTTCCTAGCAAGGTGTCTGTCAGACAGACTTTCTGGCATGCCTCTTCCAGATGAGGACAGTTCTGGAGAATGTGTTGTGGCATTTGTTCCTCCGACCCACAATCATTCTGCTTCATCCAAAAGTCCAATCCGTCTGCGATGTTTTTTAGGACCACAGTGCCCAGTTCACAGATGGAATATAGTGGTTTGGCTGCGCTTATCCAGAGTATGTACAGAAGTAGTTCACACCATTAACCCCAAAATGTATGACTAGATATTTCACAAAACAGATTAACCTACTCAACAAACTTATAAAACACAAGTAGACTACTCAGTCAACTAAATATTCTTACATATTATTAATGTTGAGTGAACGTACAAAAAACTCAATAATGTTGCTACTCAATGAATATTACATAATCTGGGTTCTGTACAGGAATAAAAACTGGCAAATTTGTTTTATTTATTGACATGTGGGAATATTTTACAGTACACTGGAGTTTAATGTCGCACCAACAGCCAGGCTCATTTAACAACTTCTCAGCAATGACAATGGAGGACGACCCCAGGCTTATACCTGGGTAGAACCTTTGACCTTCCATAAGCTAGCTCAGGACAACTTCCTCACAGGTGAAATTTGGTGGGATTCAAACTCACAGAGGTAAGGAGCTAGTGATTCAGAGCCCCAGAACCCCCCTCCTGTATAATATAACAAACATACAGTTATACATGGTGCACAAAAATAAACATTGTTTTACAAACAAACCAAACTTCTACATCAGTTGTACCATATTTTTCTGTAACTGATTAAGAAATCAATCAGAGTGACAAGTATATTAAGGTTTCTCTATCAGAGGATCCTTACACAGACTTAAACACTATACGTGGGAATAATATATTGTCTAAGACCAAGATATTCCCACGTAGCTATCAACGGAGTGCTAACAAAAATAGAATATTTGTTAATCCAAGCTAAATAAGGCATGCATATTGACATAGCTCGAGTTTTATATCAACAAACCAATAATTTGGTTAAAAAGGTTAGTAATTTGTACACCACATTTTACAGTAAACATACAATTTGTGAAAATGATATCACTGCCTAAGGCTGCAGTAATCATTTTATCTCCTGAAATTCATAAATTCATTCTGTACAATAATTGTTTAGAGCCAGAATATAATGGTTTATGAAAACATCAGATACCTGATCCAGTTGACAGGGACTTGATACCATTAAAAAAAATCTTAAGAACATATGACAAAAATCATCTTTGTTCAAAGCTGTTTTGTTCAACAAAAGTGTTCATTAAGCATACAATACCAACCCTGATCATTTGAACTATAATGGAATTCACTCATCCATACTCTCATCACACCACAACTTAAATATCAAAACTTAGAATTAAATACTAAAATCATAAAACAAAGGAACATAATTGAGCATTTTCTCCTATACAATAGAACAATCCAAATTGAAATTCAAAATTATGATATGAGTCATTATATATACATTAAAACCTGAGAACAAAGGCCACACTTGGGAAAGACAAAATGCAGTCTTTATTGACAGGTGGCCTTTATTCAGAGGTCAATTTGTTCTAAATTACCAGAGACCATTTTTCAAAGAACGGCCTTTATTCACAGGGTGACCTTTGTTCACAGGGTGGCCTTTATTCACAGGGTGGCCTTTATTCACAGGGTGGCCTTTATTTGGAGGCAGCTGCAAATACAGGTTTGATTTATATGGTACAAAGGAGTTTCACAATTTAATGTCAATAAATTGTACTAATAAATATGTGGAGTTCCACAATAAAGGTTAATATAAGAAGTAGCTTAATAATATATAGCATAATATATAACAAGTAGGCTACATCATCCTGTTTTCCACATTTTTTCATTAAGTTTAAATATACTAGAACATTGATACACTTCAATCCTTATTATAAATCAGAAATAAATAAATCATTTTGAAAACATGTAACAAATTTGAATCATGATAGTCTCGCTTCGCTAAAGGTGTAAGCAAAGCATTGCAAGCACATAAACATTGTGGTCCAAGCATATACATTGATATACAGTAGATCTGACATACATACACTAGTGATCAAGTTCATTGGATTAAACAAGTTTTACAATCCAAACCTTTTTCGCTTGCTTCCAAATCCATGGTAGGACCAACATCTCCTTTGTGACCATGACTTTTTCTCTGTGGCATCTGAACGCTTGCTTGTCAATGAACCAACTCTAATTTTCCGCTCAGATTTATTTTGCTTTAGATTTTCGAAATTCATGATTACTGTACCACAATGAATACTCCTTTTAAGTATCTTTTAAGGATTTTTCCAGGTTTGAAGATCATAATTACTGAACTAAAGTCAAGGTTTCCATCACTCTTTAAATAGATCTCTGAGTTAAAGCAAACAATTGTTGCTGATTCATCACGAAAACTTTCCTGCCAGTAATTGAACTATACTTATAACAATATCTTTTATTGAACAATCTCCTTAACATAGTATAAAGATTCAATTCTCTAATATTTGTAATATCATTGTTAATGATTTCACCTGGTGTTTGATTATTATGCTTTTAGTAATCCTGGTTGTTCTCTTTTGTCATACTGATAAAAGAAATGTCAAGTTATTGTTTCATTGCCTGCTCATAAAGAGACAATTTCTTAATATTAGAAACAAAATGTATTTTATTTCAGATAAACACCTCCATCAATTATTTTGCCATTTACCAAACAAGCAATCTGATCTTTAACCTTGGAGCATCACAAGAACTTATCTAAAATAGTTTGAAATCATAAAAGAATAATTATTTGCTCCAAGTTCAATTTTGTCTCTTTTTAACAAGAATTTGCAAAGCACATACACATGTTTCCGAATCCCATGGCAACTTGTACATGATTCTCAGGCATGACCATAACCCAGATTCCTATGAATTATGAAGAAGATATACTCCAATTATAAGATTTCAAACATGATAATTATACAAACTACAATTTAAAATATCACTTCAAAGAGAAGTTGAAAAAATGAAGTCAATTTACAAGTTCTTGCCTCAATATCTATCCTTATTTCAGCAATATTTTTCTATCATTATTATTATCATTATCATTTTTAGAACATTACACATCTTAAACTTTATTCCTTACTTTCATTGCCTTAATCAATTGTTCTATTTCATTAAATCCTACATCTAAATAATATATTAAGCAGTTTACTAAATGACAGAACATTTATAAATCATATTCCTTTCTAAACAAAAATCCTCATCCTTCAATCTATTCTAAATCATAGAAATTCATATAAACACATTCGCTTAATCCATGACTCCATGTTTCTAATCTAGCTTCTAATCCTAGATGTTCGTGTAAAAGTAATTTTTCTGCCTCAAAATTGAAGAGTAGAAAATCATTTGCTATACATCCTATAACTTAATTCCCACAGCATTTGACACTTAAAAACCTGATAGTATTAAAAGGCCATCTTGTATCACAGTTCTTGGATTATACTTTTTGACAACTGAAGTATCACGTTTCTTCATAAATCCCTAAAAACAATCAGGTTTTTGATTAGCTGATTAGATAAATTCACCAATATTCACCATAAGATCCCTCTTACTGCAAGCTTTGAGGAAATTTACTAAGAATTATCGCTAACAAACCAAAGAGCCAATGCTGTTTTGTATTGGCCTCAGAATTTACTAACGTCATGCATTATAATGGGTCATTGTAAAGTAGACTTAGGTTTCTGCCAATATTAAACTTGCATGACTGTAAAATCAGGATTTTAAATGAAATTATCTCAGGCAATTTTCGGAAGATCATGTAGTTATGTCTAGTGAGTTAGTCATGAAAGACAAACAGAATATACAATGAACCTTTATTCAATATTCTTAAAATTTTAGTGTGGGTAGGTGCAACTAGAATATCCTAACCACAATTGATTCAGTTGCAGTCTATGTCCCTCACCCACTGTTTTGACCCCTTAGCTTCTCTGGGGGAGGGGGCTATTGGCAACTTGTTCAGCCTTAACAGTGAAGTAGCCCCAGACAAGTGCACATGGATGGAGTCATCAACATTTCGTAAACTAACTGGACAGCCACATTACATGTGAAATATGACCCTTGATGGGATTCAAACTCAAGACAAGTGATTACTAGTCAGAGACCATAACAACTTGACCAGGCTGGTTCTCTTCTGAAGTACATACAACATCTATTGTTCATGTTATGAACAGATTCCTGTAATCTAAATACTGACAGACATTGGTCATCTAAAATAAAACAAAGCATTCATTAGTGATTGCAACCAATCAATATGTAGCTATTTCAACCAATCAGCTAGTATTTAGCAATTGCAACCAATCAGTTGCAACCAATCAGCAAGTATTTAGCAATTGCAACCAATCAGTATTTGAATCAGTAAATGAAAGTCAAATACATAGTTCCATTGTGTGGTGAGTCTGAGACAAAACAGTCTTAAGTCACAAACTATTTCAGGCTGCAAAAAAGAAACCAGAATGAAATCATTGGGGGAACTTTATATTTATCATGTAATACCACATGATGTAAGGATCTACAAGGTATGATGAATTAATCTGATTATTGTTTACAGCAAACTTCCTCACAAATAAATAATGAGGATGTGAAGATATTTCCCAGAAACAAGTCTGGTTGTCAAAGTAACACATGGAAGTCTTCCTTCCAAGAGCACCCATCAATGACAACAGAGCTTTAAAAACAAGAATTCTTGACATCAAGTTTTTGCCCAAATTTGGCAATGGAATTTCACTAATGTGAGCATTCATACAATGCAAGAGATTGTTTCGCATTTAATAGGAAATGGTGAGACAGTTAAATTGACTCGTTAAACTCTTACACAGTCTGAAAATTAAAAAGATAAATCTTTGGCTATAGTGAACTAACAGTTTTAAATTATTTATGTCATTCCAGTATTTGATCAATTTCTGTCTGAATCTAAAATTAAAAAGTCTGTTATACAAATTAAATCTATTAAATTTAGACTAAGAAATTATGTTCAATTTTATCTATGAGAATGGGTGAAAATACTAAATTACATATTGTGTTCATATAAAAATGTGTTATCAATCTTCAGAAATTATTTCTTAATTATTTGACTTATGTACAATAATATCTATTACCCTTCATCAATTAACTATTAATTAATTATAATACTGGAAGTATAACCATTTAAAGCTTATTCAATATGGTATCATTTAATCAGAAATATTAAAATTTCACAAACTGTAAGGACAAAAAACATGAATAAACCTTGCTGAACTTAACATTCTATCACCTCATCCACAGTTAAATAACTTCACAGATTACCAGTATCACATCCAACATTTAAGTATTAAATCACTGTGATAATCAATCCTAGACTGTTTAACCTCCTCAGAGGGTAACAATTAAAACAAACATAAAGACTGACATCACAAAATCTCGTGACTTTCTGTGGTTTTCCTGTAAAATCATCAGAAAACTATTCACTTTACAAGTTCGCCATTAAATTATGCACTTAAATCAAAACCACTTGCACACAATCTGTGCACACTGTAAGCACTCAGTGTGAACATATCTGAGTTTTATCTTAAATCCATATCTTGTCATTAGGCAAAAATACATTAATTATAATCGTAGTAATTTTCAGCAGAAATTCTCCAGAGATTTTTGATGATGGAGATTTTTTAGGTAAAACGTCATTAATATAATAATAAATAGATTTTAAAACTCAAAAATTAATCAATTTAAGTCATTATGGTCTTTCTGGTGAATTTACTTAATATGTTGTCTGAAACAATTATCAGAACCTTTAAAGTAACAACTGAATATATCCTAATATACACCCTTTCCTCAACATTCCCCATCTGTTTTCAGGAAAATTAAAAAATTGTTACTCATAATATCAATACTCATTAATAAATAATTTTCCCAATTATATCCGAGTCCAAAAATCTTTCAAACAAAACCTCAAAATAAAATTTGGTGAAATATAATACCAGGGGCAATTATTAGGAAATATCTGGTACACTTAACTAAAATCCTTTGATAGATGTATCTGTATCATATATGAAACAATCCAAGTGCTTATATTTTCTACTGTCAAACCAGTAAACAAAGGCCACACTTGGGAAAGACAAAAATGGCCTTTATTGACAGATGGCCTTTATGCAGAGGTCAGTTTGTTCTAAATAATTAGCGACAGTTTTTCAAAGAATGGCTTTCATTCACAGGGTAGTCTTTATTCAGAGGTGGTCACACCAGTTTGACTGTACTTGAAAATTCTATAAGCCTTTACATCTAATTATTTTAAGTATTGTGATAATATTTTTAGTATCATGACTTCAATACGAGTTTCCCAAACTTAGCAGTGACTGATACTTATTCATTATCATGAGTATACTCTACATCAAAGATATAAGATATATAAATAAAATTAATCAAATTTCCTGAAATGTAACGTCAACTGATATACAGAAAATGATGAGATAATAAAATATTATTAATATTACATTAGTCAATCAATATCAGGAAAATAATGTACAAAAGAAAACTGTATAAAAGCTTCAAAGCTGGAATACTTTTTTACTAAATATACCACATGTATATCAAGAATAAAAACCTATGAAACATTGTAATTGTTATTATGTGAACTTTACAATACATAAAATGAAAATAATGAACTCAGGAAATAGATAAACATATCTACATATAAAATTAATTCATACTACATATATAAAGATTCACAATGATTTAAGGAACATATAAATCAGTGTATACCTGAACAATCATACTGTTCATTACCATTATATCGTACCATTATATGTAAACATTTGTCCATATTAAGCAACCATAATAAGGACATTATGTCATATACTTATAATATACAGTTGATACAGAGTGTAAGGTAGACCTTCTGAGTATTACAGGCACCAAGTATTTTATGGACAGATATCTAAGAGAATCCTATACAGTGTCAAATGTGTTGGGAAACACATACTGGAAGTCACGTGCCAAGAGTCATGTGCCCAGAGTAATATGAGGGGCAACATGTGCCAGGTGTCATGTACTGGGACACATGTGTAAGGAGTCATGTACTGGGAAACATAGGTCAGGAGTCATGTACTGGGAAACATAGGTCAGGAGTCATGTGCTGGAAAACATAGGTCAGGAGTCATGTACTGGAAAACATGTGCCAGGAGTCATGTACTGGGAAACATAGGTCAGGAGTCATGTGCTGGAAAACATAGGTCAGGAGTCATGTACTGGGAAACATAGGTCAGGAGTCATGTACTGGGACACATGTGCCAGGAGTCATGTACTGGGACACATGTGTAAGGAGTCATGTACTGGGACACATGTGTAAGGAGTCATGTACTGGGACACATGTGCCAGGAGTCATGTACTGGGACACATAGGTCAGGAGTCATGTACTGGGACACATGTGTAAGGAGTCATGTACTGGGAAACATGTGCCAGGAGTCATGTACTTGGAAACATGAGCCAGGAATCATGTACTGGAATACATATGCTGGGAGTCAAGTGCTGGAAAACATGTGCTGAGAGTCAAGTGCTGGAAAACATGTGCTGAGAGTCAAGTGCTGGGAAACATGTGCTGGAATACATATGCTCAGAGTCAAGTGCTGGGAAACATGTGCTGGGAGACATATGCTGGGAGTCAAGTGCTGGAAAACATGTGCTGAGAGTCAAGTGCTGGGAAACATGTGCTGAGAGTCAAGTGCTGGGAAACATGTGCTGGAATACATATGCTGAGAGTCAAGTGCTGGGAAACATGTGCTGGGAGACATATGCTGGGAGTCAAGTGCTGGAAAACATGTGCTGAGAGTCAAGTGCTGGGAAACATGTGCTGGAAGACATATGCTGAGAGTCAAGTGCTGGGAAACATGTGCTGGGAGACATATGCTGGAAGTCAAGTGCTGGGAAACATGTTATGCCAGGAAATAATTGTTGATCTTATGTTTTTCATTCATGGCAGGAAACAATGACATAATTTTTGTTGTTCTTACCTCATTAAAGCACCCGCTCAGACATCCTCACAACCATTAATTAGAAATGATTTGGTAGCCATTAAACTGATCTTTTGTCCTTGGGGACATAAACCTGTATTTAACAATTTCTAGAACTGAAAGCATCAGTCAATCTTCAACAAAGTATTTCAATTCATTAGATGTTGCTTGGCATCAAAATAACATGAAATGACTGGGAAAATGATGTCAGCTGTCAATTTTATTAACATCTTGATTAAGACAATGTTTTATAGTTGAATGAATTTGATTTATTCCTTCCAACATTAATGAGGAAATTCCAAGACTCTGACTAAAATAAGGTTGTCTAAGAACTGCATCAGGAATGCAAATACTCTCTGATTGGTTGACTGCATAATGCCACAGACCAATCAGAGAAGCTGTGACATGAAACAATACACTTGTGTCTTTATATGGTTTCTGAGTAATCTGATACTTTGATACATACTTATACCAGGATTAGACCATAAAACATTTTGTTCATATAGGGTTGATTATTGTACCATCAAGTTGTACAGACATTAATGAAGCAAAATCAGTGAAATTTCAAAATACAGTAAAACCTCGCATAGCTACCACCTTGATATTATGACCACCTTGTTATAACAACCACTTATTTTCAGACTGGTTTTCAATGTCTCCTCTGTAATTCAACTTAATAATGAGACCACCTCATCATTACAGCCAACTTTTCAGATCCCGAAGGTGGTCTCATTATCAAGGTTTCCTCTGTAAACCTCAACATAACGTTAACAAATCTAGGTCTGTCCTTTGCTCAACACTAAAAATCATCACAAGACACATTTTGAATAATGAAATAAACCTGATAGTGCATTTTGACTTAAGGTGACTTGATAAAGGTCAAATCTTCTTGAACTAAGGTTAAAACCTTGAAGAATTTGATTTTTCAAGTAAACAAGTGACAGATCTAATTTTTTTAGGTACAGTTGTCTGAACATTATATAAATATGCTATATGCAAGCTTTAACTTCTGGTCTAACCTAAAATCTGAGCATGAATCATGAGAAATGTTGTAAGCCATCTTATAATCACCTCTGTACAACAGAGATAAGATATCAACATCACAGCTTAATGTAACTGTTAACATAGGGTAAATATTTATAGGGGTACCTTTCCAAGTCTAAACTCAACAAGTGATAACATTTTATATTTCTAAGTAAACATTGAGTTTTTCTAGAATTTAGAGATTAAACCAGAAATATCACCACCTACACACAGTGCACTATTATTTTGTTTTCAGATACCAAGGTTAATAAATAAAAGCAGAACTCATGGTAAATGCTTGTTTTTCTGAAGTCCTAGAGCATATAAACTTAATCAGTTTGTTCTGAATTTAAGAAAGCATGCCATCAGAAATGTCTCCGGTTTAATACCAAAGTTTGTGTCATTTAATAATTGTTTTAGGAATTACAGCGGTCATGCAAAAGAATTGTATTCTATTTCAATGAAAATTGATAAAACCCTGGAGAGAATATAAATCCACAGTGCTGATCCTGAATGATTAGAGAATTATACTAGATCTAAAATGAAGCACGGTCAAACCTGTGAACAGAGGCCACCCTTGGGAAAGACTAAATGTGGTCTTTATTGACAGGTGGCCCCTATTCAGAGGTCACTTTGTCTAAATAATCAGTGAAGTTTTTTCAAAGAATGGTCTTTATTCACAGGGTGGTCTTTATTTATAGGTGGTCTCAAACACAGGTTTGACTGTATTAGCAAATCAATACATCAGAGTCATAATAGTCTTAATCTGTACAGAACATAAAAACTAACAGCAGGAGACTTCTGAGAATGGCACTGAAATCTGATTCAAACTCAAAGCAGTGAGGAAAGCAGTGAGGGGCCAGTGATTACAAGTGAATTCTAAATAATGTCTAAATACTAGTAAAAAACTGAAAACAGTTCTGGTGTCCTGATACCAATCAGAACTTACTCAGTTTATATTCATATGTCAGAAATCTACATCATAAAACACACCTGGTATTGTCATATTTGCATGCACCATAACTAAATTGAAAATTATTACATCATTGCAAAAAAATGCACTGTTGGCAATGGCTTTCAAAGTCTTAATCTTCAAATCAATTATTTTTTCTCTGAAAGTGCAATTATTGATGTAATTTTTCACGATTACATACAACATTCGAGTTTTGTGTCCATATAAGTGATTGGACTTTAACCTAATTACTAAAAATAAGCAAACCTAATCTATCAAGAAACAAGAGGGCCATGATGGCCCTGCATTGCTCCCTAGAATAAATATTAATGAACTTGTTACTAAAATGGTAATAAAGGTACACTTGTGGGCAAATAATGGGGAACAATAATAAACTTGATAAAGGACCATCAAAGGATACTACAAAAGAATATTCGTGATGACTGAAGAATGCCACAGACCAAATATGGTGATGATCCAACCACTGGTTCATGAAAAGAAGTCATTTTAAGGTATTTCTATGCTTAGCTCTAGCAGCCCCTAATTGGGGCCAACCATTTTTATTTCATCAAATCTGATAGAACACTATCTAAAGATGCTTAAAACCAAGTTTGGTTACAATCCATCGATAGAATCATGAGAAAAAGTCATTTTTTAAGGTACTTCTATTTCTAGCTTTAGTGGCCCCTAAAAGGGGCCGACCATATTTATTTGAGTAAACTTGAGAGAGGACCATCATATGATGCTACAGACCATTTTTGGTGATCATCCATCCATTGGTTCATGAGAAGAAGACGTATAAAGGTATTTCTATTTTTAGCTCTAGCGGCCCCTAAAAGGGACCAACCATTTTTATTTGAGCAATCTGATCGAACACTATCTAAAGATGCTAAAAACCAAGTTTGGTAATAATTCATCCATAGACACATGAGAAAAAGTCATTTTAAGGTATTTCTATTTTTAGCTCTTGCGGCCCCTAAAAGGGGCTGACCAAATTTATTTGAGCAAACTTGAGAGAGGACCATCTAAGGATGCTACAGACTAAGTTTGGTGATAATCCATTCATTGGTTCATGAGAAGAAGATGATTAAAGGTATTTCTATTTTTTGCTCTAGCGTCCCCTAATAGGGGCCAACCATTTTTATTTGAGCAAATCTGATAAAAGTCCATAAAAGGATGCTACAGATCAAGTTTGGTGATGATCCATTTGGTTCATGAGAAGAAAATGATTAAAGGTTTTTCTATTTTTAGCTCTAGTGACCCCTAAAAGGGGTCAACTGGTATAATATGAGCAAATTGCAGTTAGAACGTCAAAAGGCTTCTGCACAACAAATCTGAAGTAAATCCGACTGGTAGTTTCTGAGGAGAAGTCCATTGTTGATGCCAGACGACGGATGACAGACGCCGGACCATCCACCTACCCATCCTAACAGCTCACCCTGAACCTTCGGTTCAGACAGAAACTATATGTAATACTGTGACTAGCACAGTAAGGAATAACGAAAAAGAGTTTGTTTCTGGTTACATGCTCATTGAAAACAGGGTAGATAGTTAGTGAAATTTTTGGGGGGATTTTTTTTATTGTGCTTGAAAGCTGCTGTTGAGATTATCTTTATGTAGAAAGATAAAAAAATTTAGATAGTGGATAACCTTTTAGCAGGTAAAGTCAAGATTCAAGGAAAATAAGGGTATGTCAGGTAACCAGAAACAAACAATTTTTTTATGCCTAACACTGTCAGTTTATTAACTGTGAACACTACACAAGTAGTATAGTATTAACCTAAACATGCAGTTAACAAGAAGAAAAGGAAACAAAACTGTTACAGATATAAACATCAAGAATGAATAAATAATAAAACCACAATTTATTACAGAATTCCATTAGATAGAATAGTGTACATGTCTGTATGTGGAAATACATGTATGTCATAGTTAGTAAAATCAGTCTATCTAACTGGTTTATAGAGATGTTATATGGGTGATACAAAAATAACAATGAACTTACTTGTAGCTCTTCAAAGTCAGAGCCGCATCACATCTGAAAATATATTAACATGTCAAATTAGGGACATCAATTATAAATTTTAAATACAGTAGCCAAGTAAACCATTAAAGCATGTACCCTCAACATCCTCTTTGCATGCACTCTAAAAAAAGTTTCAATTTTATGTCACATTTCCTGTGACCTCAAGAACACTTGCAGGACAATTATATCCTTGGTATAAACAAGATATACAGCATTATGCTCCTTTTGTCCAGAAAATAGACAATGTTAAAGAAATTCAAGAGCAAGTTTTCGTAAAAATGAAAATTTTTCATCAAAACTATGGAAAAAAGCAAATAATACCACCAGGCCGATTCATATTTTCACTTTAAATGTGCAAATGTATTTTTTGTCATACAGTCATACACAGGGACAGACAACAATGTCATACAGTCATACACAGGGACAGGCAACAATGTCATACAGTCATACACAGGGACAGACAACAATGTTACACAGACATACACAAAGACAGACGACAATGTTACACAGACAAACACAAAGACAGACGACAATGTTACACAGACATGCACAAAGACAGACAACAATGTTACACAGACAAACACAAAGACAGACGACAATGTTACACAGACATACAAAAAGACAGACAACAATGTAACACAGATGGTATTAAATATGGCCAGCCAACCAGATGAACACAGAATCAGCTCGTATCCTTAATCAATTGGAAGTGAACACACAAATCATCTCACTGAAGTCAGTAATTACACGCTCCAGTTTTCCAGGGACCAATATCTCATCAACACTTTATTATAAAATCCTGCACCAAACGATTCTAATTAGAGTCAATATTGCGTACACAATAAAATCTAATTATCTCCCTTTGTAAGATTTTTAAGTGTGTTCAAACAGTGTGTTTTGAATAGTAACACATGATGAGGAATTTATAAATTAAATGTTGGCTCTTCTGTTTCACTAATTATTTAAGACTTCAGTGAATTCCCTTTTGGTATTTTTTAAAAATCTTACCATGTCCAGACAGCATGCATTACATTTACAAAACAATCATTTTGATAATATTCAGTGTCCTTACACTGTAGATAAGAATTCTATTTTGATGGGGATGAATTAAGTACATAAGCTTCTTGTATGAGAAAAACGGAAACAAAATGCCCTTTGGTTTGTCTCCCAGACTGAAATCATTTTCTTTTGTCAGTTTGTGGTATGACTGCATCCTTTTCCAACATAATGCTTTGATATTCTACTATTATGTTGTGATTTCAAACAAGCAAGACCTGAAACTAAGTCCCATACCTACTGCATTTAAATGATTGACATTGAGTGCAGACTTTTATTTGACCAATCACAAGTCAGGATTCTGAAAGTGATCTTTGATCAGGCAGATTTATAAGCTTGGATCTACGGAAGTTAGCTTAAAATACTTGAACCACTTCCATAAATATACATAAAGAGAAAGCATGGCCGACTGACAGTAATACCAATCTTTGATCCAACTATATCAGGTATATTTATAAGCTTGGATCTACGGAAGTTAGCTTAAAATACTTGAACCACTTCCATAAATATACATAAAGAGAAAGCATGGCCGACTGACAGTAATACCAATCTTTGATCCAACTATATCAGGTATGAAGTAGACTGACCACTCCAGGCCACACAATGGTCATTAATTTCCACAAGACCGGTCATTATTTAGAAACTTCTGAGAAAATACTTCATAAAAATCCCTTGAGATTTTCTAGGAGTGTATTTCATAGATCTATCATTCTTACTGACCATGTACAGATTACTCTAAGCCCTTTCCCCATCCATCTTCTCCAATGACTATGTTAGGATTAGAGTCGAGTCCCCACACCATATGTGTGAATATATTAGACCATAAATCTTTCATCTTAGATGTGTAATAAATGACTGTAATGCTCTCTAATAAAGGCACAGACCAGAGCATTGGATAATTCCTTTAATTTCCTGCGGGAGGGGGGGGGACAAATATCCAGTTTGATACAATGTAATCAGGAAATCTCAAAATGAGACCAAATTTAGGAAGTCTGCTATTTATTTACATGACTGCACATTATCAACGTTTTACACTTTTCTCATTTGAATTGATACAAACAGCCAATCAAATTACTAGGCCAGACAAATAATGTAGTTTTGTTATTGAAATGTTTCTATTATAGAGAAAGAAAGTGGCATGCTGAATTACACTGATTCAAAATTCTTATAGAGTCCAAATATTTATTGACACTGAACAAAATTTTATATATATATATTTTCACATCAGAGTAATGTTTTTAGTCTAATTATAACACATCACACAAGCACAAAAATGTTTAGATCCATTTATCAGTATTTGTTAAATAAATTCACGTACAATGAACAGAAATGTCCATTCAATAAGTTTGATTATCTCCCTTTACTTGAAGAAACAAGCTTGTTACAGTTACCTCCCTTGGTACAACACAGTGATACAGATCTTTCAAACATCTGTGCAGTCATTTTCTTTTTTTCACAGGGTTTAACACTGTTTTTCAACAATTTTTCAGTTATATATGGTGTCCAGTTCACCTAACCAGTTTTCCTGGACTATATACTAACCAGTACGAACTTATCCTTTCACAAGGAGCCAGCAACTACTTTTTGTCAAATTTTCATAGAAGAAGACATGTCACAACCAAGATTTAAACCTGAATCACTGGGTTACAAGTCCAGCACACTAACCATTGGACCACAGTTGCAACTTTTTACATTTTCTGTATGATTTGATGTAATATTCCAGCAGTACAAATTGCCAGAAAAAAAGTAAGATTTAATGTAAAGTTATGAACAAATTAAACATTCATTTCAATGATGTTGTGTTTCAGATTTCCCAGCAAAATAAGAAATACAAATTATCATTGATATAGTTATCATCATTATCGTCATAATTATCATCATCATTATCATATTTATTATTGATCAATTTTACTAGCTGAAAGTTTATTCAAACATTGCCTATGTCAATATTTTTCTGTAATAAGAATTATTTATATTCATCGGCAAATTAATAAATTATCAACAAGAATGTGGTCATAAGTTAGCCATCAGAATCTGTGACTTTATCAACATCCCTCAAAACATGAATTCTCACAATTCATAAAAATCCATCACAATATTATATATATAATTGCACCAAAACTTGCAATAGAACAAAGAACATATTCTCCCATTTACCTACCATACATGGTACATATAATCGATTAACACTGATCATAGTTATAAAAATATGTCCATGCAATACCACTATGCTAGCCATAGGATATGTACCACTTGAATGTTCATATACAACCAGAATAATACACAACCAAAGCAATAAAGCACCATTAACCTATTATTTAATCATTGTTTTACTATTTAATATTCTAATTTACAATCATAGGAAAATGTTAGTACAATTTATTTATGAATAAAATATTACAATAAATGATTTTGTTCTACTTAAGCCTTTCATGGAGTTTGGGTGATGCTGACATTTACGGAGAAACTTGAAAACATGATAGTTCACACTCGTACAATAATACATAAATATTACTCACACATTACCAGAATTAATAATCACAAAAATATAAATATACATTAAATGTTGTACATATGTGGGAAATAAAATTATACCTTCTCCAGCTAAAACAAAATTCTTTACAGAAGGATATAGCAATCTATATTCTTTTTCAGATTTCCAACATAAGTTCTATTCAAAGAGGACCAGCACATTGATGGGATGGTACACAATGGTGAATTTAGGCCTAAAATGGCCACACATATGTATCATATACATATGATATAAATATTTACACACATCTGAACAACATGCTAGCCCCCATCCAACTATTCATTCAGTGTCCTGATTCTTGTAATCACATTATGTAAAACTCCTCTATTACGGACATTAAAATTTTGTGGTTCTCATGAAGTGTCTTTAATAGCAGGGTGTCCATAATAGAGGGGTTCAGCTAGAGATGAGTGGAATGTACATGTATAAGTGTACATGTTGTAAGTGCAAGCTTTTACTCATTTCCAAATTTATCATACATTGAAATACATGATCAATAAAACCATTACTTAGTGACCAACTCAACTTTAATTTAAAAATGACATCTCAAAATAAAGACCACTTTAAATGGGTTTTCCATATTCCTTCCATATTCACACTTCAACTTGATCATAAGACCCCCACAATATTATTTTTTGATAATATTTCAGTTCAAAATGTGCCTACATTATTGAGTTAAACTGACCCTATTTTTTTCTGGGACCACACTGGAAATGATTACATTATTAGTTTATTGGTTGTCAAGGAGATGGGATCTCAGGTTGATGAATTTTGTCAACTTATTACATGTACATAATCATGATAAACCAGAACCTAACACAGAAAAGTGTTTCACCAAATTAGTTAAGGCCGAAAAAAAATACTCTTGTTTCTGGTCATGGTCATCAAAATAAACTGGGTCGGTAGATAGAGATTTTTTTTTTACACCAGTCATCTGTAATAACTGCTAATGTATGCAAAGCCATTGGTTTAATAAATTTTGATGAGCTTCATGCTTATTCAAACAAACTGGACACACAATAAAACACAAAATGGACGCATTTATCTACTTTTACAACGAGCAAGCATCGTAGTTGTGCAGCCATCTTAAAATTCCGTTTCCAATGGTATATGGAACTGAAATTCTGGAATATTTCTCGGTAAAAAAAATGCGGTCCGGGTTAAAACTTAATGGTTGGTCGGGGGACAAGAAACGAGAACATTTTTTTTTCAGCCTAAAGGATATTGATATTTTGTAATTCACAGACTCATGAACCACACAGGATTTGGCAAGTTCATTAGGCCCTTTCATAAGAGCTTAAAAATGTCAAAACTTCAAATGTAAGGCCATACTTAAAAATATGTTAGTTTGTAGTTATGCTACCGATTCAATAAAAAATTACCAAACCCATAATACCTTCTTGCAATTTTGACATAAAATGTATGGTTTTCATATCAACTTTTCATTCGCAGTACAAAAGTTAACGTATAATATGATAAAAACAAGAGGGCCATGATGGCCCTGCATCGTTCACCAGATTAAATATTAATTAACTTGTTACTAAACAGGTAATAAAGGTACACTTGTGGGCAAATAATGGGGAACAATAATAAACTTGATAAAGGACCATCAAAGGATACTACAAAAGAATATTCGTGATGACTGAAGGATGCCACAGAGCAAATTTGGTGATGATCCAACCACTGGTTCATGAAAAGAAGTCATTTTAAGGTATTTCTATTTTTAGCTCTAGTGGCCCCCTAATCAGGGCCAATAATTTTTATTTCATCAAATCTGATAGAACACTATCTAAAGATGCTAAAAACCAAGTTTGGTAATAATCCATCCGTAGATACATGAGAAAAAGTCATTTTAAGGTATTTCTATTTTTAGCTCTAGGGGCTGACCAAATTTATTTGAGTAAACTTGAGAGAGGACCATCTAATGATGCTATAGACCAAGTTTGGTGATCATCCATCCATTGGTTCATGAGAAGAAGATGATTAAATGTTTTTTCTATTTTTAGCTCTAGCAGCCCCTAAAAAGGGCCAACCAAATTTTTTTAGCAAATCTGATAAAAGTCCATATAAGAATGCTACAGACCAAGTTTGGTGATGATCCATCCATTGGTTCATGAGAAGAAGATGATTAAAGGTGTTTCTATTTTTAGCTCTAGTGACCCCTACAAGGGGTCAACCAGTACAATATGAGCAAATTGCAGTTAGAACGTCAAAAGGCTTCTGCACAGCAAATTTCAAGTAAATCTGACTGGTAGTTTCTGAAGAGAAGACCATTGTTGACGCCGGAGCATCCACCTACCCATCCTAACAGCTCACCCTGAACCTTCGGTTCTGGTGAGCTAAAAATGTGTACCCATCATTAAAGTTACGTAAACTGCAAACCAACATTTTTCTTTGGCCTTATTAGAAATATTTATACAATTGTACACTGTTTATGCTGAATAGCAACAATTTCTCATAACTATAACGTAATTACTTAATCTTCATATGGCTGAAACAAAATGTCATAATGAACTGTTCTTGTTTATTTTGATATTATACATAATTCTAACATTCAAACATTATAATGTTGCAACAAAATAACAGAAAAAGATTTATGGATCATGATTCTGGCATTAGAGTTAGAATATGGTGTGACTGAATGCTTTAATTGATACATTCGCAGCATGATAATTGCACGAAAAAAACTGTTTAATTAGATAATAATTGATAATTACATCAACAGGCATTATATTAATAACTAAAACAACAGTAACGGAACAAATTATCACATTATCATAATGATAATAATTGTTTCGTTTATTTAATAAGTTAAAAAGCTAATAAGTTACTACATGTTTTATTTCATAATAAGCTAATGATTTAATAGCATTGTTTGATGATGTCAGCATTTATTTGTAACTTCAAAGGCAGGCAACTCTGAATAAATAAAACATATTTTCCCCCAAAAAATGTTTCATTAAAAAGTCACAATGTGAAAATCTACAAAATTAATGAAGAAAATGAAAAAAAGAGAATAGTTACAGAAGACTGCAATATTTCCATCTAAACATCAAAGAAAATCAGGGGTAATAACTCTTGTTCAAATGGTTCTATCTAGCCAAACGATGGAACTTTACCAAGTTTGTGAGGATTAGGTCGGGGTTTCTCAAATGTATACTTTAGAATAGTAAACAAACTAATTATGAGTGACAGCCAACTGACAACCAACCATCCTTTAACTCTTAGTCAACTCAGGTAAGCTAAGAAATTGATCATTCGATGAATATGAGTAATAATATAAACCAGGATGTGCATGAATCTCTCTAAACTGAATAAACATCTAACTTACCGCTCGTATTCCATGTGCGCAGACCTGCCGTCACCCAAACTGTAAGATTTTGACCTGTGCATTCTTTTCAGAAAATATTTGAACAGTTGCTCATAAAATGTTTGAATCAGATATCATGTTTTTTGAGATTTTAAACACACAGCTCACAATACTAGGACTTGTTCCTGTAGTGTTGTATTCCATTGTATTTAACAGAATGCAGTACGAACATCCAGATGACAACTGGAGGAAAAATTGTCATATTTTTTGCGTCACATTTCAACTCCTGATTTAAGTCTACAATTTACTCAGCTTTTAGTCTCTGCGAGGTTTATTCAAAATAATTATATTAAGTATAAACTAACCACAAGATTATCATCTATGATGTTAGAAATTGTAAGGTTTATACACTGTAATTTGAAAAGCAATGACTCTATTTCGACAAAGACTGATATTAAGGTAATTCTATCAAAAACTCAGAGTTTTACCAAAATCAGATGAATTATATTCCTGTTTTAAACAAGGACATTATTTAACATCCTATCTAAAAATAATAGCCTTTAATAATTCACCTATGGTAGTTTACTAGTGAAATAAAAATAATTTATTTCCATCAAATGAATAAATATTCCTTTACAAAGAAAATTAATCATTTCTTTCACATTATTCAGATAATTACCACAGTGATGTATGTTAATGCATATGGAGTTTCACAGAGTTGCTTCCCTTTACTCTAAGATTTCAGTAAGTTAATTATCTAGAGTAACCTCCCTTGGATATTATCTCCATTACAAGCATTATTTCAAAGGGAATTTTTAAGTCATCAGATCACTATATTCAAATAAGTGAAAAAAAATGTACCAAATGTCCAAAAAATTATAATGCACTAAATTTAGTATAAATTTATTACTTTAAATGCAAACTTAAGAAATAATTCCATCTTTTATTCCTCTGAGTTTAAGAGTTACATGCAAAAAACTTTCGCGCAAATAATCATGTTTACTCCCAGAGTGCATAAAATCTTTTCTATAGAATCCCTCACGTGTATGCAAATATAATTACAACATTTAATTTCCAGTGGTAGTGCACAATCAGAATGCATACATACAGCCTGGAAAATACATTCCCAAAATGAAGGATTGCATTTTTCATTATCAACATTTCTACAATAAAACTGCAGCATTCCGTAGGATACTCAATCAGTTTACTGTAAAATGGCAGAAAATTGATACTTCTTCAATTCTTATTCATGTTTGAGATGGTAGAAATAAACATATAAAAAAACAATAATCTAGTCATTGTAAGACAGAGTCCAGACTGGTTGTGGTATCTGAAAATTTAGACTGTGTACATATTCCTTGATTTTAGGCAGATAAATATGATTTGAGCAAAAAAAAAATTTCTGCAAAAAATTGTTACATCAGGCAATACTTCAGACCGCAGTATATCTGGCTGTTAGTAACGAGCAAATTGGTTCTATCAAGTTTTATTCCACATATGTTCAAACAATTACATACCAACAATGTTAGTTGAAAGAAATTAATAAGCGATATGCCAAACATGAAAAAAATATACAGAAATATCCAAGATTTTCTGAAAACTTCCCAAAAAACCATGGGGTATAAAAATGAAGCAATTTCATCAAATTCTGATAAATAAAAACATAAAAGAAAGAAATAAAAGTAATTATAGCACAAACAAAGCCTCTTAATTGAAATTAATCTCAATTATTTTTTCTAAAAACACAGAAGATATAATTGCAACCCCAAATTACACCATGCTCAGCAATATTAATCCAATATCTGGCAAAATTATCAACCTCTTTGATTAATTAAGTGTTCTGTAACAGACTATACAAGATCTTGAAATTTTGAGTTTGAGAAAATCTCAATTGAGATTTTTGCGAGATCTGAGCTGGATCTCAATATTTTGAGTTTTACAACTATGAGATTTTTGCAAAATCTGGATCAGATTTCATTGTTTGGAATTAAACAATAATTTGAGATCATTGTGAGATCTGAGCCAGATCTCATTGTTTGTTATTTAACTATAATATGAGATTATTGTGAGATCTGAACCATATCGATATTTTACAATAATATGAGATTATTGTGAGTTCTGACCTAGATCTCCTAGCTTGTTTGTTACTTTACAACAATTTATTGTCCGAAAATACTTTATGATATATATTGGTTGAACTAAAATAATATTTTACCAGTTTTGTGTAAATAGTTTGAAAATATGATGGCAATTAAAAAATGTTTGATTATAGTATTAACTTTGCAATTATTAGATTAAATAGAATCATAAGGCAGCTGTTCTTGAATAATATTTTTGTTAAAGATTTTGTAAACTGAAATGAATCAATTGTAGAGGATTACTGGGTTTAAGGCTGTGTTTTCAACAATTTCTCAAGTATATACAGTTTGCCCAGACTTTATGCTAAGCAGTACTAACCCTTCCACAACTGTCCAGTTTTCATAGGAGGGTATGACCTGCCACAACCGAGATTTAGTTAGCATACAATCCAGGAAAACTGGTTAAGTGAACTGGCTGCTGTGTACAACTGAAAAATTATGAAAAGACAGCATCAAACCAAGTGAAAAAAAATACATTCCTTGTTATAACCTAAAACAATCATAGTATTATTTATCACACAGACATGAGATAACCACTGATAATTTCTTTATATCACTAGTATCAATCACATAACTATTAGAAACTTGTCTCAGACAAATGTTTACATGCCATAAAATTCCAATCCATTATTTACTACAACATCACTCCATCAAATCTTAGTTCAACACAAATTTTGAGAATCCAAAAATTACAAAATGGTCAAAACAATACAATCCTTTATGTTAGGATCACTTATAACTGAAACAACATTTTGATCTGGTCATCATTAAATGTAAAGTTTTTAATTGATATCAAAAGCCACACTTATACAAAGGCAATGCTTGTAATTTTATTGAGTTAATTAACATGGAGATAAATTTTTATGCCGATTTTTAAGCAAAATTAAGTTGTATTTGGAGGTTGTGACAGCTAAAAATTAATTAATTAACAATACAGTATAGCAATCAGGCCTAACTTAAAAAATTGTTGGCTTGCAGTTACTGGACCCCAAGAATTTTGTAGTGATTTCAACAATTTTTTTCGTTTTTTATACCAGGTTTCATTTTAAGTACAAACAAAAAATTAGACCCACCTGTGTACCCACAATCTGTTTAAAGTTTGGGTGTGGTGAACCAACATTTTTCAAGGATGCCCGTATTTCCAGTTTAACTTTCATTTACATAAATCCTAAAAGGTGATATTATTGTATAAAATAAATTGGTTTGTGTTATATAAAGTTGATTCATAGTATTATTTCCCTCAATTGTAGTTTAGTTATGTAGTTAGTTAATCTCTAATCCAAAGTCAGCACAACTGTGCATTTAGTGGACTAATTCAATATGTTTATCATAGCAAAGACATTGTTTGGGATATAGGTGAGACAACCTAGGCTGCCCAAGGGTTTGAGCCTCTGACCATTACATAGGCCAATTTGTAACTTCAGACTAAGGTATTTCCAGGGTGGGTCTTAGAGAATCTATTCATGTAACAAATCAACAGGCATCTATTAACCCAGCAAAAAAATTACAATAAGGTGTAATAAAAATGTTCCTGGTTTCCACTAACCTTTTTTTTCTGCTAAACCAAGATTTGTTTCTCAGTCTATTAACCCTTTATTTCTGCTAAACCAAGATTTGTTTCTCAGTCTACTAACCCTTTATTTCTGCTAAACCAAGATTTGTTTCTCAGTCTATTAACCCTTTATTTCTGCTAAACCAAGATTTGTTTCTCAGTCTACTAACTCTTTATTTCTGCTAAACCAAGATTTGTTTCTCAGTCTACTAATTCTTTATTTCTGCTAAACCAAGATTTGTTTCTCAGTCTACTAACCCTTTATTTCTGCTAAACCAAGATTTGTTTATCAGTCTACTAATTCTTTATTTCTGCTAAACCAAGATTTGTTTCTCAGTCTACTAACCCTTTATTTCTGCTAAACCAAGATTTGTTTATCAGTCTACTAACTCTTTATTTCTGCTAAATCTAGATTTGTTTATCAGTCTACTAACTCTTTATTTCTGCTAAACCAAGATTTGTTTATCAGTCTACTAACCCTTTATTTCTGCTAAACCAAGATTTGTTTCTCAGTCTACTAACCCTTTATTTCTGCTAAATCTAGACTTTTGTTTCTCTGTCTACTAACTCTTTATTTCTGCTAAACCAAGATTTGTTTATCAGTCTACTAACCCTTTATTTCTGCTAAACCTAGATTTGTTTCTCAGTCTACTAACTCTTTATTTCTGCTAAACCAAGATTTGTTTATCAGTCTACTAACCCTTTATTTCTGCTAAATCTAGACTTTTGATTCTCGGACTCAAATATTTTTTTCCTGCCAATTTTTCATTTTCATGTGAAGTATACTCACCATCATTAAACTCGTGTCATCACTGATCTCGCGGTATTTACTCAAGCCGGTGTTTACATCAGTTAAAGCTGACCTATATTTTTACGAAGAAATGAAATTTTCATTCACAATGAGTCAACCTCTGAAAGTTTCATTCAAATATAACATTATTTTATTAATTTCTCTCCTATAATTACGAAAGTTGATTAAAAATCAGCGGTTGTATCAACAAACGTTGTTTTGTTTACATGTTGTCTGCCAAATGTAGGCATACTCGCACTAAATGTTATGCAAATTTTGTAGACTGGTTTATACAAATTAGGCCAAAAGCCTCTAAATCTGTTTACATGCTGACCAGTACCAGATGATTGTAACCCATTATTGAAAAATAAGCATGTAACACAGTCTACCGCGGGTTTAGTGATGACCTCCCTTTTCAAGATGGCTGACACTAGGATATTTATATGACCTAATTAATTTAAGACTATAGTGATTCAGTCCATGTTTAGAGGCGTCTCTTTCAAGGAATTGATCAAACTTGACATTTGGAACGGGATAGATATTTGAAAGTTTATTAAATACTTTCTTTTCTGATTTTCATCTCTAGTATCGCGAGATTCGTGATGAGCAGTATATATCACATAACATAAAAAACATAGAAAAGTTCTGCCTACCTACCAACCTTTTATTTTTTGAGAATGTTAGTGGAAACACAGTATTTTTGCCTAAGATACTGAAGGAGAACCACCAAATGAAAGTTAATTTACCTAATCATCCTACTATCATATCATCATCACTGACACATTCCGGTAGTAAATACTTACTGGTACTAACTAATGAGAATTAATTGGGTGACCTAGATTTCTTAATATCATCAAAATCAATGTCATAATTTTGTCAATACCCCCTTCAGTGTGTAACTTGTATCTGAGCCTATCTTAAATCAATCATTATTTTATCACTGATACAGAAGAATAAAGAGTAACAGTGTTACCTTTATGTGAACAACTAATAACAAATAAGTTATTACTAGTCAGGTATGTTCTAAGATGATTTTATTTATTTATTGCAGTCACTTAAAGCACTTTTATTTACAACAGCAGAAATCAGGGTTCAACAATAATTAACATCCTTGTAATGACAAATTTATACCACAATTTAAAAATTTCTTCAAACATGTCAGGATAGTAAAGTTTTTTTATTTGTTTAAATCCACAAAGCGGAAAAAATTTCTAACAAATTAGTTTCGAATCAAACGCAAAACTCTCAATTTTGTGCATTATTTTCCTAATGCTGTTTTTTTTTCCATAAACTGGTAAATACTCCTTCACTATCACAATAATCCAGTTTTAATAAGAGTTAAATTTCTGAATAATTAATCAAAATTAATACTAATGTTTTAAAGGAGTTTATACAATTAATTACTGATAAAAAATACTGATTTGATGGAAAAGAAAATAAATTAGTGGCAACTTACTGACATGATTTAATATAATTCTTTAATTTTTATTCCAAATCCAAAAATACAAATCTCAAAATAACACATTATTATCTCCCCTGAAATGTTCATATTTCACTATATCCAGACAGAAGACACCCACACCTCAAAATTGTGAATAAACAAGCAGTACTATTAAACTATGTGTCTTATATGTAAAGTCCTATCAATTTACTCATCCAACATTGTACATCTGAATTATTTACAAATGCAAATCTGTATACAAGCAGGCACTTAACTATTCACATAAAACACCTGATTATTTTTTCCACACAAATATTTACAAAATCACAAAAAGGTACAGAAGGTAACATACAGAAAATCCACATGAATTTTCAGCAACCAGAAGGTCTTTACTTACAGATAATTTTTACATTAAGAGCAAGTTTCAAATTTACATACAAAGAAAAAAAATGCATTAAACCCATATTGTTCAACATTTCTGTTTAATTCCAGTTTTGATTTAACCGATTACATACTAATACATTGCTGACTCAGCAATCTTTCAGTCATATATCCTCAAGCAGCGACAAAAATGCATGTAATTTTACTGAGAAGACACATAACACATACAGAATTGAACATAAACACTGACTTTATAGTATTACATTAATACATATTTGAAAACTAATTATGCAGGTAACCATTTTTTGCGATAAGATCCGAGTTTCCACACTTAATGAAATCAGTCAATTATTTCCGACATATTACCTTGAGGGACTATTTGTATTATATTCATGACAAATCAAACCAAAAGTAGTAATCAAGTACACTTCATACAGGGAAAGTAATTATAAATATTTTTATTAACAATATGTTACAAAATGTTGCAATTTGTCCAAGGTAAAAACCTAATACACACAAATACAGTATGACTTCAATAATTTGATATCTTAATACAGGGGAAATATTGTATTTTACATCAGTATTGGTCAGTTTGTCATCTTGTTTTAACAAAAAAGGATCCCATATGTTATCATACTTCTGTATTTCTCCAAAAGGAAAGTTCTGGACCAAACTGATTTATTGCTCATTTGTTCATTTTACTTTCATTTATATGTTTGTCAGTTTGTACTTTCTTTCACCATGTTCATCAAGAATATTTAAACTGTATAATTATTCTGGTGGACTAGTATCAACCCGCTCCCTCTAATTCTAAAACAAACTGCAAACTTTTCATCTGTCTTGTGTTTGAATCTGTGATGGAATATGTTGACATCAGATGCACTAAATTCAGTTGTATTGTCACTGAGAAACAACAGCCTCACCTGGATCTTGAACCCTCAACCTCTCTAACCACTATGCTAACTGGTCATTGTCATGCAGTACAATTTTGTTTCATACAAGTTTACAAAAGAAATGGAGTTGATTTTTTCTCTGGGGATACACGTCACTCCAACCGCTAAGGTCGTTTGTGACTTTTACAGCTTTTCCAATGGAGAAACACCCAAAGTGTACACCTGGGTAGAACTGCCGACCTTCAGTAAAACTAGTTGAACAGAATGTAAAGTGGACACTTTACTATAAATAGAATATGCTACTGTAAAAGTGTCTTGCTCAGTCAGCAAAGTAAAAAGTTTTCAACACAAATCAAATGTGTTTGTTTATAAGCAGATTGTGTTTACAGTTTGAAGTATACAGTAAATGAAAACTTCACTCACACTAAGGTGCTTACATGATCATGATACTCAAAGTTACTCATACCTTTATAGTACTTGTATATTTGAGGCACGTAAAGATGACAGAGGCTGAACAAACATTTTCTCTATATGACTGATACATCAAGAAGGGGCAATACCTGTAACCCATGTCCATTAAGTTATGACATATTAGTCTATAATCCAATCAAATTAGTTCTCTATGTCCATTAAGTTATGATATATTAGTCTATAATCCAATCAAATTAGTTCTCTATGTCCATTAAGTTATGATATATTAGTCTATAATCCAATCAAATTAGTTCTCTATGTCCATTAAGATATGACATATTAGTCTATAATCCAATCAAATTAGTTAACTATGTCCATTAAGTTATGATATATTAGTCTATAATCCAATCAAATTAGTTCTCTATGTCCATTAAGTTATGACATATTAGTCTATAATCCAATCAAATTAGTTCTCTATGTCCATTAAGTTATGATATATTAGTCTATAATCCAATCAAATTAGTTCTCTATGTCCATTAAGTTATGATATATTAGTCTATAATCCAATCAAATTAGTTCACTATGTCCATTAAGTTATGATATATTAGTCTATAATCCAATCAAATTAGTTCACTATGTCCATTAAGTTATGACATATTAGTTTATAATCCAATCAAATTAGTTCACTATGTCAATCTTATCTGGAAAAATCCCTCGTCAGTGATTTTTTGCAATTATGGAAAAGGGTCCAGGTCTGGTTCAGTTGGGAAAAATGTGCAGTGTGATGCCAAAATTGGAAATTCATAGGTTAGGAATTGAAGAAAAATATCTTTATTTTTTATCGGGAAGGGTCCGTTTACCGGACCCATTAACGAAGAAGGAAAAAAATTGCTGTTAATGAATGAAGAACTAAAACATCCAAGGTTTTACTGTATAAAGAAATATGATACATTAACAGTGATTGCATGAGTGATATCCAAGCCATTACTTATGTATAAGGTAAGCTGATTTACAGACAAGGTGACATTCTATCATATATGTATGTGTACACTTTTGTAAATTTGAAATATATTAACATCTTGTAACTAAACACCAAGAATGATGTGCTATATATATGTCCTTTACTTAAGATACCTTGATACCTCATATGTTCACTTGGGGTTATTAACGTCACACAAACAAACAAGGTCATATGGTGACTTTCCAGCTTCAACAGTGGAGGAAGATCCAACACATACATCTGGGTAGAACTATCAACCATCATAAGCTAACTGGACAGCTTCCTCACATGTGAAATCTGGTCCCATGAGAGGCAAGTGATAAAAAATCAGAGACCATAACCACTCAAACATGGAGGCCCCTGATATATTCATATATTTGGGTGTATCTTTATACTGCTTGTCATAGGAATTTACAAATAAAGCAAATTCAGTGACTTTAATGTTCCAATAGAGAACACCCTTTAACCCTTTGCCTCATAAGCATATTTTGGACACTTCCAAATCCAGAGCTAATATACAAAACATCAATTTATTTAAGAAAATGGGTTATTTCTCTCTGACAGAGAGGAAAACATTGTGGTAAAAGAAGCTATTACTCATTACAAGCCATGGTTTCTTTTGCTACAATATTTTCAAAAGTTGTCAGCTTCATATATGAGGAAATGCAGTATTATGAGGTAAAGGGTTAACTAATTTTGTTACATGTCACATGTAATTCAATTTATATATTTGTTTTCATCAGAGAAAAAATGTACAAACTATAGCATGTAATCAATTATAATATAATTATTCTACAATTATCACTCCATAAAATGAGGACATTAAAAGCCTTGAGGCTTGTTCAGATATTTTCTTCCCTGAAAAATATTTTCCTTTAAAGAATTTACATTTGAGTCATTAAGAAAACTAGGATGGTAAATAAATCAATTATAAAACTTATCATGGCCTTAAAATATTGTTGATGGCAGTCAATCACCTTCCACATAACATAACTAACACTTAATCACATGACTAACCTATTAAAGCTCCCTCCATACCTCTAGCTACTAGTTACAAATCATCATACTAAGGGAGACAACTCAGCTTAAGTATATGAGATAAGCAAAGAAATCTTTGGATAGTTACTTCCCTTTAATATAAATCCACTTTCAGTTTGTTCTTTGAGCAATGCAAAGATGTAAACCATCATTCTCTTTTGATACAGTAAATTTGTAGAAATTGTATTTAATTTAATATAAGAAGGAATATAATATACTAAGATAGTGAAACTAATGGTCGTAAGGAGTAAAACAAAAACTTATGTCATTACTGGTGCATTTTATTCTTGTCAAACAATGTATTAATCAAAACATTCATTTTATGTCACCATGAAGTTATCTGATGAATTTCAAAAGTACTTCAAAAAGGTTCAGCTGTTTTTATGAAGACAATTAGAATCATGATCAAGTAATCTGACCTAAGACGATCACAGTTACCACTTCTTCACTTATCTGAAACCCAGTACAAAGGAAATTAATTGACTAGTATGTTAAAATTCTTGAATTTTCCCAATAAAGTCAATATGGCATCAGGTGTATGTAAAAAATGTTTAATGTCTTAGATCAAGGGATTTAAGAATGAAAATCATGATCTCAAATATCATTCAGCTTTCTAGGAAAGTTTTTGATTAAAATCAGGAATCTATCATTATATTCAACAAGCACAAAGTCATAAAGAATGAATCATAGGGGGCTAGCACATTGAAGGGATGGTGAATAATACATATACATGTGTTTTTGGTCCAAGTGGCCATTTTAGGCCTAATATAAATCATCCCTTCAATGTGCTAGCCCCCTATGGAATATTTGTGATGGATATTTTATACCGAAATCAAAACAAAACTAAAAAGGCTCTAACAGTGAAGGATAAAACTTGACAATCAGTTTTATGCTAATGAAATCGAGATTTATAGAAAGTACATACCTTTGCTTTTTCTCAACACCCTTTTCCTCCGTGCACCAACAACAGAAACAATGCCAGGCCTTAGAAGACCCTACAACATTATATCGGGAACTCATGTCATCCCCTTATTTGAATCAATAATCCAAAAATAGCAACTAAGTTAAAAATCCATCATGTGCAGACACACCTGTAACTTAATGTCATTCTGAGAAAAGATTGTTTTTGCAATGAAAGCAGAGGTTCTCAAGTGTTTCACTATTTAAAACAAAACCATCCTCGTTAATTCATGATTTTAATACATGACGTCACACATATTCTTGGAATAATTACTGTTAATATGGCATCCAGGATAATCCAGTCAACGTCTTCTGGTCAGAAGACTGTAGCTTCAAGTCAAAACCTTGTCATACAACTTTAACCATAGCATGTCATAATTCTATAAACCTTTGAAGCACTGGATAAAAAGTCCAAACTAGAAGCAGATTACTTCAACAGGCATTGTTTAACAATGAATGTTTAATTTCCTCCATTCAAATATCCGCTGCATTTAGCTGATAACTGAAATTATGATCTAATATTACGCACTTAAAATCCAATAGGCCCATACATATTTGATGGCTAATTGTTCCAACATGTATCAACAGCATAAAATAAAAAAAATCACAATTCCAGCAGAATCATTCACAATTCATTGTCCATTCATTTAGTATAAAACACATTTATAATTCCATCACACCCACAGAAAGTTTCATTACAACTTTATGATTCATAAATAAAATGCCAAGTTTTCCAAGAGTTACGATCTAGTTGAAATCAATACCTTCAATTTATTAAAACATTTGTCATAAAGTTTCTACAACATGAAATTTGAATATCATATTATATGATATAAAGTTATTGTACTTTACCAAAGAGATAAAACAAGAATAAATCCAACTAACAAACATCTTGTATTATACAATTAGGAAATTCTACAGAAAATAAAGAACTTATATATATTGACTGAATACCATAGAACCAGTGTATATGTAGACCCCAGCCGATGAATCAGATATAGTTTGAAATTAAATTTCCAGTTCAATTCAGTGTCCAATAGATTGCCAAGATGAGCTATAAGATGATTTGTAACTGTTCAGGGCCTGAGGTTATAAAACTTGAGAATAGTCTTCAAGCTCAAATCTCATGTCTTGTCTTTTGATGTCCACAGTTAATTATGATCAGACAATAATGATATAATTGATACATTATTCTGATAGCATAATCGACCTGAATATGTTTATAAACATTAGTCATCTTTTCAATCATAATACTTTGAGAATGGAATTGAGATTTGAGACTTATTCTCAAGTTTTACAACCTCGGAGCCTGAACTGTCTCTGAGATAAATGAAGCATGGTCAATGACACCAATCCAGATTAATAGGAACATATTAAATTTTAACTCCATTCACAGTAGATAAAATAACACTGTCAGTCTTCAACATATCAATACAAAAATATAAGTAGAAAAAAACTCATAGACAGATGTTTATGTGTAATTTGACACGTTTGTAAAAATTAGACATTCTAGCCTTTGTCAGATACACAAACAAATACAGACACAAGAATACAGGATTTAAGCCACCTGACCCCATTTTAAAATCCTTAATAAATAAATTGTGAAAAACTTTCTTTGTAACACTTGTCTTAATTAGTGGCCACCTTCTAATGATTAGTGCACTGTTAACCACACATGACAATATCCAAAGTAACTAATTTCAAGATTGTTAATCTTTATCCTGTAAATACACAGAAATATCAATATCACAATTCAACAGTTTATCCAAAACAGACAACTATGAATAAACAAGTTTACTCTGAATCAAGGTTTGCCATGAATCACAAGTTGTGGTAATCATTTAAGTATGTTACTAAGACCTGTGAACCTCAGCACACCAGCTCACAGTTCTACAGCATAACAACATGGATGTAAGGTAAGATACATCTGATGATGACATGACTACACTAGGTACATCAAGTCAGGTATCTCACTGATAGTACTTGTACCACAGAACTGATAGTGTAATCTGTCTTAATTGATTTCCGAGATAAATACTGCCACTATTTGGTGTGAAACAAGCATTATATAGAGAAATGAAACACAAGAGATGTTTGCAAAACAAATAAGAATGTTCCTACAGAATAATGCATTCAGTAAATAAGCTATTCCTATGAAGTTTGATGAGGATTGGCCTGAGCTATCTTTAATCAAGCAGAATCGGAATTTCTTCTCAAAGTCACTGTGAACTTGACATTTGAGCTTTCAGAAAAGATGCTGACTAAGTCTTACACATGCAACAGTCAGGTTGATCAAATAACTAACATATAAAAATACTAGTTTGTAATGTTGAGCATGTGATTGATTTTCTTTGGCTCTAATGTAGAAATAACAACATCAAAAAAGATACCAATACAGTATGACAGAATCAGACTAATACATACGTCTGTCAATAGTCATAAAAAATAATTACAGCAGAAGACAGAACAATAATCACATAACAAGGTTTTCTTGCACATTGATGTCTTACATATTAAGACAAAAGGTGAACTTTTCCTTACAATAATAACAATATTCCAGTATTACATTGTACAGTAAAACCTCAATTAGTGACCACTCCAATACTAGGACCACCTCATTTTACTTTTTGGACTGGTTTCCAATACAACTACAAAATTTAAACCCCAATGGTAAGATAATTCTAGCTTTAAGTCCAGAAGGTGGTCTTAAAATCAAGATTTCTCTGTAAGAACAAATACAAACACAGGTCAAATCTAGTGTCAGCATTTAAAATATGAAGAGAATTTTTGAAAAAATATCACATATAATTGACATAAAAAAGGTAAAATTATTTATTTCAAAAGCCACAGAACAAAGACAGCATAACGGTATCATTCTGATTTAGGCACTATAACACACAGCACTCAGATTCACACATTCTTTGATTCTTCAAATGATTATACTTCCAATGCAATAACCCGCTTCAAAGCATACATGCAGTCAATAAATGTACCGACCATTTTTTTCTGACAAAATATTCTACAGAGATTTTATAATACAGTAATACACGGCTACAATGAAACACAATGATTTATTTTTATTTTTTTATCTTTAACTGAATTAGTTCTGCTAGAAGTTATCAGAGAGATTTCAATAGCAAGCTGATTAATTTCCAATTAGTGGAAGAGACTCCTTGTAATCATGAAACAGACGCATAATGATCTGTCTCACTCTCTCACTCGCTGATTTCAATTACATTGTTTCACAAGCCAGACTACCGATAAGCATCCAGATTTCACTCAACAAACTTGTAAATCACTGTATTTTATGCCATACCCAATCTCAGGATATTAAATGAAAATAAATCACAATATCACGCAAGTAAAACATATGCTGAATTGTTTATTTGTACCAGTAACATACATGAAATGTTTAAACGCAGGAGTAGTGAATAAAACCACCAAGACAGTTTTTCAATTGTTAGAATTTTAGGTCATCATAAATTGGAAAATCAGTCTACGAATAAAATTATACATCAGTCCTGAGAATAATTCATTGGTAAAAATGTTACGTATTTATCTTAACATCTTTCTTTGCTTTGAGGATAAGTTGGATTGATGCGGACTATAAAATACATGTGCTTCTAATCTGTTCTAATTATGTAATTTAATTGACATCTAATCAATCATTAATTAGCAAGTTATAACCCGTGATGAATACGCATAAAATGATACAGTAAAGTATACATCTCCTAATGATTTGCAGTAGTCACTAAATACATCAACCTGACTCATGTAGAACTAATTCAATGCATATTATATTGTATACACTCTAACCTGTGTTTGCAGCCACCTCTGAATAAAGACCACCTTGTGAATAAAGGCCATTCTTTGAAAAACTATCATTGATTATTTAGAACAAACTGACCTCTGAATAAAGGTCACCTGTAAATAAAGACCACATTATGTCTTTCCTTACAGTGGTCTTTGTTCACAGGTTTGACAGTAATTGAGGTGGCGTCCATGGTTGAGTGTTCATGGTTTCTGACATGAAATCACTATCTCCTCACCACTGTAACTTTGAATCACAGCCAGGACAAGACATACTTCATAAGTCCAGCTAACTTACAGAAGGTCAGTGGTTCTACCCAGGTGTGCGCCTAGGGGTCTTCATTCACCTTTAAAAGCTCGAAAAGTCAAATGACCAAATGACCCTGGCTGATGATACTATGTTAAACCCCCGAACAACCCATAGAACTAATTCAATACACATATAATAATATCCCATTTCAATAACCTGATCAAATTGTCACTAAACCAAATTAAAGCAAATTAAAAAAAACATTTAACACAAACAAAATAAGGATTTGACAAAATTAAGCAAAATTAAGAGATAATTCAAACTGACTTATATCTAAATATTTTGTAGAGAATATAATTATTGTCCATAATATTCAGAATAGTTCAACTTGTTGTAGGATGAAAAATAATACTATTGACTAAAATTCTGCATATGTAATTGTTTAACCTAAATGTCTGAATAATATTCAAATTTGAATTCAGAATCTCATTATTAAATCCATTGTAAAGTTGATTAATTCATTCCACATGCTCAAAGCACAGCATCAATATTCCCAACCACGAAACTAAATCACAAAATCCGCATTAACTCAAAGATATATTGTCTGTAACACTTAGACACAGTTCAACTTTTCTCACAAAACTGATTTAAATCACTTGAACCATAAGACTTAATTTTAAACAGGATTTATATGGGAGAATTTCAAGTGTTTAAGATAAAGCCTGATTCATTCGTAAGTACTCAGAAACGAAACTTAAAAATAATTGAAATTTTCAATTTTACTTAAATTTGTAATGATTAAGTAAATGAATATGTAAGATATTTGTAAATTAGGTTTTGATAACACATAAACTGTTCATTTGATTGAAAAGTCAATTTGTGAAAGTGATAAATTAAATAGACTCCTAATTTCTGTAATTATCATACACTTACTTCTTTTAATTTTCACTTGAGTTTAACCTCACACCAACAGTCGGTATCAATTGGTGACTATCCAGCTTTAACAGAGGAGGAAGACCCCAGGCTTCCATTCGGGTAAAACCACCTACCTGCTGTAAGCTAGCTGGACAGCTTTTTCACATATGATATTTGGTCATGGGTGGGATATGAACTCACAGCGGTAGGGGACTAGTTAGAGACAATAACCACATGACCATGGTGGCTCCTTCATGTACTTACTATTTAACTTCCCACAAATAATGCAGAACTAATTACACCGACATACATGGCATTGAAGGGTTAACAGCAGAGTGGGTGGAGTTTCAATACAATTTGCAGGCAATCAGACAAACTCAAATACTTTTGAGGTATACCTCCAAATTTCAATCAAATAGACAAATTTCTTATGGAACCATACGGGAATTGAACCCTTCCACTATGGCAACAACAACCTAGCAATTATCTGACCACTTTACTGATTGCAACTTGCCCCTAAAACTGGTTGAGCAAATTATCACTATAGATTGATTATCATTTCATCACACTGATTATGTATGAATATTGATCAAAGCACTGGCTTAATATACAAGGATACTTAATATAGTCACACACTACATACAGTCACACATTTCATACAGTTATATACTTCATACAGTCACCACACTCGATACAATCGCATACTTCATACAGTCACCACACTCCATACAGTCACACACTTCATACAGTCACACACTCCATACAGTCACACACTTCATACAGTCACACATTTCATACAGTCACACACTTCATACAGTCACACATTTCATACAGTCACACATTTCATACAGTCACACACTTCATACAGTCACACACTTCATACAGTCACCACACTCCATACAGTCACACACTTCATACAGTCACACACTTCATACAGTCACCACACTCCATACAGTCAGACACTTCATACAGTCTCACACTACTAGAGCGGAATATCCACATCTGATGATTCCATCCAATGTCCAGCATCCTGTGGTGGATCTGCCCACTTCATTGCATTTTAATTAACTCCTAGTAAATAACACTTAAAACACACAATAATCAATTTTTAATTTTTGGAATCAAATATCACTTAATTAATGCTCCACCCTTTAACAGAAATATGCAAAATCTTGACTCAACATAAGCACTTAAGTAATCCTTCAAATTATACTTATGCATCTAATGCATTTAGAAATCATGCAAATAATAATTTAACAAATTGAAAAATTTCCATAAAGTGTCGCAAACTAGGAGCATTTATTGCGGAATGTGTGGTACTTTGTCAAGTCAAAAGAAATTTTGGACGATTCATATTTTTTTTTATTTGGTTTATTTTTGGTTACAGCCTAACCAGACTTTATGTTAACCTACAATTCTTTTCATTAATTTCAGCAGATTGAAGTTACAACTACCAAAGGTTTTATAGTACATTTATAGTGTGATAGAAAGTAATAAACATTTTTGTCTCTTGAAAGCAAACTTTGAACATATTTATGGCTCATGTTAAGCCTATGTAAAATATACAGTGTTTTTATTGATTGAAAACTGTTTTAAAGAATGCAAAGTCATAATAGTCCGTAACATTTTTACAAGAACATGTGAAAAATATGTACATGTGGAAAAAGAAGATCAAAGACTTAGTTTACTTGATGATAACACAGCACTAGGATGTGATTTCATTGTTTTAATTGATAGCAGTTATCAAAGTTCATCTCTGATATTGAGAGAATACTTCCGGTCAAACTGATCACCTCCTCACCTTCTTGTGTGAAATCATGTTCAATTAAAATATCAAAAGACCAATTAACAAAATGATTGAAACGAAAACAAGCCCACAATTTAACAATGACTTAAAAGTATGCCATCAATTCAAAGGTCAAGCGTATAGAAAATCACAAAATTTCAAATCTTATCTAGTTATATCATATCTATACTCTATTATTTTAGTTAAATATGCCATATTTATTATAATTTAGACCAATTTTCAATTCTGATAATGAACAACCAGTTATCCACTTCCTTCGTTTTGTTGTGATGTCAGGGATGACCATCCGTTACTTAGGCACATTTAATTTAGTGTAGAAGTGGTCACTTAAAATCCATCAAGTAGGAATTGCTGTTTCAGGATAGGCTAACTAACAGTTGTTTCAGGATAGGCTAACTAACAGTTGTTTCAGGATAGGCTAACTAACAGTTGTTTCAGGATAGGCTAACTAACAGTTGTTTCAGGATAGGCTAACTAACAGCTGTTTCAGGATAGGCTAACTAACAGTTGTTTCAGGATAGGCTAACTAACAGGCTGATTGACATAGGTCATATTTTATACACAGTTCACTTCTCAAATTTGATACACTTTAATTCTAGGAATGTTTTGTGTAATTGTATAATATAAATCATTTTTTAAAGAATACAGAAAAATCCTGAAACTGAGACCAAAAAATCAAATGTAATAATGAAGTGGTCTCATTATCGAGCTGAATTATAGGAGAATTATTTAAAGTCAGTCTGACAATAAGTGGTCATTATAACAAGACGGTCATAATATTGAGGTAGTTGCAATGTGAGATTTTTACTGTACAGCTGATTGCAGACAACAAAGCGACCAAACCAGCACTAAACAAATAATGAATCAATAACAAACAAATCATCAGTATTGATAAATCACCAGAGTCTGATTCTTATTTTACTTAACCAGGTTCATTGGTGACTTTTCCAATTTTAAAGATCGAGGAAAACCACTGCCAGGTGCACATTTGGGTTGAACCATCGATCCTCTGTAAGCTTGCTGGACGGCTTCCTCACACTTGAACTCACAGCAGTGAGGGTTTGGTGATTACTAGTCAAAGAAAATAACCCTCATTCAAAAGAGGCCCCCTGATTCTTATTTCTTTAGGAATAATTCATTAGAAAAAAGTAAAACCACAGATCAATTTGTCTGTCTGGATGATGTCACACTCAGCTGATCATGGGATTTCAATGATTCACTGGTTTTGCATATGTCACAAGTTAGACACATGCATAAAACTTCACATATAGATCTACAGTTTGTCTTACTGAAGTACATGCAATAATTTAAACAAATTAGTTCTGTTCATTGCTGCAATTTAACATGCAATATCTGTGAACATTAGGAAAAACTTGATTAAATAAATCCATTAAACACTTATCTAGTATTTTGTTGATATTTTTGTGACAATGGTACAATACCTTAACAAACCCAAAAACATCGGACCATAACACTAAGACAATAAATTGTGGACACCCTCTCCACACCACAAAGCTGCCTTCATGACATTTTTAAATGGCTGAAAAATTTTCAGACTTTTGACAATTTACTCAGCAAAAGTTGCCAATAAGGCCATTACAAATGGCATCTATGTTTGGCATCTGCAGATGGAATGGTTTTGATCATCTGAGTCTAATAAAAAAGCATATTTCAATACTGAATATTTGATCATTTGAAATGTCTTAATTGAACCATTACATGCTGAAACAACTTACTTTGTATCAATATGCCTTCAAGTCATCAAAATCTATCAATATTATGCTTTTGTTTTGATTTAAGGAATGAAGCATATATATTCCCACTGAGTGACTGTTTGAACTTCTGATAAAAGCTAATATTTTGCGGCAATTAAGTAGGAATTTGTTTTTTCTGAGGTACTTGTTTGTTTTTTTCCACATAGATAGATAGGTTTTTTGAACCTCGATGTTATGCTAAACATAGACGCGATTTGGTATGGCCTAACATCTTGTTGCATTGTAGTGATTGGCTACAAACATTCAGTTATTGGTATACATGAATTAGTATACATGAATTGCAACAATAGAATGGTATCTTATTCTGTGTTAAAGTTTTCTTCACCATAAGGCTCATGTTTTTGTGACTCAGGCGTATGTTACAGACATTCTGCTACATAACAAATCTTGTTTTCCCAAATGATTCTCAAAGCAAAATGTCTTAAAGTTTCCATTGCACAAATAATTCACCATTTGAGTATAAGCATAAATAAAGCATATCTATTCTGCAAGCAAGTTCGGTAAATTTCTGTAGTAAAACATGTCAGCTCAAGGCGATGAATCTAATTTCTCCTCCTAAAAGGCTGAAAACCTTTCACCATTAGTTTTCATGTCCAATATTTAAATGAAGAATTTTATATTAGAACTGGTGAGTGCTGAAACTCTAGTACTGAGTGTACATTATGCTGACATCAGCATTTTCTTAAGAGAAATTGTTTCGTGGACATTTATGTAATGAATGGCAGATTGATACATCACTCAGACTATTGAACATAAACAAGATAGTCTGGTTCCTGAGAATTTTAAATGAAATGCACCAGTTGAGAAAATGAGAACCAGTCTAGCTACCTTTAGGTCACATGATCCCACTGACTTAAATAATGCCTGATGCATCTTATTGTGATGCTTCTGTAAATAAAATTTACAACAAGAAGTGAACATATTAATGAGTAAACATTATTTAAGTGATAAATTGCTTTGCATAATGTGGAAGACAGAATGAAATTTTATTTCAGAAGCATTAAAAGCATTTTGCAAGCTCTATAATTTTCTTCCATTAAATCGAAAACAATTAAAATTAATAGGACTGTTGAAATTAAACAATGTCAGAATAAAACATCAGCAGTTTTCCTGAAGCAATAATTTTGATTTTTTGGAACAACTCCTTCTGAAATCAACAGCAGCAATTTTTTTCCTTCAATGTTTAGGTCCGGTAAACAGACCCTTCCCAATCGAAAATGAAGAAATTTTTCCCAACTCCCAAAAATTGGACCCTTTGCCAAAATTGCAAAAAAATCATAGGACAGGTTTATAAAATATTTCCACTCAGAAGGCAAGTAAGTACAAATACATATAACTATCTTCCCTGAATAGTAACACTAGCTGATACACCAAAAATATCACATGATTAAAATTCATTCCACACAATTTGTGGCAAGTAGGTAAATATGTCAGGCAGCCAATCTGAAAGATCAGATCTCTGTCAAACCATAATCCTAGAAAATTCAAGACCAACTTTATGAGAGTCTGCATTGACCTGAAGTAGTTAGTTTGGTCTGTCTGCAGAAAGCCAGATATCTCCAGACAAGATCTCATTCAAGAGTCACTGGTTTACTTTACTGATGACAATCTTTCCAGAGATCTTCAGTTACAGAGCAGAAACATTTTGGTTCAAATAGTAATTGCTTCCAACAAGAATATTTTTTTCGAAAGTGTAATTACAGTGAAACAACAGGATTTGTGATTTCACGCATCAAGTGTCAAAAGCTGAAGTCACTCAATGAGTGCATAAAGAATGTAATGGATGTATAACAAAAACCAAAAAATAACCAGAGCCAGCTTCATTAACAACATTATCACAATTCACAGCTCAATGATACAAATATTCTTGTCACAACAAAGCTTTCGAGCCATCAGTCAATGTAACACACTACCATAGCATAATTACAACAATCAACTTATCTCATGCAATATTCATTTGAATCTAACTTATTTCCATTTAAAGTAGAACAGTCAAACCTGTGAACAAAGACTACCCTTGGGAAAGACAAAAAGTGGCCTTTTTTGACAGGTGATCTTTATCCGGAGGTCAATTTGTTCTTAATAATCAATGATGTTTTTTCAAAGAATGGCATTTATTCACAGGGTGGTCATTATTTGGAAGTGGCTGCAAATACAGGTTTGACTGTAAATTGTTGTATAAATGTACTGAATTGTCATTGCAGCAATGGATAAATCTAATTGTATAAAAAACAGTGGTACTGTTGTGTTGTCTGGCATCATATCCTGAAATTCACAAGCTTTGTCCCAGGAGAACACAATACAAATATAATCATGCATCTTTGATAAAAATTTAACCCACTTAAAAATCCAGCTTTAAGTGGGAACCATTTTTGAAAAGTCCCGTAATTCCCCTAGCGGTCATAGACTGGTTCTGTTAATAGAAACATTATCTTAATAAGTGTCTAGACAGTAATTTTAAATACTGAAAGTTATTTAAACAGTCAACACTTTCAACCAGTTTACATATTTTTGAGGCTAAAAGTAAATTCTCAGCAGTTTGAAGTCTTTCAACAGAACTGATCGTATTGAGTCTTTAGTGTTGGATGTGAAGCACATGCTTTTTATTCACCTAAAAATGGATCTTATTAACCCAGTTGTTAACGATTTATTTGCATACTTAATATGATCCCTGACGACAAACTATTAAATTTTCATCAGCTGCTGCAAAGTAGATAGTATACCATGCCACAGACAAATGACACAATAACACCTTCAGTTTCAATACAGTCAAACCTGTGAACAAAGGCCAATCTTGAGAAAGACAAAATGCGGCCTTTTTAGACAGATGACCTTTATTTGGAGGTCAGTTTGTTCTAATTAATCAATGATGGTTTTTCATAGAATAGCCTTTATTCACAGGATGGCCTTTATTTAGGGTTGACTGTACTAGTACTTCCATCTATGGTCCTATTCTCCTGGAGCTAACTATAAAAACTAAAGAGGACAAAAACCCTGAAATTTAAGGCACAACCATGAAAACATGGGGCTTGAACAGCCAATACTGTCTCAATGATCCCTTGTTTGTAGCAATGTTCTGTTTAATGTGACCCTTTTCTATCCCTCCCAATGCATATTACACGGACCTATACATGGAATTTGTATGATGAGTTTTGAATTTGTGAATAAATTTCAGTTAACAGATTTACATACAGTTCAAGCATTGTCCAGAAAGGAATATAATTAAAAGCAAGACAATCAGTGAATGTTATTCAGACAATAAAGACTGTAAAAGAGGAAAGCAGGCCTCTTTATACAACTCTCAATAGAGTTCTTACAATATTGAAGAATAAAATATGGGTTTTGTGCCAAATGCTCCAATTCTTCCACCAAACACTCATAATAAACAATAATTAATATGACAGAACACTGATATTGGTAGTACCATTTTATGGAAAATTTCTAGTCTGAGTCATCCGTAAAAAAATGTTGGTTTTGTGTTTATACGGCAATTTTTTTCTGTGAAGTACAGTGCCATAGCCAGACCCATATTTGAACCGAGGTAATCTAAGGGGGTATGGGGAATGTTTTTTTTTGCTAAAACCTGCCATTTTTCCCTTTAATCCAATTTTTAATTGAGGCATGTACCTCAGTGTGCCTCATTGTAGCTACAGCAATGAAGTACATTTGTAGTAGGCTTTTTATTTTCATTTTAAGAAAAGTCTTGGAAAACATTTGATATCTCATTCATAAAGGTCAGAAGTTTATTTTTCATTCAAATCATTGTGAATTTTACAAATCACAACATCAATTCAATTTTCTCCCTGAAAACTGCTTGTAAGGCAGCATTAAATCATTTGTATTCATGGAATGTAAGATGTCACTTCTGGATAATGGTAATTTGGAGAATAAATTGATTCCTACAGAATGTATACAGGCAAAGATGTTTTACAAGTTAAAACAACACAAGGACAATATGTTCATTCCCAGACATATCAGACTTATTTATCATCAAGAGAAATTTCTGTGTAATTCTTGCATGTACTTCATTTATAACAAATAACTCTTTTGCAGCAAAAACCAAATTTGATAATTTACCATTTAGTGCTGGGCTAGATTATTGACAAATAATTAATTAAGAATTTTTTTCATCAAGATTATGATTTGTTTATACTATAATTATGAAAACAAAAATAAACATTAAAGCATATCTTAAAATCCATTAGTAGTGTTAATTTAAATTTAATAAACTGATCAGGATTTCCCAAAAACTTGGCCTCTTCAATCTGCCTTTGAAACAACAGGATGAAAAATATATGTGTCCCTGTTTTTGTCTTATTATCATGATACTTGTTACGTGGAGTGTAAATTATTATACAGGCAGGCAGGCAAATGGACAGACAGACATACAAACGAGAGATACATAAGGGTGTTAGGGTAAGTGTATAATTTGACATACTGAGGTTCTTGTCATAAAAACTGCCATTGCGGGATTAATTTTTAAATGTGGGGCTAGAAAATCTCTCTTGTGGAGTAAAAAAACATCAAAGTAAAAAAACCTATACCGTAGCTCTCGTACATACGTACGGACGGACGGACGGTCACACAGATGATGGGTGAAGACAGAAATCTTGGAGAATACTGTAAATAATAGAGTAAAATGCAACCGTAGAATATAATATTATCTTAAGATTCGTAAATGTTCAACTGTAGACACTGGAATAAATCCAGTGATTTCCACTGCTGCCTGGATACCTAGAGTGTTTTGCAATCTTATATGAATTCAGATCCCAGCCAAATAAACAGATCTAAGACTCCAATCATTCAATTACCCCATAGTGTACGGAACCATCCATCATTTTCAAACATAAATTTATTCCTTCAATATTTCCGAAATAGAAGTCATAGCACCTCTCCCTGTTTTATCAATAGAGCACTTAATCATTTGTCACAACTGAAGAATGAGCAAGATTTCATTTTGCCCTTTTTTGGACGATGAATCATAGCAAACGTATTAGGAAGTCTGACTTTGTGCCTTTAAGATTCATGGGTAAAGATATTTCATTAGTTTTAGTAGGGAAAAATGATGAAGCTGACAAAAATAGAATTTCATGGGATTTTTCTTTACTTGATTGATACAATTGGTCATACAAATTTGATATTTTTAGGCCAAAAAATAGTTGTGTTTATGGTAACCTGACTGACCCTATCTTTAGGTTGAAGACCCTAAACTTTCTAAAAGCAAAATCCAAAGTACGAAAATATTTGGGGACAAATCGTACTTCCAAAATACGAAATGTATGGTTAGAAAAAAAAGAAGTTCGGCAACTTACCAACCTTGTTTTTTTGGTCAAGCAACCATAAACATGACATTTTTTATCGATTTATATCAGAGTGACCTTCAACATCTAACAAGAACAAAATCATCTCATGCAGAGTAAGGGACATATCAACTTATCAATTACAGTGAAAGAAATGCAATGAAGATTCAGCTTCACAGCAAATAAGACCATATTGAAAGTTGTGGCGATCATTGACAGACTACAACAATTCATCCAATGGAGACTGAAAATGGTTTTCATCATGTCATTTTTGTATCAAAACATGTACAATATATCAGTAACCTTGACCTTTTGTCTCCTCTATGACCTTGACCATTAACTTTAGGGAACCAAACACAGTCAGTGTCATCAGCAGAACCAGAGTTAATAACAAATCTATCATCCAACAATTGATTTAAACCCCATGACTTCCTGTAAGCCATTAGTTTTCAACAATCAGATACTTATAGTTGAGCGAGACAATACACTGCCATTACACCTGGTGTAAAAATGATAAAAAGAAGTCAAATGGTTTATTGAAGCCTTACAAAGAATACATTCTCTTTTATTACATGGAACTGAAACAAAGTGAACACGTCAATGTCAAGTTTATCAGGTTATAAAGAAACTCACATTTTGATAGCATCAATAATGCAAATTTTACAATATTCTCTAAAAGCAACTCATGTTTTTTATAGCCAGTGAAATTGTTCACAGAAGTCTAAGGAATTAAAACATGCATGCTGCTGAAGTGTCTATGAAAGCTGAATCTAATAAATCATGATCACAACAGCTTTCTCTTAATTCAAACACAATGGTTCAGAACAGCCGCGTGATACAAACACCTAACTGAAAATTTTAAAACAAAACCCATCAGGTTTATCTGAATCCACAAGGATTTGGACAAAAGCACCATAGATAATAAAGTGCTTACAAAATGCAAGGTTGATGATTATACATAATGACACAGTCTGCAGCTATAATTCACAAAATATATTCACCAAACAACAACAAATACATCACCAATCCATAAATCCAGCAACAAAAGACTAACACAACACCAATCCACAGAGAATTTTGTCAAAGGAGGTATTTTTGTGAGAAATCGTGGCATCAGCATAAAAATTGGTACCATTTCCTGCAGTGCACTGTAATCAAAAGCTTTCATTTCTGTATAAGTATTACAAATGTCTAAATATGGAATATGGAAAAAGCATAGAAAACCATCATTAATATCTCAACTTAATTAAAATTTGTATTTTTATCCATCATACAACATCAAGATAAGAGACCATTCATGTATGGCAAAAATAACTAATACCACCAAATGAAATCAAGATCTTACAATATGTGACCATAATCCAACAAATAATACAAACTTTATGACCAAACACAGATATAGCAGACTTTGTTAGGATGTACTTGATTATGATTTAAATCAAATGGGTTCTCCATGGTCAAGTGGTTACGGCCACTGACTCATAATCACTACACCCTCAGTGTTTTGAGTCCAATTCCATCTGGGACCAGAAAAAATTCAGCTCAGAGAAGGTCAATGGTAACAATGTACTCATAAGGTGCGTGCCTGGGGTCTTAAATTCACGTCCATTAAAAATGGAAAAGTTCCCAAAAGACCCTAGTCATTGGTGTGATGTTAGAAGATCATCAGAGCACTTGGAAATTCTAGAACCTAACTTTACTTTCCTCTTATGTGTAGAAGATGCTATTATAAAACAGACCAACAAAAGTGTAATTATGTATTTGATGACATGTATTGTAGAGTCTGGCATTGATGCAAGTCCTCAACTTGTGGTGGATGCATATAAAATTTACAAAGCTTCAACAAAGTTCATATAAGTCATTGTGTTTTGTTTCACTGGAGTTTAACATTGCATCAACAGCCAGGGTCATTTGGCAACTTTTCAATCTTAAACAGTGGAGGAAGACCCCAGGCTTTTACTTGAGCGGAACCATCGACCTTCCATAAGGTATATGGATGGCTTCCTTTCTCAAGTAATTTGGTCCTGGGTGGGATTCAAACTCACAGTAGTGAGGGCCTCGTGATTACAAGTCAGAGAGAATAACCATTTGACCATGGAGCCCCCCCCTATAAGTCAATGTAATAATGTAATTGGATATTATTTTTAAGGGGTATTAAGTATAATTTCATTGAGGCCACAAAGTTGAAGTCTTTTTATTCATCATCTTCTACAGACTGCCATATTTCGAAGAACACCTGGTGTCACCAATACAAGCAACAAATGATAACTGATATCCTAGTATTCTGCAAAGTTTCCTAACAAATTCAAGATGGCCATAATTCATTCCAGGTCCCTTATGAGACAGCACAGGCTATGCAATTTAACACTTTCTTCTCAAAATCAATACTTGGCAGATATATTTTTCACAAGAAAATTCAAATTAAAACTAGCACAGGAAATTTGGAGACATAAAAATACAATTTTCTTGACATAAATGTTACTTGCCAGAAGACATTTTGTTCGCATGATAACAAAGTATGGTATGAGGACTGTTACAGAAACCAGCCAATTGTTCAGATGCCTATATCTAGTACAGTATAACCCCAACATTGAGATCACTTTTGGGACCTTTAAAATTGGTTATAGTAATTAGGTGGTCTCATAATCAAATTGAATCATAGGGGAGTTATCAAAAGCCGGCATGAAAATAAGAGGTCATTATAATGAAGGGGACATAATATTGAGGTTGTCACAATGTGAGGTTTTACAGTACATGAATTGACCTTAATTGAATTGAAATCAATAGTTATTTTTATGTTAAAGTAACTGAGTACATATTAACAAATGTCACTTATATCTGCCCATATTTAATATACTAATTCAGTAAGAGGCTTCTCACATATGTATAACTTCAATATTTTGTTGAAAAAACTGAAGAAATTTTTCTTGAACTATTTCAGAATACAAGTACTATGAAATTAGCCCCATTTGCTGCATAACTAAAGAGCAATATGCTGACTATACTGCAACAAACTTGCATAACCTATTTATGGTCAAAACAAGAAGTCAGACTTATCCTTGCTCATCAGGTCTGGTGAAAATAATTTGCCTGTGAAAATCTGATGGTTTTTAGCCTTAAATGACAAGAAGCATCTAAATAACAAAATACAGTGAACAGAATTATATACTATGCCAACAAGAACAGGACTAAAAAGTTATCTGAATCTTCTTACAACAATAAAATAGAGATTATCAGGGTGTGGCGTTGATTACATTAGGACTTACTTAAAATACTGGTATGTTTATTAAGCACAACCTGCTTGACTGACCAATAAGACAAGGACTTTAAAACTGACACGAAATTCTAACAGAACTAGATTTTTCCACAGCTGAGATTCAGTGACTACATTTGCTGAAAGAAAATGTCCAGAAAATAATTAAAGATTTGTTGAACTCTCCAAACAATATGGCCGCCATGGATCACAGTGAATAAACAATAAGAACCAACTGAGTGAAACCTCATTTCTTCTTACCTGATAAATGACCTAAACAATTAGGGAGAAAAAAAATAGCTTGTTTCTGTTAACCCGGCAGACCCTATTTTTAGCTGCTGATTCTTTTGGCGTCTATTATAGTTTTGCAAAATAAAAATAATGTCAGTCATATTGTGGAATTAAAAAAAATGAAATAAAATAAAATACATCCCTACCAACCACCCTATTTTTTCAGAGCTGGTAGCAGAAACATGTCTTTTTATGGCCTTATGTAAGAAATGTTAAGATGTAATGACAGAGTATCTTAACTAGGATTGAATAAGGAATTAACAGCAATTAACGCATCAACCATCAGAACAAGAAGTCAATATTGCTTCTTCTTTATTTTAAGGCTAATGTAGTGACTAGAACGAGGAACATAGTGAGGAAGAATACATTCATTTCTGAAGTAATCAATTACAGAAAGTCATTTATAAATGGATGTAATAACAATAGCTAAGGAATTCAGTTGAGTTAATTAGTTCAGTAGCAGATAAGTCGTAATCAATTAGGATTAGTGACATGTGTTACAGTATCACCAACATTATCACACTATCACGGGTCAAAGTAGTGCATACACATACATACATACTTCATAATGTAAATGTCTCATAATGACAGGTTGGGCAACTGTGTAACAGATAATATGGGGGGGAGTAAGATTTTTCTTAAATATTACAATGCTGTCCTAATTTAAACAAGAAAAGTTACATAGTATGTCAACAAACTTAAATCTGATTATGTTCTTTTGTAGTTCACATCTAACAAGGGCTATGTTGACATGGCCAATACCCCCCCCCCTTGCTATAACTAAAAAAGACAGGGTACATTTCTGAATCCTGTGCTATGTGCTTCAACTATGTGCCTTCTAACTTAACATAAAGTTTCAAATAAATATGTTTTATGGTTTTAAAGTTACACTCTGGACGAATGTTCTGCATGGACACAAGGCCTGTCAGAAGGGGGGGTTTATAAAATATGAATTTCAGTGAGTGACCTATTTTGAAATAAAACAAGGGATTTTGTAAAGCAAAGATCTTTTTAGAAGAGTTTAGTTTGCAAATAATGAAAAAGTCCTCAAAATTAAACAAATTGGACAATTCTTAAACTCAGAACATACCAACTGAGTAGAAACAAATACAAGACATGTTTAAACAAGGATTGGTTACAATGTTCTTGTCAGAGGAATAATTAAATAAAACAGGTGTTTATGAGTCCATAGAGTGTAACAGTGTTTTAACTATATTTAGCCACAAGCGCACTAACCTAATAATGTAACATGCAAGAGGCTGTGGAAAGATTTTACCCCCTATTAAAATCAATTCACAAACTTCAACTAAGATTTGGAGACAATTTAAAGAGATTTGTCAATCTAACATGCATGCTTTGAGTCAATCAGAATGAGGAATGTGTGATTCTAGCATTGTTAAGTGAGAGTTGCTTCTCCTAAACTAATCTTTAACATTTAAATTGGTTTTGAAGTGTTTCAGGAGACCAAATGGTAAATCAAGTCCTTAACATTCAACACTCTCAGGATTTTATGCAAAATATTTTTCCAGATAACACTTTATACAATGTGAAACTAAAATTCTGCCATAAAATAAAACACTTTGTATTGTACTTAAGCAAATAAAAGCAAGGGTATTTTAAGCACCATATTTTGAATATACAGTAAAACGTCACATTGTGACCACCTCAATATTTCAACCACCTAGAAATAGTGACCACTTCATTGATTAAATAAAACTGATATGATTAAATAAAACTGATATGATTAAATAAAACTGATATGATTAAATAAAACTGATATGATTAAATAAAACTGATATGACTTGCGATCCACAAAATCAAAGTAAATGGTTTATGCAAAGGAAGCCAAAATCTCTCCTGACAGATCCATAATGACTACAACATTAAGTGAAAAATTTTGCCTTGTCTGCCATACAATACAGTTAAAGAATAAACATTGTAATCACTAACTCTATTCGCAATCTAAAATAATCATAGACACAATGATTAAAATCAAAAGATTCTAATCACAGAATGTTTTACTATTTCTATCTATAAATATTTATTGATAATTGCAGACATAAGGTCTAGAATTTAATGTTCATCAATACAACCTTTTACATAATGATAACATCGATGATCACTGTGACATGAAGCATGAATGCACAGCACCAGCATCATTGATACAATATCATTAATACAGTATCATTAATACAATATCATAGAACACCCACACAACAGCAGCTCTGATGACTGAGTGAGTATAAATGTAAACATCATCACAGCATGAAGTTGTCACCAGACAACACTCAGACACCATGACAAAGATAGTATGATCGCATAGATAAACAACTTCAAATAACAGCAACAAACAAAGAAAAAAACATTTTAAAAAATGATCGACATGAAGCTGTCTTAATTCTATAACATTTATAAAAATTCAAATGTATATCATTTCCATAAGCAAATATTAATGGAATGTTACATTCTTTATGTAAATTTAAAATCAATGCAACTTTGTTCATAGATAAAAAATCCATGACAAATTCCAGAAAATCAAACATTTAATTTCATAGTCAATGTAAAACACCTAGACCAATTCAACTCTAATTTAAGTTTTCTGTAGACTACACAAAGACCATTATTAACCATTTAGCAAAAGGATAAAAGCTGAGTCTCAAAAAGTTACTAATTATCTTTGTCATCATGATAAAGACAACATAAGAATGACATCTTGCAACATAGCAACATTTCATCCGTATAAAAGTTTCAACCATTTTCTTCAACTACAAATTCCCTATGCTTTTTCACCCCGAAATCTTTTTTTAAATAAAAAATATTCCAGAAAATTTCACTGAATTCACTAAAATCAAATTCACAACTGATGAATTATTTCACCCTCATACAGAGAAACACTCCCGATATTTATTTGAAAACATAAATAGACAAGTTAAGGTTATGTCAGCTGTACTTATTACACAGAGCATCAGTTCAATTTCACATTTTCACTCAACAGTTCAAATCTCCAATATCACAAACTGTACGTATAGTAAGCGCTTGCACTGAGACACTCTCGAAGTATATTCAGACTCAAAGCCAACAAGAAATCAATTTCTTTCACCAAAGTTTCACTAGTTTAAACACAACAAGCGGCTTTCCACCCAAAATGGAAGTGTACATCATATCCATAGCATGGGCAATTGGTTTCTTGTAGGAACAATTTTCAACATCTTACGGACAACAATAAATGCTATAAACATCAGACAGAAAGTCTGTTAAGTCAGGATAGTTTGTGCATCTTAAACATGAGGATATATCCCAAAATTATTCACCAACCATACAGAGACAGTGCCTACTTGAGGCAGATATTATACTGTCACAATGTGATATCATACCACAGACACCATGATGACATGACACCGCATCAAAGTCATATTAACCAGACACCTGTGGCCAATGAGTCTCATCATTACCCTCATCATATTAAGGGTAGTCAAGTGGGATAATTCTACAATTTCCACAAACCTTAATCACATTAATCTAAGTCAAGGGAGACAATCTTGTAAAAGCACATTTTTATTTAATACTAAATGCTTTTTTCTTGCATTGTCATGGCTGGGTATAAAGCCACCAGAGGGCTGATAAGCCTATAGGTACATAAGTCATGAATCATTTAAACAGTCACAATTATTATTCAGTCCCTACTTATACACTTTTAACTTCAAAATAAGTTTAGTTTTGCAAGTTTAGTTGATTTTTTTGTAGAATTACTTTATATTTTAAACAAATGTTCATTCACTAACCATTATATCATGTTGATTTTTTTGTAGAATTACTTTATATTTTAAACAAATGTTCATTCACTAACCATTATATCATGTAAAACATCTTGTCACTAAAAATAAACAAATAAATCTTGCCAGAATCAGAACGAAAACATAAGAGCATTGTATTAATATAAATAACCATGGATGTTTTACATGAGTAGAAAACATATAAGTAGTTGAGGTAGCAGATATACTTGCTATCATAAGCACACCACCCACACCCACACAAACATGAACAAAAATGAAGGCCACAAAAGAAGTTAAGTTTCCAGTTTCCAGACCAAACCCATTTTTTGGTGCCATGTCCCTGAAGCTTCTAACAGCAGAATTCAAGAGATTGCAATCAATCATTTTTTTCAAAATTCAATTTTTTTGGTATGAAAGACACACTTAGAATAATCAAAGCAAAAATAATTCCGATCTATCAACTCTAATGATTGGGCCAAGTAACCAGCACCATGAATGTTTTTATCTGGCCTTCACAATATAGCTAACAGCAATATAATAAAGTGAAACACCAAACATCAGAACAAGTAACCAGCACCATGAATGTTTTTATCTGGCCTTCACAATATAGCTAACAGCAATATAATAAAGTGAAACACCAAACATCAGAAATCAGGGTGTAGCATCAGAGATATGTATCAATATAAGAACCAACAAAAACTAATCACTGATATTCATTGAAACTGACCACAAGGATCCATAGTTTTAAGGTACATTAATACAACATGACATATCAGAAATTCTACATACTGGTCAAGTTACAGAATTTGATCCATTCCTGTGATAACTGACATGTCAATCACAGCCTTTGATACAAACCAGTCAGACTTCTAGTCTGTTAATCATTAAACGATGAAATCAATCTCGGACTGCTGGAATGAATCTGGACACAGTCGACCAGACACAAATCAAAGCACTGACAGTTCTAACTAAGAAGAATTGCATTTGGTATTCTATTACTGACTAAATCAATGTTGACTGAAGTCAATACTGCAGAGAATGAGGTAAATGTCCTTAAAAATAGGATCCAGATATACAAGAAAGAAACTTCATCAGACAGAATTACTATTACAGCTAAATGACAAATAGGTACAGTAAAATCCGTACTTAAGACCACCCCAAAATTACGACCACCCACTATTACGACCGATTTTTAAAAGAACACAATATTTTGTTCTAAAGTTCAATGGTCGTTTGTCCAGAAATAAGACCACCCTGCTATTCCACCAATAAGACAACCCGTTTCGAACCAATTCATCATTTCACATAAAACTATAATCCACTGTAACAACCACCAATGCTTTGAAATTACCCACTGTGTGTGTTGACTTTTACGACATGTACAGTGTCGATTTGAGGTAATAGTCTATTTGTCGGCTGCACGTTGTGATAACAAAGTGTTAGAAACTGCATTGTTAATTGCTTGTGATTTTTCGATGTTAATTGGTCAGTTTAACGAAGGCTTTGATCAAGTGTTTGTCGTATATTTCTCCTTGTAGTGGACCGACTATTCAATCGGGAAGTTGCAATGAAAATATTTTTTTTTGTTAAGTTTTTCCAAAGTTTGGTTGTTATAAATTTATATTGTATTCGCCATAATTTGCTGATATTGAATGAAATAAGATACGTTAATTTGAGTAATACTGAATTTATGAACACACAAAAAACATAATATGCCTGTAGGTCATATATGACGGACACCTTGTTCCACTTATAAGACCACCCCGCTAATAAGACTGCTTTGCTTAAGAACGAAAGGAAGTCATAATAGCGGGGTTTTACTGTAATTTCTACATAAATATACATATATAACATTATAACAACGTATGATCAGTATCTTTATGATAAAGTATTGGAGAATGTAACCATGCCATGATTCACAATTTGACATCAACCCTTCACCTTTTCATTTTAGAACTGTAGAAGAATTATACATTGTATCAGAACAATTAATTAGGTACAAAAATATTGTTAGTTTCTGGGTAACAAACATACATACATTAAGCAACATCTACAACTGACAAAAATATCCAGCCATCATATACAGGCTAAGAAAATAGAAAACAAGACATCTCTGTTTACATCATAATAATGTTTTTGTGATAACTTGACTCTCTCAGCAACAATGAAGTATAAATACTTTCTCCACCATCATAATATTCAACCAGTAGAATAGACACAAATACATCGCACTTCAAAGCTTCAATGAGATTGTTTGACAATAAAATCATGTGAAATTATACATCAGAAGGAATAATTGATAGCAAAAACAAGTCATTAATAGAGTGTGATAGTATTTTTATGCGGTACTGCTGCAACATGAAGGATATGTTGTAATTATCTGTTCTTTAAAGCATCCTACAATCGTTGATTGTTGCAAACAAATTAATATCTACTTCACCGTACTCAGTTCACATCAAGGAGTCTATAAAATCTGCAGTTAATGTAAGGCACATCTTATTTTTTTGTCATAAAACACTACATTTAAGTTTTGGCAACTATTTGTACTTGCACCTATACACCCTAACAAGGAGTATTTTGGGAGTTTTCTACAAACTTTACCAGGAATTATGTCATCACACCAAAACCTGTGAATATCATTTTTCATAAATCATTTTACAAGATAGGTGTTTGGTACAAGAAAGAAAATTTTAAACAGGAAATAGAGTTATAAGGAAGATAGCCCCTTAATTATGACCAAATGATCATAATCCTTAACACCATAAATAGACTATAAGGAAGGTATCTACATTAGCCCCTTAATTATGACCAAATGATCATAATCGTTAACACCATAAATAGACTATAAGGAAGGTATCTACATTAACCCCTTAATTATGACCAAATGATCATAATCGTTAACACCATAAATAGACTATAAGGAAGGTATCTACTTTAGCCCCTTAATTATGACAAATGATCATAATCGTTAACACCATAAATAGACCATAAGGAAGGTATCTACATTAGCCCCTTAATTATGACCAAATGATCATAATCGTTAACACCATAAATAGACTATAAGGAAGGTATCTACTTTAGCCCCTTAATTATGACCAAATGATCATAATCGTTAACACCATAAATAGACTATAAGGAAGGTATCTACTTTAGCCCCTTAATTATGACCAAATGATCATAATCGTTAACACCATAAATAGACCATAAGGAAGGTATCTACTTTAGCCCCTTAATTATGACCAAATGATCATAATCGTTAACACCATAAATAGACCATAAGGAAGGTATCTACTTTAGCCCCTTAATTATGACCAAATGATCATAATCGTTAACACCATAAATAGACTATAAGGAAGGTATCTACTTTAGCCCCTTAATTATGACCAATGGTACACGTTAATACTATAAATAGATTTTAAAGAAGGTACCTACTTTAGCCCTTTGATTATGACCAAATGTAAGTACCTAATCACTATAAATAGACTATAATTTCATACACACATTAAGTACTGTTTAAAAAGTCTGTAATAGAAACTACTTATCTTCAACTGTTCAAAAATCAATTCTGTTATAGTGTTACAAGATAGAAAAAACAACAAAGAATTTATGTTACTGCAAAAATTCAACTGTATGAATCAAGTGTTTTACAATGCAAACAAAAATTATACAAAATTAGACCTTGTAAGTGATTTAATCAGTTACTTGGCAACAATAGAAAATTAATAATCTTTGCTGAAGCAGCAGAAAATGTAAGTTTTCCAATATCAGGACGATGTAATCAACACAATTTTGTCATAACTCCCAGAATAAACAGAACTAATGGATGATAAAGTAGGATTCACTCAAGAAAATCCTTGTATTAATCACAATTGCAGTCAACTAAAAAATGTTCAATTTTTTTGCTACTATGATATTGCAGCATCAGGGGTTCAGGTGTGTATAAAGCCTGGTCTCTAAGCCTCAGATTCCTCAACAGAGGAAAACTTTCAGTAAGCAGAAAGGAATTCCTCAGCATGCAGTTTTATTAAAGTCATAAATCAGGTTCTAAATGTCATTACCGCAGGCACATCCTATGGATACAATGCACTGAGAACATCCTCAAAATCAACCCAAGAGGATTTTTGAAATACAGGCACAAATAGCAAAATATTTTTTGTCAATAAGAACCTAATTATTACATAAACAATGCAGGTTGTAACAAGTGAAGCTGTAATACTCCTAATAGTAACTATTTGCAAAAATAATAAAAAATAGATCAATTTTTGGCACATGTACTTCAATGTTGATACCTGAGTATAAAGGTGATAAATGTGTGCTAATAGTGCCAATATAAATTTGTGATCAGAGCAATTAATAAGTCATTACTTCCGATGTATCAAATACAAGTGGTACTTCATATAAAACAATTGCAAGACCAGACTTCTCTGGCCAAACCATTCACTGTCGTGTTTAATTATACATATGAATAAATCATCAGCCATCATGACTCTACATTGCTTAATAAATGATGTCTGTAGAAATAATCAGATCAGTGTTACCTGCCTCTCAATGCTTGGAAGCAATGAATTATTAAGACTGAGCTTTCTCCAATTATTGTGTGGTTACATTTTAAAAGTGTGAAATGTCTGATTACCATGTGGTTACATTTTAAAAGTGTGCAATGTCTGATTACCATGTGGTTACATTTTAAAAGTGTGCAATGTCCGATTACCATGTGGTTACATTTTAAAAGTGTGCAATGTCTGATTATCATGTGGTTACATTTTAAAAGTGTTCCATGTCTGATTATCATGTGGTTACATTTTAAAAGTGTTCCATGTCTGATTATCATGTGGTTACATTTTAAAAGTGTTCCATGTCTGATTACCATGTGGTTACATTTAAAAAGTGTGCAATGTCTGATTACCACGTGGTTACATTTTAAAAGTGTTCCATGTCTGATTATCATGTGGTTACATTTTAAAAGTGTTCCATGTCTGATTATCATGTGGTTACATTTTAAAAGTGTTCCATGTCTGATTATCATGTGGTTACATTTTAAAAGTGTTCCATGTCTGATTATCATGTGGTTACATTTTAAAAGTGTGAAATGTCTGATTATCATGTGGTTACATTTTAAAAGTGTGAAATGTCTGATTATCATGTGGTTATATTTTTGAAAGTGTGACATGTCTGACTATCTTGTGTGTACTTTTCCAGAAAGTCAATAAACTCAGCTGCTACATTATTACATTCATGGCATGAAAATTAACTCTTTTATAAAATGTGGGAGATTATTGATTAGTAGGACTATGGATTGCATCATATTGTTTTAAATGCATTATATTAAATGCAACAATATAATCAAGTGTGGGATGCATGCCAAATGATATCACACAGTTCTAAATACTGTCTTCATAGCCATGTTGGAGAAACATAATGAAATGAATGGTATGACTTAATGAGATGGTTTTAAACACTGTACCAACCTACTGAGGCCTTATTTAAGTCATGTTCTAGTACTATAAAGCTGTTTAATGTTTGAAAACTTTGTAAGTTGGGATTCAATAAATACATCACAAATAATGATTCCCAATGTAATAAATTAGTACTGTCAAACCTGTGAACTATTAAGGTCACTATTGGAAAGGACAAAATATAGTCCTTATTGACAGGTGGCCTTTAATCTGAGGTTCATTTGTTCTAAATAATCCACACGTTTTTTGAAGAATGGCCTTTATTCACAGACTGGCCTTCATTCAGAGGTGGTTACAAACACAGGTTTGACTGTATTTCATCAAGGTTAAACAACTTAATCAGTCTATCAAGTAAAGAGCTTGGAAGTAATGTAAACTAACTTGTTATCAAAATTATTATAAATAAACAAGAATAAGTGCACTGTCAGAATCAGGATAAACCAGGAACATGTCTTATTTCATGGTTGAGTTCAATAATCTAGATATCACCACCTGACATGATGGATCAAAGTTCAGACATGGAAACAGCAATTCTGACAGTTCAAGTAAACATAGGAGATAATATTTATAAAACCATTCAAGCGATTTCAGTTCTTCTGTTTTTGGTATGCTATTTTCTCTCTAACTGATGTGTCCTGTGGTTGCTGATGTTCCAACACAGTCAGCCTGTAAAATTACTTCATGTGTCCCCTTTCTAACTAGTGTACCCATAATGTATCATGGAGCCCAATCTTGTCCAGAGGTGTAAAACTGTTACTGATGTTTGGTTCTATTGTACTTATGTGTCCTATTGTTACCAGAGTCCTATCAAACTGATGTGTTACTAGTGTTCCCTGTCATGCCAATGTCAATGAGGGCAATTGAGATCCCCCTTTAACTGATGAGCATGATTTTTGCAGAAATCTGCCTTCCAATTAAAAGTGTTTGACTGTTACTGGTGTCAACACTCTAATTAATATGTAACTGAAACTGGCATCCCCTCTAATTAATATGTTACTGTTACTGGTGTTCCCCCTCTAATAAATAAGTAAAACTGTTACTGAAACCCCCTCTAATTAATATGTAAGACTGTTACTGGTGTCCCCTCTAATTAATATGTAAGACTGTTACTGGTGTCCCCTCTCTAATTAATATGTAAGACTGTTACTGGTGTTCCCTGCTATTGATATGCAAAATTTACTGGTGTCCCCTCTTATTAATATGTAAAACTGCTACTGAAATCCCCCCTCTAATTAACATGTATGACTATTACTGGCATCATCTCTCCAATTGATATCTCTTAGTGTTACTGATGTATAATTACCTCTTAACCAATGAGTTTTGCTACTACTGTGGTACTATCCATTACAGCTGACAGCCATTGGTCCTGGTTTCCTTACCTTTAGTAACAAGATAGAAGACTTCCTACATTCTGTTGCTCCAAACCAACATGATCAGAGATATCTTGATCATAGGCAATCATATTTCGACATAAGGCATCTACAAATGTAGTTCTTGTTGTTTTTTTTTCTTTAAAACCAAGTAAGTAAGACATTGACCATACAAACACTGCTACCTGAATCTATGGTAGTCATGTTATAGATTTAACAAGTTACCCTAATGTATTCATTTGTTACTGATAAGAAACCAAATAGTCCACTAAAACCATGAATCAAAATGAGCAAATCAACTTCCTAATCCTCATCGCCAGAGAGATAAATGTTCTATGTGAGAAAAATCACTGACAATGAAACATGTAATATAACATAATGCCATCCCTGAATGTAATCTCTATTTACTTATCTTTGGTGCAAGCTTGATGTATAATGAAAGTAATTATCAGGCACAATAAATTTATCAATGAATAAATTACATATCACATGCAATATGAAGCTTTGAACAAATGATAACACTCGGCTGAATGGCTGATTTGGAAATAATGACAGCTAATTTCTGATGAAAAATCTGTGAATACCACAGTAAGAATGATAGAATACTGAATGGCATGGTCTCATCAGTGACAAGATAGTATTTGTAAAAATAAGGAAACAGTTGGATGCAAATTGGTCACAATACTTAGGGAAAAAGGCCAATCCAGCAAAGTGTTAGGGTCATTACTAAACCAAAGCAAAAGGGTTGTCACAAAATCATGGCGTCAATATTTTTTAAAAAAATTTCAAGTTACCACATGTTTTTAACAATAATTCTGTAATAATCAAGCAGGCAGTTGACCAAGCAATGTTCCAAGATTCTGTACCAGTGTAAACCTTGTTCTCTACAAGTATCTGCCAACATCTCCACAATAAACATTCAAATATTTGGTGGAGGGTGAATGGCTCTAGACATTAAGTCTTCAATCAAATTATCACAGAGGACATGTACTGAGCGAGAGGTTTGAACTCACAAAACAAAGGTCCAAAGATACAGATGCTTTCCCTGTTAAGCTAACAGACTAAAAAACATACAAAGATGTTCGACACAACTAATAGCAGGATGGATGTCCATGTAAATTTTTTCTAAATATTTCTACACATAACTTGGGGCCACAATTTACCACCAAATAGTTAGGAACTTTAGAGTCGGCATAAAAAAATGGAGTTAGACAGGTAACTGAAAACATATTTAATTTTTATTCCGACCTTATGTGTTATGAAGTATTAATTCAAGTTGTCTCCCATAAAAATCTGTTGAAGCAACTTGTACTGTAGCCAGGAATGGCATCACTATATGAGCAGCATTTTGGATGAGTCATCAAGTATCATAGAAGAAATTCCTCAGGAACTTGTCTTCTATTTATACAAAGGTTGTACTTTGGCTAATTTATCAAACTTTATTGATCAAATAACACACATTTATTGAGAGAAATTACCACTGAATAGCTAAAAGGACACTTTTATCCTGAGAAAACAAACTTAGACTGAACTCTCCACACAAGAATTCATTATCTATGGATAACAGTTAATCCCCACTAGTCAAGAATCAGCCAAGCAAATGAATTAACCCAAGAATGGTCAAATCAAGTTTTGGCCTCAAGTTTTCAGCAGCCGACAAAGCGGCATTATAAAAGACAAAGAATTCCTGGAAACGACTTTTATCACATGTTTGTACAGAGCCATTAGTCATAATTTTAATCCCTGAGAAGTGGCAGATTTTGACTTCAGCTGATCAACGCAAGAAATCAAATAAATGATAGATTATAGATTTCAAAGTGGAGTACATTATTTCCTTCTAATTTCAACTTATCTTGTATTGCTACATATCTAGAGATTAAATATCACACAATACTTAATGCAGACCCCATAAATAAGATACAGCTTAAACCTGTTCCTAGGAGAGTATGTTATATGAAAGTGTGGATACCTAGATCATTTAACCATCACTCATTTTAACTTCAACTTATTTTTTTATCAAGATGTTCAATTTTTCAGTCATTCACCAGAATTGTTTGTTTGTTTTTATGTGACTTATTGTCACTGAGTTTTAAAGCCGTTTTCCAACAATTCTTTAGTTATATAAGGTAACCATTTCACCAAACCAGTTTTACTGGACTGTATACTAACTTGTACCAACTTACCCTTCCACATGGAGCCAGCAACTTTTCCACATGTGGAGGAAAATTGACATTTCCATCAAATTTTCATAGAAGTGTGTGACCTGCCGCAACCAGAATTAAATATTTCAGTACAATATGTCTATGATTTCATGAATTGTAAGTGACTCATATGTTGGCCTATCAACTAATACATTAAATAGAAAACTGATCATTATCAAGCAGGTCTAGGATAATATATATTATGTGTATATCTTAGGCCGCAATTCATTGACTTTTCAAGTCTAAGACCTGGTGACCATAATTTTTGACAAAACTAAAAAAATGAAAATTCAAAAATTCAAGCAATTTAGTACCTTTTTTCTGACATTGTAAAAATCGTTCATTACTTGTCATAAACTTCAATTAACCTGAATATATTGACTAGTTTTGACCCAAAAAACAAACACTTAATTCATAAGTGCTTCACTAATTTATAGTTAGGTAGTTACTTCCCTTGTATACTGAATCTCATGTCTATTGGCTCACTTTAATTTTATTTTCATTTTCTCTAACCCGGTTGCTTGAGAAAAAAATCTGAGAAACAAAGATGAAAAAAACAGTGGCCTTACGTATGATTCAGCCCAGCTGGTAGATTTGAAATATATGATATAGAGATTATCACATGTATGTTTTTTTCTGTGAATTAATGTTATCACAGAATTTAAATGTTGTTTTTAGCTCATTTTTCAAGAAACATACCTTTGTCTGGGGGTTATTAGTATGTGCATGAACAGGTGAAAAGTTTGTTTCGAATCATATTGAGTTATAATTTAGACATAAAGGCAATAAATATATTTGTAAAATTACAAAGATTGTCTTAATATTTCTCTGAAAAACAAGAAGGGGGAAGTTCTAATTAGAATTAAATCTTTATCTGTGATGCTGGGCAATATCTGTGACCATCCTTAATATAGTTAAAGAGTTTGTTCAGAAAATTTGCCATAAAACTCATGATTTCACATAAGGAAATATTTAATTATAACATGTATACATATTCATAGATATTAAACATACATAAATACAATTTAAAATGATTGTAGGAACAACATTTTGGTCTATATAATTCTATTCCAGACAAGTACTAATAAATTTTTCAGGGGCCTTTATGGTCGAGCAGTTGTGGTTTCAGACTAGTAATCACTAGGGATCTGGCTGCAATAACCTGAAGCGAGTTACAAGTTATAGGTTTGTGGAATTGGGATTATCCCTATTTTGATAAGTATGATGTTGTAAAGAGCTCATCAAGATAAAAAAATTGATTTAAGGGGTTGTAGAAATAAACCGATGAAATGACAGACAAAAAAAGTAAATTTTATGTAGCAGTCATGTACAGATTTGAGTGTTATATATTAACATAATATATATAAACTAAACATGATCAAATGTGATATAAATATGACTGATTATATAATTATATCAATTATAATAATCAGGAGAAGAATGTTATCTAACAAAAAAGTTCATCATCTTTTCTTTTTTAAAAAAATTGATACACATAAGACAATAAGTTTAAAACTGTGTTTCTGTTTTTCAGATGACACGAGTGTGATGTATTCTAAATCTGGTTGATATCAACCATACATAGTGGAGGGCTGATCCAAAAAAAAGATGATAATAATATCATACTACATCAATATTTGATGTAATGATAGTGACTGTAATTTTGTAACTTTCACTAAAAACCTGAAAATATTGCTGGGGGCCTTCACATGAGGACACTTTGCGGAATGTCGCAAAAAGGAGTTGTTTCCCTTTCATTCTAGTCTCCTTAAAATGATAGATAACTCTTCCTTGACACTTTACCATTTATGTGCCAATTAGGAATGCCCCCCATTTCTCAACAGATTTGGAGCCCTTCATAAATCGAAAATCTTGTATAAAGTGTATAAACTTGCACCCCTGTATTCAACAGATGATTTATTGGGAGATCCACCAATGGTATTTTAATATTCAATTAAGGTTTTAATAGAATTTCACTTTATCTTCACTTCTTTCTAATCATTCTCATTAATGCAAAATCAGGGGACTCTCAGAAAATGAGACGTAAAACTTATTTCTATATTTATTGATAATATCTTTATTACCGTAAGTTATAAATTCTCATTTAGATTCATATAAATATAACTACAAATCTTGATTGTAACTTCTAAAATGAATTTGTGAGAAATTAGTGAATAATGGAATGTTATAACTGCAATAATAACTTGTTGCAATATTCCTCAAACATCAGGGATCTGGGTTCAAATCTCAGTCGCGACAGGTAATACACTTCTGTGAAAATTTGACAAATTGTTGATTTTCCTCCATGTGTGGTGAAGTTAATTGGCATCTCCTTGTGGAAGGGTAAGTTAGTACTGGTTAGTATACAGTCAAGTATACACTAAAACATTTTTGAAAAATGGCATAAAACCCAGTGAAAAGGAAAAACATTACCATTTTGTTACAGTTGCAAGGGACCCACTAGAAACAATAAATATATTTTGATTAAGGTTTTGTTTGCAATACATTTCAATGAAAACTTGCATCAATCTAATTTAATAATTAATAAGGTCACCATGAAATATCTTCAGAATATTTTCTATTGTTCAACAAGGGCAACAACTCTTACAAAATGCCATAAAATAAATCAAAGTATCTAGGGTAACTATAAAGAAATAATAACTGAGTAATACCATTTTTATAACATTAACACTTTTGACAAGCATTGAACAGATGTATGGTCCCAAGTGGGATTTGAACTTAAAGTGGTGAGGGGCAAGTGATTACTAGTCAGAGACCATAAACACTCAACCACAGAGACCCCAATAAATTCCTAAATAAAAAAATGATATTACTGTAGTACTAGAATACAACTCTAGAGAATCAGGTTATCACTAAAAAAAATTGTGAGTTTACAATTACGCCATCGATCATTAAAAGATCCCTGACCCAAATATTTTTCTAGTGATTTTGACAAAATTTTTTCATTCACTGATCCAACTTTTCAATTAAGGCACAAGCATATAATGACAACAAAATATGCCAACCTATCTACACATAAAAGTTTTGGTCATATATTCTCAAACAAACACTCTTTTATCATGGCCTAATTGATTAATATGAACTCAAAATAAACTTAACAGAGCATTAATATTAAAAAAAAAAGTTCTGCATAGTTATTTCATATTTTGTATTTCTATGAACACTGAAGTGAGACATAAAAACTGACATAATTCTGACTATCAACTTGCAAAAATCTCTTGTAAATCTAAACAACCTGTCTCAGGTTCATGAAGCAACAAAATCTTATATCAAGTTGGCAATGTTCGCGTTAAGACAGTAAAAAATAGCAACGCATCAACAGTTTTTGTGTTACATGTACAGAAATAGGCTGAAAAAAATAGGACAAATGAAGCAGAATGTATCTTTATGTTGACGTAAAACACCTGAATGTGTTTTGTCAATCATTATATCAATGTAATGTTTATTATATTATAAAACCAGATTTACACACGAAGGTAAGCCATTATAACAAAGGGAGAAAACTCTTACTGTAACCTGTATTTTTGGTCATATTATGTCTTTTCCACTTGAAACATTCATCTAAGCTTGGAGACAAATAAACTCAATTGACAGTAAGTGAAATCACTTCTCTGTAAAATTTCAAATAAGTCAGCAATCTAAATGTTTGATATCCAATATACTAACTGGATTGTGAAACAATTCAAGTAAACTTTAATTACACTTATACATGATGTGTAATATCTTGTAGTATTTCCTTAGTAAGTCAGTACCTAAACCACAACCATAAGATTCAAGCACAGATTAAAAGTGGGGGGGGGGGGCTATAAAATCTGGCAAGCATAAGTAAAAAAAAATCAGATATGTGATGATTGTATCCTTATTCTACATAAATATCTAGACTTTAGGCCCCTCACAACCAAAAATCCTGTACCTGAGATTCGTTATAGTTAAACCCCAGATCAGAAGTAAGTCAGAACTATCCAAAGAAGACATAAGTATTGAATGATCCATTTAAACAGCATCCGGTAAATCTATCTCCGAATTGATCAACTCTTACATTCCTATAAGAGTATGATGTCACTATTTCACCGCAGTAAGGAAATGAGTAGACCACATGTTCCTGACACCATTGACAAGTAGATTTATCTCAAATACTTTGTACCAAAGTTAATACAATACAAATTATGAATACATGAATATATAAACAATATGTTGAACAAACATTCAAGGGCAAAGTTTAGCTAATTGTTAAACAATAATGTCTTCTAAGAAGAGGAAGAATGCAGACATTTTTGATCATTCAATTAAAATTAACAAATATTTGAAGATATTATCTCAAAAAGGCCTTTCATATTACACTGTCAAAGACAAAAATTCCAACATCAAATAACATCCTCATTCTTAACAAATCTATCGTTCATAAGATCTTTATAATGCACAAAAAGAATCAAGGTTGTTGATGTGCCATATAACAATAATTATTATGCATTAACATTGGTCATCAGAGATATGTGGCCATACAATATCTACTTGCATGTGTTTTCAACATTATTTAAGATTGGTACTTGTGGATTGTTAACCTAGCCAGTTTTCCTTGATTCCATACCACCAAGTACTAATTTTGTTCTCTTTATTTTAATGTGACTTATTGTTTTAACGCCGTTTTTCAACAATTTTTCACTTATATATGGTGACTGGTCCACCTAACTAGTTTTCCTGGACAATATACTAACTAGTACTAACTTACCCTTCCACAAGGTGCTGACAGCTTCTCCACAAATGGAGGAAAATCAGCATTTTCATCACATTTTCATAGAAGGATATGACCTGCTGCGACTGGGATTCGAACCCGGATCTCCGGTTACAAGTCCTGTGCACTAACCACTGGACAACAGCTGTGGCCAATCTTGTTCTCTACAAGTAACTGTCATTTTCTCCCCATAAATGATCATTGGTGAATGAAGTATGGCCTAAGACACAATGTCTTCAACCAAATCATAACCGAGAACATGTACCAGGCCCAGGGTCTAGACTCAAGTCCCTGAGATTTATAGACCTAAGGTCACACCAAATTAGCAAAGAGGGCATGTTGTTGTCTGATACATACAGAATAGAACATGAATAGAACACTAGCCCGTTATATATACCAGAATATATAATTTATGGTGACAATAAACATGACTAATGGAACCACTATAAGAAAGTTTAACTTGTAATGCAATATTCCACAGTTACCTCTGTATTGTATCATTATGTACCAACATAAAGTTGCAGGATTTTTTCCAGGCACCAAAAAATAAATTTGCTCTACTCTTCAGGGTATCTGTTCTTTATACAGACATGACCATTCACTATTTTGTGTTATGTTATTTTTAGATCAATTCAGGTCTTCCATTTACACAAAAAGTCATTCAAAGATTTCAAAGCATTCTGTTCAATGCCTAAAAACAGGTTTTGTCATTTTTAGTTCAAAAACTAAACTAAAACATAGATCACCATGACAGATGATGCATTTTTGACATGAAATTCAATTTTTGTGATTCAGGACCCTAAAAAGAGTCATAAGTGAATAAAAATGAGTTCTAAAGCTTTATAGATAATACTGAACATCACTTTAACACTATGTTATAACAAAACCCAAAAAAGGAAACCCTGTACTGCCTGGGAGTCCAACCTAGGACATCTTAGCTTCATATTCAGGATCAAAGTCTCTTACACAAGACTGCAGCCCTGCACTTTCACTGTTACTTCTGAAAGTTCTACCTTGGACCAATGCACTACCAAGTTGATTATTGTTTCACCTGGCACCAATTAGTAGTGAAAAGCAGGGAGTCTAAGCACTGTTAAACTGTATCATAAGTATGCAAGAATATAAGTATATACAATGAGTATTGAGTATCTTAAGTGTTACTTACATGGAACATTTGAAGCATTCACCATGGTACAACTTTCTTTTCCCCATTTTGTTTGCTACAGAGATTTGATTATCATCTTTGAAGGGAAATCCACAGCCACTACAGATGTCGAAATGTATTGGCTCCGAATTTCTGGAGCTTCTCAAAATAACAGACTTCCGTAACGACACTGGTGATGAAAAACTTTCAGTATTCCTTTTCTTTCGACCAATCGTAGGGGACATGCTACTATAGCGCTGTAATAATGGCGGCTTGCCAGGTTTTCTCCCTGCTGCAGGAGAGTTTGTTAAAGACTGAGTATCCAAACATTTCCGGACATTGACCATTTCAGGTGAGGAGTCTGTTGAACTGTTGCCACTAATACGATCAAACCTAGATGAGATATTGGTTGGCCTCTGCGAACCGCAAACCTTTTCTTTGTTAAGACTCTGAAGCTCAGCGGGAGTTGTAATTGGTCGTGGGAGCCGGCGAACATTGTGACGTCTCTCCACCAATGGGGATTCTTGTCTGACTGTTACACTTTGCAACTTGACATTTGGTGAAGAATCATTCAAATATATATCCCCTGAAAAATAAAGCGTTAATATTAATAAATCTAGTTCAATGATTTCACTAAATGCAGGACAAAACCTGTGTGCCAATATTTTGAAATTTAGATGATTAGAAATTTGAATGATTTAAAATTCCAATTATTTGAAATTCCAATTATTTGAAATTCCAATAATTAAAAACCGTGTAAATTTTTTTTAATTCGTTCAGACAAATGAACAACCAAACTTGGTTGATTTCTTAGGCAGTATACAATAGTGCTGCAATTTTGCAGAAAATGGTCATTTAAAGCAAATATTTACGATAAGATGTTAGATCCAAACAATATAAGTGACATTCTCTACATGGCATCAAACTCCTTTGTATATCATTGAATGCTTCATACATGTTTTATTGCTACAGTAACAATGTATACAAATTCAAAGGAAGATAGTCAAGTACCATATTAGGATCAGATCAGAAATGTGTGAAAATCATTTTGAATCGAAAAAGCTATACTGAATAATAATAATAACAAATATTTTTACTTTGAGACGAAATATCCTCTTGACCGACAGAATTTCATATAGAGAAAGAAGGAATGATTCTGGACCAACAGAAAACTTCATGCCAACAAAAATCGAGTTAAGCATGTTCATGTTAATAAGAGTTGAATGTATGTTTAAATTACGTATCATGTTTGACATAACATTTGACTACTGTGCTATGGTATTGTACCAGAAGTGGTTTTGGAGTGGTTGTCAATACATACCACAGCAGGTACAGTCACAACAGCAACCTATCTTAAAACTATATTTCTTGTCTGACAGCTGTAGTATGTTTAAAAATGTGAAAAAATAAATATGAATTCTACGGTTGATAGGTAAATCCAGACAAGTCGAATTCATTGTTTGTTTGACATTATAGGACATCTTTCCTATTTTTTATACATTGGTCATTATAGACATGTTAGATGGTACTGGGTACTTTTAACAATAAGGTTCATCTTTCTTATTTTCAACGAATTTCAACATACAGACATGATAGTCTGTACTTGATCTTCAATCATTTGTCCATGTTTGTATAAGGAAGTATATGGACCAGTGAAACAATGATATCAAGTCATGAATTATTTACAAAAAGGATGTACGCCATTAGTTCTCATAATTATCAACTAAAGTGAATGTACATTAAACGGTATGTATAATATCATGAATCAATGGTGCATTATGGGATGTTAGCATTTGTATTAATATAAAAAGACCTCAACAGTCTAATTATGATACTTTACAGACCTCAAAAGCCTACAACCTAAACACAGGCTACATCATTAACTAACTGGATAAAATTGATTTAAAAACCAAGTAGCTGAAATATCTGAAAACATAAGTTATTGACCAAAGTGCTGTGAGTTTGAATCTAGGATCAGAAAAGATTCACAGATGAAGGCAGCTAGCTTACAGAAGTTTGGTGGTTTTACCCTGGTGTATGCCTAGGGTCTTCATTCACCATTAAAGCCGAACATCACCAAATGACTCTGGCTGTTGGTGTGGCATTAAACCCCAGTAAAAAGAAAAAATAAAAAGAAAATGTAACATAAGCTGTTTGACATATATCCAATGCTCCTGTATTTTCCCACCTGTATTAACCTGCTCCCTCTGCAACCAACTGACAACATACAAATGCAACTTGAAAATCAAAAATAGTAATTTTACTTTTTACTGAGGTACAAAATCTTTAAAAGTTTATCAAGAATATAAAAATATCCTGTAATTTAAATTCATATAATACATAACAATGATAAATTTACTACATCATATAACAATTATAAATTCACTATAATACATAACAATAATAAATTTACTACATTATATAACAATTGTACAGTCACCATAATTTGGCACTAAAATTTCAATCATTAACATAAAAACAAATAATGTACCTTAATACACATATAAATAGCAAAGCTGCATACTATTTGGGTTGAATGAAATCAAATAAATGCAAGGAAAATATCTTATCAAATAATTTACCTTCCTTAGACATGTCTGTATTAATCAAACAAATCCAGAGGTTTAATTATTGTGATTTCTTTTTTCTGAATATCCAAGAATTTATAACAAACTTTCCAGAATGTTTAAAACTTATCTACATATTGAAACCCATTAAAACATTTTATCACAAATCATGAAATTAAAGACAACATAATAGTGACACGCTGATTTATTTAGTTATTCATAAAATACCCAACATTTCATTTAACACCAAAAAAGAGCAAAAAAGTATGTTTTATGTTTTAAACCGATTGAAGTGTCTAATAGAATGTCTCTATCGCCATTTATAAAATCTGTACTATCATTTTGAAAATAAACGAGTCAAGTATGAGTGAGTGTAACAATACAAGTAGATTATATTATAATAAATGGGATTTGTTCAGATGTCAAGTGACATCTTCACTAGGGAGGTTCAAAAAGTATAATTAACATTTAATTAACGAGTGCTAACCAATGAGATGTGATACAGATCCACCATATAAGGACTGACCACAATGATGATACACTGAGGATTCATTGTAACAAACTAGAGCAGATGGTTACATTCTATTTCCTTTCCAAAAACATCTCTGTTACATTCACTGAACGAAATCAGTTAATCACTGTATGAATGCATCAATCTCTACCCAGAGTTGTCCTTCGTTATCCATCACATACAACTCTGTCAATGTCTGGAAAGTAGTTTAATACGTGAGTCTGAGTCTCCTTTAGTTTCCATATGACACACAAAATCAAGCTTTTGATTTCTGTCAATGCACATTTGTTGTCATAATTTTACAGATTATCTTTGACTTCTGCATTTTGTTTCCATTTCAGTGAAATTTTGTGACCTAATTACCGTAAGGAAAGAGTGCATTTGATAAATACAACATTTTTTCTGATTTTCTAGCGAATTATAACATCTTTTGTCTCAAATGTATTGTGTAAAAGAAATTGTTTCACTTAGTTGTAAATTGTGTACAAGTTGTGGTTTTATTTCTTGTTTTACAAGAATCTTGTAAAACGCTGAGACGTTGACAGAGATAAATGGAAGAGATAACGGACGACAACTCTGGATAGAGATTGTGAATGTATAGGTATGTCCCTTTAGGAAATATATGTGGACCCTTTTGGCTTATTGATCACAGAACCTAGAGGATCTAGGTCTGAAGTGTATCCATTAGAACCTACAGGATCTAGGTCTGAAGTGTATCCATTAGAACCTACAGGATCTAGGTCTGAAGTGTGTCCATTAGAACCTACAGGATCTAGGTCTGAAGTGTATCCATTAGAACCTACAGGATCTAGGTCTGAAGTGTATCCATTAGAACCTACAGGATCTAGGTCTGAAGTGTGTCCATTAGAACCTACAGGATCTAGGTCTGAAGTGTATCCATTAGAACCTACAGGATCTAGGTCTGAAGTGTATCCATTAGAACCTACAGGATCTAGGTCTGAAGTGTATCCATTCTAATAATGAGACCACAAGTCCAACAAATGCAAAATGGTGAAAATTTAGATCAAGTTATTTCTTGTAGAAGAGTTGCTGTCCAATATCAAAGCTATGAGTCATTTAAATTTCACAAAATACTGAATTGATGAAGAATATCACAAAAATTCTAAATTGAATTACTGTTGATCCAACTACAGTAAAACCTCAAATAACAACCACCTCAGTATTAAACCACCTTTATATAACAACCACTTATTTTCAGTCCAGTTTTCAACAAATTTCCTGTAATTCAATTGGGTAATGAGACCACCTTATTATTACAACTGATATTTTGGGTCCTGAAGTTGGTCTCAATATTCGGGTTTAACTGTACTAAGTTGTCGGCCGTGACTGCAGTCCAGTGGTTAGTGAGCTGGACTTGTAACCCAGCGATCCGGGTTCAAATCCTTCTGTAAAAAAATTGACAAAAAAGTCAATTTTCCTCCTTATGTGGAGAAGTTTCTGGTTCTCCAGTCCAGGAAAACTGGTTAGGTGAACTGGTCACTGTGTACAAGTGTAAAATTGTTAAAAAATGGCATTAAACCCAGTGAAAAAAACTACATTAAGTTGTAATCGCTTGACCCAAATATCAATGCTAAATATGTGTGATAAAATATTCTATATAACTTCCTTGCACTTAAAAATTGCTTTAGTAGATAAATGGCCACTTGTATGAACACAGGATGAGACTTAAAAGTTATCAACAGGACTTTTATGAAGTACTTCCAACTGTTTGATGACAATATAAATTCTGGTCAAACGTAGTTCATGGAAATCCAGGAAATATTAAACATTGTTTTGGTGGAATTCTTTTCAGTATCAACACCATGTCCATAAGAACATTTGAGTGTTATTGTTGTTGTTTTTAATCTATTGTTGACAAAGTGATACTTGTATTTTTTTAAAAAAAAATCAAATACGCAATAAACAAGGAAGGATTCAGTCTGATAAAAAGCCAACAAAAAATACAAGAGGGCCATGATGGCCCTGCATCGCTCACCAGAATAAATATTCATTAACTTGATACTAGAAAGGTAATGAAGGTACACTTGTGGGCAAATAATGGGGAACAATAATAAACTCGATAAAGGACCATCAAAGGATACTACAAAAGAATATTCGTGATGACTGAAGGATGCCACAGACCAAATTTGGTGATGATCCATCCATTGGTTCATGAAAAGAAGATGTTTAAAGGTATTTCTATTTTTAGCTCTAGCAGCCCCTAATAGGGGCCAACCATTCTTTTTTCACAAATCTGATAGAACACTATTTAAAGATGCTATAAAGCAAGTTTGGTAATAATCCATCCATAGAAACATGAGAAAAAGTCATTTTATGGTATTTCTATTTTTAGCTCTAGTGGCCCCTAAAAGGGGCCGACCATATTTGTTAGAGCAAACTTGGGAGAGGACCATCTAAGGATGCTACAGACCAAGTTTGGTGATGATCCATCCATTGGTTCATGAGAAGAAGACGATTAAAGGTTTTTCTATTTTTAGCTCTAGTGGCCCCTAATAGGGGCCTACCATTTTCTTTGAGTAAATCTGATAAAAGTCCATATAAGGATGCTACAGACCACGTATGGTGATGATCCATCTGGTTCATTAGAAGAAGATGATAAAAGGTTTTTTCTATTTTTAGCTCTAGTGACCCCTAAAAGGGGCCAACTGGTATAATATGAGCAAATTGCAGTTAGAACGTCAAAAGGCTTCTGCACAGCAAATTTGAAGTAAATCCAATTGGTAGTTTCTGAGGAGAAGACCATTGTTGACGCCAGACAACCGACAACGGAGCATCCACCTACCCATCCTAACAGTTCACCCTGAACCTTCGGTTCTGGTGAGCTAAAAACAATTGATTTTTCATTATTTCTTTCAATTTCTCAACCACAAGATCATCTCTTTAAGTTGAATTATCCAAGGTAGTCAGCTGTGAGTTCGAATCCCAACTAGAACCAGTTATTTCATGTGAGAGGAAGCTATCCAGCTAGTTTAAGGGTTAGTGGTTCTACCCAGGTGCATGCATGGTATTTTCCTCCAATGTTAAAGCTGGAAAGTCTCTAAATAACCCTGTTGGTTATTAGGGATGTGTTAACATTAAAATTACTGAAAGACAATTTTCTTTCATCCGCAATTATTCTTCATATTTTTAAGAATATTTTTAAAATTATATTCAAATCCTGCAGTTTTAAGGAAAACGTACAGGCACATGCTTAAACTACTTTGATGGAAAGTAAACAAAACATTATTTATTTGCAAAATCATCAATTTCACATCCCGACAACTTCAAAAAGAAGCAAAACATTTTATTGACTGTCTAATTGTCTATCTTCAATTGTCCATGCATTCAATATGATCCTTCAATAAAATAATTGGTTTGCTTTATTTCATTTTAAAACAGATCCTGATAAATTTCATTTAGTTATGTGTTATTGATATTTCTTTCAAGGTAAGGGGAACAACCATGACAGCTTATTTGTAAAACTTTGTATGAATTACCTCCCTTTGTAATACTGTGTAAGTTTTGGTACATTTCTGCTGTGGGAGTTGCATTATGTAGTATATACAAGTATTCAGGGTCCCTGAAATAAGTTCTCACTGGTGCAAAAGAAAAACATGAGTCTCCCTCTCTCTCTCTCTGTATATATATATATACCAATCTACTAACTATCAAAAGTATGAATCGCATAACTATAAACCAACATTTTTAAGTATGGCCTTGGTGACGTGTGAAAACGTAGTAGACTTTATACCTGCACTTGTAGGTGCTGGGCTACTGTTAGCCTGCAGCCAACTTGATCTATGAGGCAAATAACCATTCAACGTTTCCATCAATCTTCTCTGTTCAAACTTGTACATGTCCTGATTTTGTAGGTCAATATCATACATGTTTTGTGCACAGTTTATCCATTGCATGTCAATGTGATCATTGGAATGTTTTGGTTGCCAGGGAAACCCATTGTTAAGCTGGCCATATGCACAATTGGGTTCTACTCTATTCTGAATTGGTGAATTATTCTGAAAGTATCAAAAATCAAATTTTATCAATCAATATGTTGTCTTTTTCCAAACGTTTTCAACATCTGATGTTATGATTTCTTACATTATTTAATTGAAGATAGACTAAATTCTTCAACCAAGGGATAGAAAAAAACCAGACAGAATCAAAAGATTCAAATATGGATCTGTACCCACTGATCTCAGGCTGAAGTCAGACATTCAAATATGTTGATACCAATGCACCCATCCAACTTTTTAACTAGCTTTCCAAAGTCCAATGACTTTAAATGTAATTTCTGCCATTATTTGATCACTGAGAAACATGCCTCTTGCCCATGTCTCAAGTCAGTAAGCTCTCTTACAAAATTCTGTGCTCAGCCTGTACTGAACCGACTAGCCTCTGATATCAAATACAACCAGCATAAAATATTCATCTAGTCTATCAACCACCATTTTTTAACTGCAAACAATTCTCCACTAATAAAATCATTTTTATAACACTTGTACCTTATTTAGCAACCATTTTAAAATTAAGACCACATCATTATATCCACCTTTTCTCTTTATTTGAAATTAAAAATCAGATCACCTCAATATTAATACTGTAATATTTCATTATGTATTTTGGCACACCTCAGCTGATTCCATACCTCCATCAAACTGTGTAAGTTCTTGGTAGCTTAATATGCGTCTTCACTTTACATCTGTGATAAGGCTGCTGATTTACTGCTGCCGAAATGTTACCACTAAACAACTATGTTCTTAAAATGGTGTTCGTCAAAGACTGTCTAGCATTTTCAATTATGTTAAAGCAGTGTAATGTGTATGCTGCCTGCAGTACACAGTATGCAACAAAAAAGCAGTTTGTAAAGAAAAATGAAAGTTGACAGACATTCCTTTCGTGGATACCACCATGTTTGTCAGTTTTAGTGCCAAGGTAGGTTTAATGGGTACAACAAACAAGGGATAATGTCGGCTGAGGTGTGCCGAATGAGAAGTGGTCGTCATGTGCTATTATAGGTTCAAAAATAGAATCCCATGCAGTTAACTCGAAAAGGGCTGGAAACCTTCATGGCAAATAAAATGTATACTTACTGAATGAACATCATAATTGTCATATCCACTTCCCTGCCATTCATAATTCATCTTGTTATCATTTGTGGTTATACTATTTTGGTTCATATAATAACCATTGTCATAGCAACCATCAGGTACAGATGACTTTGACCTGTGACAATACGTTGAATGAGTCTCAAGTCTTCTGCGATAACTTTCAATAACTTCAATAAAATTGTTTTCCACTGAAAAGAAAGAACAATACAGACTAACAAGTTGTAGTTGTTTTTATGCCATTTTGGTTCAAGTTTAGACATTGCTTCTAAAAATGGAAGAAATAAAAATGCAAAATCTGCTATGATTCATGTTCATGGCAACAAATTATCATCAACTAGTGGCTACTATAAATAAGTCTTAACACTGCTATTTAGTGTCCTCTAGGTCACCCACTTGTTCCCTTGAAGCAAAGATAGGTTTCACACTTTTTAGTTAATAAATTAATAAAAAAAAACTTTTAAAAGAATTAATATACTACTCAACTTTTGCAAATCACTTTTGCAATTATATTATGAAAAGTATAGAAATTAAATCAATTATTTATTTAGCATAGTTTGATTCAGCAATTTTTTGAGATGGCCCCCAACCTAAATGCAAACTGTTTTATCAGGTAGGTCTCGCCACGTAGTCACGGAAATCATGCACCCCTCGTTTTTCTGCTTTTTTTAGTGGGAGAAGATACACGTTATTGTCCTTATACATCGACATTACACATTTATGGTTATTCAAAGGTGAGTCTTTTTTTACATTAGTCACTTTGACAAGGCAAACGCTATGATAAGACAGCATTTGAGTGAAGCAGAGATGTAGAGGGATGGTGGAGCAGGGGGCACACTCCGGGAGCCTGGGCAAGATACCAGCAGCAGTATGGTACACCCGTCAGGAGGTACGGCAGAGGCATACAAAGAGTGACGACAGCAAGTCAAGACCGATTCTTATCTCCGGAGAAACAAAAGAATAAAGTTACATAAAAATATAGATGGATACAAAAATAAAAAAAACGGAAGACGCAACAATCAATGGCTAACATAATTAACAAAATGATTGTTCTCGTACTCCCTAACTTATCATGAGGACATTTCCAATATTCTGATATAGTTTAATAATGATGTATGATAGCCACAATATACTGATTCCCTCATATACATTTTCTGTCTTATACACAAGTACAATAAAACCCCACATCGCGACCACCTCACCATCGCGACCACCTTGTTATAATGACCACTTATTTTTGGACCGGCTTCCAATTGCTCATGTATAATTCAACTTGATAATGAGACCACTTCATTATTGTAACCGATTTTTTGTGCCCCGAAGATGGTCTCAATATATAGATTTTAATCTACTGTGTATCAACCCAACAAGAACATGAATAGCTGGAATTAAGCATGAACCTGCGGCTAGTTTCATAGACAAATCTTAGCTAACCTAGCAGATTTAGGTGTAAAAACGTGTAATGGTATATATTTCAGAAAGGTACCTATAACGTATGGCAAAAGATCCACTAAACAATTAATTGGATGAGACACTTTTATTTGAAAATACAAAGTAGAAAGATGTTGATGTTTAAAGGTGCTGTCTTAGCAAAGAGACGTATGTGAACCAGCTCTGGTGAACTAATGGAGATGAATACTGATTGACAAGAATAAATGATTGAGGTGCATGATTACAAAAACTTCTGTACATTATGGGTACTTAATCTGACTGAACATATCATGCAATGAAAGCATTTCAGACCAGTCCAAGCTAGGACAAAAACTCTGGTATTACTTGATTGACATGTATCTTAAAAATCCATACATTGATAATGAAATGATCCAATAATGTTAAGTTTCTATAATTTTAAAACACATGATGGAATGTGTTCAGGTTAAAATGTGATGGAAACAGCGTTTTGTTGAAATCACTCACTTTGTTTACAATTTTTGAGAAGGCATGATAAAAAAGTTGTGTTTCTGGTTACAAGATTGACAATATTGTTTGGCATGTACAGTCTAAAGAGACCGTATATACAATCTAAAGAGTCCATATGATGATGTTTTTAAAGCAAAATCTAAAGAACAAAAATATATTCCAAAGTATGAAAAATGTGTTTAGAATAAGAAATAAGAAAAGTTTTGCAACCTACATACCCTAATATCATAACCAGAAATCCAACTTTTATTTTCTGGCCTAAGACCAGCAGCAACTACAATACATTAGATGTGCAGTAATTAGAACAGTTCAATTTTCCCCGTAACCCTAAACTTTTAATTAGGCCCGAGCAACGGTACATCCACTATCTCATTTTTTTACTATTCAACACAAAAATAATCTCAACAACGGCTTTCAAAATAAAATACCCTACCCCCCAAAAAATTCCTACCTACCCTATTTTAAATGAGCATGTTAACAAGAAACAAATATTTTTATGCCTTACCGGTTCAGGCTTCTGTCTATTAAGGGTAATTATAATTTCCTCTCATCTTTTTAGAACTCATTTTAAAAACAGCTGTAACCGTGGTTATTAATGTTGGGAAGGTGATTATTAGCACATGTCAGACTGGCTCAATAACAGCAAAGTGAAACTATTTCTACATGCTGTTGAAAGTTTCCTCTATTGAAAATTCGTTCATGAAATAACTTTACAAAAGTAAACGAACACCCGTGTCAGAAATTTGAGATGAATTTGTAATCGTATTGCATAACAAACAAAATAACAGGCAGGCACAGTAGTTATTTTTAGACATTGGTAGGAGGAGAGTTTTTGCCAATTTATGTACATAACATGGTATAATATATCGTTACAATTTAATAATAAAACGTAATATATTTACAAATGGAATTTAATAGATATTTCTTGAAATATATAACTATAAAAAGGTAATAAATAAATACAGAACGTTAGTCCATACCATGTCCATTTTATGGGACTCCTTGGGTATATAAAAAAAGAAAAAAGACCTCTTATTTCCAATGCTGATCAATTACATAGGGAAGGTTCCCGGTTTCGGCTTATGTGATTCAGTGGTTATGGTCTCAGACTAATAATCACTAGCCTTTCATCGCTGAGATCAAATGCCACTAAGGGCCAGAAAAAATTCAAATGAGGGTAAGCTGTTTAGATGGCCAGTAGAAGGTTTTAGTTCTGCCTGGGCATAATTATGCTTATGGTCTTCCTCCTCTGATAAAGCTGGAAAGTTGCAAAATGACCTTTGCTGTTGATGTGATGTTAAACTTCAGTGAAAAATGGCTCTGGACAAATATTGAAGAACATTTTAAACAAATAGACTGAACTAAATTTAGCACATAAACTCAAGTGAGCTTAATATGAAATCGAAATGTTTTGACAACGTATATGATAAATTATTTCAAATCAAATTCAGAGATACAGGAAAGTTATTACCCAATTTGTCGGGATCAGATTCCTCCCTAATTAAGCGTAACATTAATCAGTTTCAGGTTTTCAAAGAACAAGATAAGCATCTGACTCTGTTAATGTAATTATATCTATGTTACACTGGAATATGTGATTTTTGAGTAATGATTTTACATGGATAAATTTATATTCCATGTATATTAGGGAACATAAAAATCACTATCTCCAATGAAGTTGAGATAATTCTGTGTTTTGAGACATACAAACTGTTCCTAATGTAATGCTTTTATCACATCATGGAGTCTCGCAGACTGAGAAAATTCACAAAATATCTAGGCTGGCATGTTAACTGGATATTTCTACTTTCATAAGGATTCTCCAACGGACTGATTGATGTAATTGCTACAGGAAGAATGTTGACTAGATATGTATCTTTTTTTAATAATAAACCTGCTGCTTTTGCCTGTGAAAATAAAAATGATAGGTTACAAACCACTCTGTTAGTGACACAACAATGCTGTATAAAATCTCCTGTAATCATTGACTGCTGCGCTGATAGAACTATTTTCTCTTTCAGGTTTACTATCATATAATACTGTATACGTTTTTATTTCTGCGGGCGCTAAATTCGGTATTTAAAGAGGCCTTTGAATTGGTGATTTCATAGCCAACCGCCAATATAAAGTCATAACCTGTATTCATAAATAAATTATATGATTTTGCAATTTCGCAAGGGTAACATTTTTTGACAGAACAATTGGGGATGTTTATTATTGGCGATGTTTTATATGGGGTGGTCTAAATTTGGCGGTTCTGATGCCGACACCAAAATCGCCAAAATAAATGGGCGCTAATATTTAGAATTACACAGTATTTGCAATAAGATTTCCACGTGACGATCTACTCTACATGTTTTGTAAAGACTCTCAGACCACTTTCAACATCCCTAGAAGATACTCGGTTACCTCTCTAGTGACATGGATGAGTCTGTTTTGTGCATTCAGTCCCACCCTTCAATTTTCTTTTCTCAATATTACTTTATTTCCTTAAAAGATTGGATGTGCACAACAAATCAAGTACTTGGCTCAAACCAACTTTTGCTACGTTCCAAGCTTTAGCTAGACAGCTTAATTGGTAATACAGTAATACTTTGATGAGTTTACAGGCAAATTATGTTAACGTCTGGGAAGAGTAAAATTACAATTTGATTTAACTGATGAGTTACATGCTGTTATTTGTACAATTTTTTGATAAAATAGTTTAATATTTTTATAGATCTATGACAATTTCCAAACTTTCACGCTCGGTTCACAGTACCTCTGCCGAATTCTGACGTACATCAATTGCACAACATCTTCAAGAGCGAAGATATGATATACCAGTCAGTGAATTGTTTTCATGGGCTGGTGAGCAAATTTATTTGATTGACCAGTGATAATTGTTTTGATGAACCGGTGAGCTAATTGATTTAATTGATCTGTTATAATGGATTTAATGGGCCAATGAGCTAATTGGTTTGATTGACAAGTGATAATTGACTTGATGGGCGGTTGAGTTAATTCATTTTATTGATGAGTGATATTTGATTTAATAGACCGGTGAGTTAATTGATTTTATAGACTGGTTAATTGATTTGATAGACCAGTGAGTTAATTTGTTCTCATTTAGATCTATCGTGCACTTCTATTCTGTACACTTAACCTCGCAGAAAGTATTGATGGATGTGATTTTAAATAAGATGAAGATAACTTTGACCCAGACGTTTTAGACTTTTATGTTTGAAAATTGCAGTGGTCTTCTAAGTTAACGTGAATCTTGGTAAGTTAATTAGTATGTGTGTTGAATGACTGTCTGTTACCGATTGTATTTTCATGTAATGAAAACATTAATGCAGTAAATGGAAATATCAGCATCCTTGAGCCATTATAAGACATAGACATTACGTAAATCTGAGACCAAATCGAAACAATTTTCTCCAGAGATTATAAGCTTACTTGGCAGATTGACAAGTCTCTAGAAATCCAGTGAGTATAATGATTGAATATATACGTCGCTTCAATAATGGTCAGGATAAGAAACTACCCCCCTTGAGTCCAAGCTGCAAATAAGGCAAAAATTTAGACGTTTGTTCCAAGGACAACACATGAGTGCCAGTATTCGTGTCAGAAATTTGGATTAGATATTAATTTATAATTATTATGTTTTATTGCTTTCATGGTCGTAAACATAATCATGTAGGATACAAAGCTGAAACATTATGACACGATCTTTAAGTTACAGTTTCAGGAACATTATTCATAGTTCTCGTTCAAGAGTTATATATATATATGCAACTAAGCGAATTATTTTTGGCTATTTGATACGTTTAGTCAAAACTCTGAAATATCTATGTGTCAGTCGTGTTATCCAACCAACCCAATCTTTGGCACCGACCCTATAATGTCTAACAGCATATCCAATGTACGAGAATATTTGGGGACGAATTGCACCTCCAAAATACGACAGTTGAAAAGTAGCGTTTTGCGACCAAGCATGACCATAAACTTGACTATTTTTCTAGCCTTACCACATTTGATAGAAGAGTAGGTACTGCGCTCGTCTTCAGAACGTTATACTATGCCCGTGAGTCGAATTGGTCAAATTTTAATAATTTCAAAATGAGTCAATAATTTTATGGAAAATTAAGTATGATACGTACACTGTACACTGGTAAAAGAAATAAGAACCACTATTCACTAACACATAATCATGATTATTTGATTATTACTGGTTTGTGTAAAATAGATAATGTTTGATAGGTCGTATGACTGGAAACATTTCAAGCAAGCAGTGGGTACACAGGTCCATACATCAGTGCAGACGATAGTCGAAAGTGTCATTTGTGTGTAGGCCTACTATTAAGATATTTAGACACAGACGCGTGCTTCTGTTTGCTTCAATGAAATAAAAGATCTACTTTAACAACATATATCTAAGTGTGATTTATGGTCATACAAGATAACTATATCTTTTTCCGTGTTTATGGTAGCATGGTTCATACGTTTTGTCTTACTTTTATCATTTATCCGAATGCTGATAACATACAGATATAAACATACAATTATATGTAATACATTAACTACTGTGGAATGTTACATGTTTCATGTACAAGTCATTTGACATTCACAGAATTACAAAGTGAATAGGATCTATGGCATGCCAACATTGCATACATAAAACTATCATAAACACTGACATTTATCATTATTATGCCTTACTTTAAGTGTTGCATGAATTTCCGTTCAACGAGTGTTGTGTTTTGTCTGGCAGTTAACCAGCCGTGTATGTCATGAACTCAAACAATAATGAAAAACACATAGCTGTAAGTTCCTTAATACTGATGACATGTCGCAAAGCATTTTTGACACGAGTTGATTATACATTGTAATATCTTTTTTAATTTTCTTTTATGTATTTGTGTAATTTTATTAATTTCTGTTTCCCTTGATTTAAGGACGCACAAAACTAGTTTAAACACCCTGCAGCCCACAAGCCGTTCCAAGAGTAGGCGGTACTCTCCGGGAGACGGTGTTTTTTCATTTTTTGCTGTGTCAATATAGGTGAAGACATTATGACTGAGGCTAATCGTCCGCCACCGCTAAATCGAGTTATTCATGATGAGAACATGCCAGTTACTTAAGGAAAACAATGTAAGTACTAATACAGTTTCGAGGAAAATCGGCACATGTTCTCGGGGACAATTTAGTGGAAGACATTAAGTCTTAGATCATTCATTCTCCAGCTCTGATCATTCATGTGAAGGAGTTAACAATTACTGGCGGAGAGCAATGTTAGAATAGTACCCTGGAAAACTTATTAACCCTGCCCTGCTGTTTAAAATGAAAATAGGTGGAAAACTAACAATACGAACAAATGTTTTTATCCCGCGGGAACTAGTCATGTATTTATCAGCCCTCCACTTGCACATATTGAAATAGTGAAATTATCAAAGTGCTCCAAACAGAAGTTAATCAACACGTCAAAACTGAAGTCAGTCTCTGAAGCATTTCTTGACATATCTGTTTACATGTATCTGTTTACATGTATCTGTTTTCATGTATCTGTTTACATTTATCTGTTTACATTTCTTGGAAATTGATAAATATTTTCATGTTTTATTCATGGCGTTTTTTTTACCAGGACATAAACATTGATTATGGAATGCTTCAAGCAAAATAACATACGATGTCCTCGACTGTATTCATCAGAGCAATTCTCAGATACTACAGTGTGTTCACGGAAAATACAAATTAGAAGACAACTTGCCTATCAAACTTACGTGATTCATCTCAAGAAAAGTGGATGCTTGATAAAAGTACACGGATACGAGCAAAAGAATTATGACTGAAACGGCTTAGTCAGGACGATGCGACAAATTTCCATCAAGGTCTAAAAACTAATTTGAACAAATGACGATGATTTCTATAATTGGACCAGATCCTTTGAAAGTAAATCATCTTCGTACACGTGGATACGATTAATTGGATGAACGTATACTTTGTATCAAAGGTTTGTACTTCAAATGTACATACAAACAAACTAGAAACTTTTTTGGTAGACGGTGTTGTGTCTTCAATTTTTTATATGATCCTATGTGTTGGTTGGGGTTTGTGTTAGGTTATTTTTGTGATGTATTACTTTGGGGAAGCTGGGGTGTTTTTTTTTCAAGTAATCCTCTTCTGGTGTATATTGTATAGCCGCAGCTATAGTTTCATTCATTGTTGAGCTCAAAAAACGATAAGATGCTTTGAGTTCCGCGAACGCTGGACTGCTGTGGATGTGATATTAAGTTATGGAAGATTGGCTGTGCTGTATATGATGTTTTCTGCTTGTCCTCTAAACGCCCAGATTTCAGTGCTGGATACACCCGTCAAATGAGATTTTTCCTTCATTATTGGCTGTATACGTACTTCGGCGTTAACAAGATTACTTCGCAAACCCATATTACCAAGGTGAAGTAACCACAATATAATAGTATCGAATACATGTTCAATACGTATTGGGTTCTTACAAGAAGTGTTTTATTACTTTGGTATTGCACATCATTTTATCACTCTCATATAAATGTAGAGCAGAATGATTTCAAACTTTGACTCCGCGTAACAGCTGGTGGAAATTTTACTAATTCATTCATAAACGTTCTTCATCTCTCACGGTATGCACGCGCATATTCAGCACGCAATCAGGAATTCAGCGTGTGTAACTCTTTAAAACAGGAAGAAACAAAGAACCCTAAGACTACATTTCATTGTAAACAGTTGCATAGAATGGTGATGTTATTCAGTGGCATTTACGATGCACATGTCTGATATAATTGGCAATTCTACGTATCATTTTCAAAGCATAGATTTACCCATTGAAGTATGAGTTTGTTTTTACATATTTAGTCAAACCTGTGAACGAAAGTCTCACTTGGGAAAGACAAAATGTAGCCCTTATTGACAAATGGCCTTGTCCTAAATAGTCAATGACGGTTTCCAAAGACAGGGTGACCTTTATTCGGACATGGCTGCAAAAACAGGTTTGATTGTATTTAATGATATAATTACGTCAAGGTGTTTCCTACTAACACTTGCCTAATGCGCAGAATTATTTCTTTTCTTGTGAATCCGTTTTTTTATTCTTTGTTGTGTGATATTATGTAGAATGCTTAATCTGTCTATATAATTATATAAATGAACCATTAGCAAAACGTATCTCATTGTAATTCTGCAAATAATATTCAGTAATTATTGGCATTGGATATTAATGGGTGCTATAGACGTATCAAGTGTTATTTAGGTTCCGTATTTTTAACTTCTTTTTTAGACTGATAAAAGCTGGCTCCGAGTGTGGTAAACAATAATAACATTAACGATCGTGAGAAGGCAGCAGCTAGAATTTTAAACCTTGTACGAGACTCCTTATTAACACATTTCACGCAATTGCTATAAAAAATAAACGTCTTGACTAAATGAATAACTTGCGCAGTTATCATTTTAGAAAATTCATACGTCATAGAGAATTCATGATTCCTAAATCACCAATAAGGTATAAGTATACTTACTTTTAAAAGTGTTTATCCAATAATATCCGAATTATTCCAAATGCTTTGTAAAACACACACTATAGATAATTCACAAATATGAACACATTTTACATTCATGTATATCCAATTAAACTTAATCACCACTGAATGCTGTTTACACAATATATTAAGTACAAGACATCATACTTTTCCACAATTACTTGCGTAAACTAAACACTAAAAGAACTCCGAAACGCTTCTCACAGAAAATACTGTTCCAGGCTATGATTCAGATAATTGGCAAAGCTTCCATAGGATGTCTAGCAATCATTAACACACCGTAACTTTTTACCATTCATCCAATTCCAGATCTTCAAACATTGAGCATGGTTATAGCAGTTTTAACGCTATGTATCGTTTCCAGATGACTTCGTTCTGAAGTAAATGATTAAATAATAATGATTAAATAACAGAGAACAGTTCATATTGTCAAAGCGATCAGTATCTAAAGTTATAGAGGTTTATGTGATCCTGAGAAAGTGAATGAATAAAACTGCCAAAATCATGTTTTTTTATTTAAAAGACTGAGAGTAAAAATGGAATTTCACCGCACGTCGTAAACTTTAACACCCATAGACCAGCGTCATGGAACTTTGAACCAGGCAGTCCAGATGTCAATTGACAACTCATAAGGTCATAATGACGTATTTGATATGCCTCGGAAAATTGGATTTCTATAGAGGAGAGGTGACACAACTGAGCCAGAAATAATACATCTCTAAGACAAATTACACTGACAATCAGTCCACTAGTTATGGATCACCTAAGAAACAAAATCATCTATGAATGAAATACTCGGGAAACAAACAACAGTGCACGAATGATGAGTTAGGTCAACATTGAGGACATCCATAAGCAGACACAAATATGAAATAAATACAAAATGCTAGTGTGCAAGATCAAAATGACCACCAAATTTACAAGTATTTTGTAGAGCTAAACGAAAGCTTTCGTCAAGTATTATGATTATTACATTGTATTTGGTAAGCAGTATTAATTCAATTCCTGTTCTATTCTCGTGATATCTTAAAAACAACAGTTCTATCAGGCATAACAGTGCCATTAAAATTCGTAAATGTGACTTTGTTGCCAGTAGAAATAGTTGTCTTTGGTGAATGCTTTCATGATAAGTGTTCATTTGTCAACTTTCCGCCAAACTGGTGTAAATGCGTCATGAAACAGCATTTAGTTAATTATCTCCGAAAAATGCGAACACTTATGTAAAATTTCACTCGTACGGAATGTCAGGGTAGACAACACAGAAGGAATTTCTAATTAAGTCACACACACACGTTTACGTATATTACAAAAGAATCATACTCTCCTAATTCGCCATGTTGTCCTTATATAATTTGATTTAAATGACATTTAGCCTGCTCTTGGATAAATAAATAAAATGAACTGTAGTGATTTATGGAAGGTATTTCCTATGAAACCGAACAATGGATGCTGGTCTGTACGCTGGATCATAGTATGGCCATATCATATATTTATCGAACATAGTGGAACCCGTTTATTCTTTATGCTAAAAATTTAGCATGTACATGGGTCACGTGGAATGGCCTTTAAATCAAAATCTTTCAGTATGCCTATTATGAACGACGGACATGAATTCAAATGACACAGTTAGTAAAAGCATCAAGTAATAATACAGCCATTTCCAATAACATCCTATTCTCATGGCTTGACTTGCATCATCGCCCGTCAAGGCCACTTGATTTTAAAGCATGCATCTGGTAACAGCTGCTCACTCGAAAATTCATTCATAAAACATTCATTTCCCACGATATACATACAACTGAGATGTTTGTTATTGTTATCATCCTGTATGCAATCAAGAAGAATGTTATTTGCTCAACACTGTAATAGACAATCATAAAACATCTCAGAGTAAGTAAGAGACAGTTGATTAGCAAAGTATTTGTTCGGAGACTTGCATAAACCATGCAGAGCAATAGAGCCTAGATTATGGTGTAATTCTTCATGAGACAAAAGTAAAACAGAAATGCCAGAAAATGTCATTGCAATAATAAAAATCTTTCTAAACAAATTACCAATATTCAGTCATCTGTCACAGATCAGGTCAGTCTATTCTTACGCTCGAACTACCATATTAAAAGCTCCAAATCATACGAACCATTGTAAACCTCCGTACACAATTGTAAACGGTCGTAACATAAGTCAAGTTTCCAGCATTATGTAAATGAAGACTGGGCATGTTCTAACAATGGGGTGTGTTAAGTACAATTGATACACACTAAATAAATGTGGATAATAAATTATTTGGTGTATTTTAAAACCGATTTGTGCCTTTTTTATTCGTCTGTGTAATTCATAAAATCCTAAATATTATTTTACTTAGAAATATCAAATGTCATCAAAACATAGACGTTTGTATGATAAATTTACGTTGTTATTACATTTGTATTTATTGCGGTAATCTATTAAATGATAAAATATTTATTATATGTGATACAAACGCACACATTTTCTTTGACCTTGCTAATATAAACGTGAACAAAAGTCATATAATATGCCAGGGAATTTAATATACATTTATAAATTTCATTAATATGGCAGGCTAAAGAATTTTGATGTATTATTTAAATTTGTCTTAATTTATCCTATATTTTTGCATTCCATAAGGTACGGACACAAACTAGAAAGTGAGCACTGTCCATATTTCAAACAGAAATAAGTCATACATGACATGTTATATTAAGAATAAGTCGAAAAATAAAAAATGTTTATAAACACATCAAAATTCCTGAAAGCCAAACACATCCATCGACAATCAATAAAACTTGTGTACATGTATGTTATCCACTCAGAGTAAAAAGTCACGCATTAAAAGTTCATTGAAGAACACATCATTGAGTTTTAAACATTCGTATGTACAAAACAGTGTTGCATCTCACTAAAGCTGTATTGGTTCATACAATATTGTTTTGATGGCACAATCGCGTGCTTGGAAACTTCAATTTCCAAAGAAGATTGCAACAAAATAGAGGACCAAATAGATTACACGAATAGGCAAATTGTACAAGACGCTTACTCGGCAATTTTTAAATCCTGATCCTGAATTAATGGAGCCGATACACAAACGACAGAGACAACTGGGTACTGAAATTGTACCACAATAGGTATACACATGTACATAATCATACATATGTATAATTATGTGACTGGTCGGTATACACTATACGGTCGACCATTTTATTAGCCGCGGCAGTTATTCACAAAATTTCACTTGTGAGAAAGCTACTAGCTTACGTAAGGTCGGTGGGTCTACCCAGATGTACGCTTAGTGTCTTCCTTCAGCTGGAAAGTCGGAAAATGAAAAAGTGGATAAAGTGAAAAAGTGGATAACTCACACATGCAACCATGGATTACACCATCTTGGAAAGGAAGAATATTTTTTTACTTTTCAACAAATCAGTTTTCCTATTATTCATGAATGACTAGTGGTTGTATATTAGCATGGACAGTTTGTCTGATAAATGCTCTGTTTATTGAATGAAATAAACAATCGATTGGACCTTAACGCAATTACGACGTTGCAAAATTGATTGCACATAATAGTGGTTGTGGATAAATTGTTAGCCGTATGTCTGAACATCGTATATAATGCAATCAAGCGATCTCAGAGCTCCACTATTTAATTTACTCTTTAATTATTTCACTCATAATATCTAGCCAAATTATCAGCAAGGCAGACTGACTTTGTAATTCTGTTGAGATCATGAGAAATTCATATCCTCAAATACATTCATAAGCCATTTCTGTATAATATGTGAATTGCCCAATGCATTGATAATAAAGCTGTATCATTTCCATTTCCTATCCAGCTTGATTCACACAACGACCAATCGTGCAGACATAAAATAAATGGAAAACAATTTTAGATTGAAATTTTGCTCGTTTTTCAGCTGGGACGAAATATCAAGATTGTACAAACCTTGACCAACGAGTGGTGAATTTGTAATTGTAAATCTCAAATTCTCTTTCGGGCTGGTTGGACATTCTGGTGGCAAGTCCGGGCTTCAAGTCGCACATGGGGGATAAAAAGCTAGGGATATGTTTGATCAATTCTGTACCTCAGTTCGTTAGTTTGAGCTTTGAATCAACAACAAAAAACAAGTATTTTAACTGAATCAAGCCACGGTAAAACAGTTGTTGTTGAAAATATAAACAATGAACACAATACATTACTGTGGTATACACAAGCAAACACGGTGCGTCATATGGAATTAAACAAGCAAGCAGAAATAAAATTTGATACAGTGATAGATAAAAACAACCATTCAATTATAGAAACTCTTATGTTTTGATATAAAAATCCCCTGCACCACACGGACATATGGACATCAACATGATGCAGGAGGTAAAATTTCAGCGGCTGACTTTTTATTGTTCAATGCAATAGGCGTTATTTTCAAGTAAAACAATAGTATTGCAACAAAACATTTTTGGTCGAAAGTTCTTCTATGAATCCCGAAGAAAGTCATCAATCAGATAAGTCAGATAAACGATCATAGGTTTGAAACGAGTTTTTAACATACAAAGTGGGTGTCATTTCAGATATGAGTTCTGTTCTGGTGGATTAAGACCGGATTGAGCCGCCTGCAAAAGTTGATGACAAAATAAATTCTACAGCATTCACAATTATTACAAAATATACTGTCCATATTTACATTTCGTGGGCTACGGGATTAAGAATTATCTTGCGTATTGTATAACATTACTTCATGCTTTTTAGAACATAAATAATTTTGTTTAGCGTCCCTCCAATTGTTAGGTAAACTCATTAATGCATTACTGAAGTTTTTGTCAGCATCATTCTGAATTCCATTGATTAATATAACATGAATATAACGAAGCTATTTTGGCTGTGATTCAAGTTTCTTGTTATGAAGTATTCATATATGAGGACAATTGCGTTTCTCGTGATACGAGTATTCTTGCTGAGATGTTTGAAAAAACAACATAATAATGCATGTGGGTATATCCAGGGAACTTCCTCGATTCCAGTTATGTTCTATTTTATGTGTAGAAAGTGCATTTACTTACATAGATTCTGTTTAGTTTATACTAATTTATTTTAGCTCGATTGTGAAACGAGCATTTTACTTATATTAATCACGTTTAAATTCGTTTCCTGAACACCACAGCAATGGGATTGTGAAGTTCATGAACGAAACCCGTCGAAGCTGGTATTCGAGCTCATGAACTTTGGATTAGAGGTAGGAAGCTCCACCTCTAGACCACGATGCCTCCAAAACATATATTTGAACGTCCTTGTACAATGCGTACGTTAAGTCGCCTCCGTTTATCTCTGAAGAAAGAACTACTGGGTACAAAAGGTGCCAACTAAATGATCACATCACTTACGTCCTGTAACTGAAAATCAATGTTATTATCTTAACGAACAATTAAACCTTCTATAAAACGCGATTTCTCCGTCATGGCCATTGACATTTATAGTGTTTCCTGGTCAATGGTCACTGTAACCATTTGATACAAAATAATTATACAATGCAATTACCCACAGATAGGAAACATTACATCATATATCTGAGTTATTCACTCGAAATGTGGATGAATACGCCTTAATGTCATCACATATTTGCAACTTATGCATCTGGTTTCAAATAATACTACTCAGTTTTTGTAACATTTACTTTGTTCAGACAGATACAGATACCTCAGGTACTTGTTTACAGATGTGGGTAATTCAAGCACGATCGAAATAAATAGACATCAATGTTTATGTGGAAAGATAAGCAACGTGACATTTTTTATTACACAATGATCTAAAACACCACTAAAATATACATCATTTTGACAAAATAATCCAGACAGAAAAAGAATTAATGTCGATAATGATGGTTTGGCAACAAATATCTATGAACTATTTTCGGCAGTAAAGGGTATAAATAATAGTTGCAGATATATGTATGAAGTTTTTTCAAATATTTTCAGGAACTTTGGTACTTGTGTTGAACTGTTTACATTCAATGCTTCTAACACGACATAATAATAAAACATTCAAACAGTAACGGCAGCCGTAGTAAATTTTACAAATTCATTCAATAAAAATTCATTCCCACGATATTCTTGTTGTTACACGTGGAAAATTATCCTGCGTACCATCTAGAAAATATCGAGAACCCAACTCATTAAAACACACATAAATCCCTGCATAACAACATGTCAATGTTTGTGGCATTTAAGAAAATTAATTCTTAGAATAAGCAATTTTGCTGATCTTCCAATACTTATGCAAATGTTTGCAACAATTTAGACCAATAATCACACATTAGCACAGAATAAAAGATTCGTTCTACCTAACAACAGTGTGAAACCATTGACCATACATCTATACAATACTCTAACAGTGGACAAATCACTCCAACATATAACGTGAAACAACACTAATGTTCCATTAAGGCAATCTAATAATATGAAGAGATGCAGATAAAACGAAGAATACTTACATTAAAATACTCCCATGTTTACTGTATAAATTATGAGATAAAAATAATTTAAAATTTCACCACAGATATAGTCATCGTGTCAGGAATAATTGTTATAGAATATATCGACATTATGGTTAACAACCTACTTATCTGCAATCAGAAACATCGACTAAACACTAATAATACATTCTTACTTTTCGAACATCAGTTCAAACTGTGATCTAACTACTTGGTGAAGCTTTAATAGGACGTCCATCTGACAATAACAATTTGAACCATTTAAGCAGTTAATTCAACTCAATCATAAATTATATGATAAAACCACAGCACGGATTTTCATCGACAAACAGCTTTATTCTGCCATTAAACAACCGATGAACTTTGATTTGAGTTTCCATATTTTCAAAACATTACTACACAAAATCTAATATTATTTCAGAGCTGTTCGCCATATAGCAAGCACTGCACCAAACGTGTTCAGAGAGACTTCTGGTAACTGGGATTTAAAGTCGCACCAACAGCCAGGGTTATATAGCGACTTTCCAGCTTTAACGGTGAAGGGAGAACCCATGTGTTCTCCTGGGTAGAACAATCGACCATCTGTAAGTTAGCTGGACAGCTTTCTGACATGTGAAATTTAGTACCTAGTGCGATTCGAACTCACAGTGGTGAGGGGTTAGTGATTACTATTCAGAGACCACGGCTTTTGATCAACTACAATGAATATTCAATGAATACGAGGGTATGTTAGTATTTTATTTATACAATGTTTATCCATATGATATGAACTAATCACACCATTGCGTGCATTGAAGCTTTGATTTCCTCGGGGGATTGCAACAAAATAGATAAATAGAAAGATGAATAGAAAGAATTCACGAGTAACCGAATAACACTGACAATTATTCAGCAATTTAGGAATGTTCCATGACAATGACTGTATAAAAATCCGTGTAATGAAGAATATGTTCGGATGTACAGGATGTACACTTTAACGGACACCTGGGGCACGAAGTTGTACTAACAATCACGAAACAAGAAGTACAAGTTTAAATACCCATCTCGATACGAATTGAACAACATTACATGGCAGGCAAACTGCACAAAACATTGGACAAAACATGAAGGTGTCGGGATACAGTCGTGTAAAGGTCCGTAATTTACCCGTTAAACTGGAATTCGAAGGGGACCAAGCAGGCAGAAAACGGCAGATATATGTCTATGTTTTATTCGCACTTGTTTTTGAAGCCTGTGTACTTAGAGGTTATGATGTTCATCTAGCATGCTATAGTCTGGATGTAATTTCATAAAGAGCCATACAAATAAATATTTGATAAGCAAAGCAGTTATTAGACACCAGTTTGATACGATGCACGGCTTTACCAGATGTAATGAAATAATTTCAGGGAACAATTTAGTAAATCATAAATGTTGAAAACAGATCTCGAGGTTCCCATGAAAATTTGTGGTTTACACGAAATCTGAATAGATTTTGTTAATTACATTTACTAGCACTATTTTAATAATTGAAACAATAATTACAAATACACAATGATTGACATCTGGCGTCAAGCTAAATGTCAGATGAACGTTAAATAGCGTTTTATGCATTAGGCAAGATGTACATGTTGTCGTAATTTTCTCAGATAGTTTCAAGTTTTGTGTAACAATGCACTGAATTTAGAAAAGGTTTGATCGCAATTATTTCATGAAATGTTTTCTGGGAATTGCTTAATTTCATTCATTTGTTAATGAATGCTATCCATGTATGAAAACAAGGTTGTTTAACGATTTTTCTGGTAAAATGCGACAGAAACATTATGTTATGCTATAAGAAGCACAAAATCGTCAGATCAGCAAAATAACTGATCGTAAAGATACAATTTGTCAATTTCCTAGATATAAGTACATAAATATTCCTGCCTTCATGTCTGGAAGTCATAATTAAGTTCATATACTACCACATTATATCAAACTGTGTGTCTTATCTGATTTCATTGAAATTTGGAACGAAAGGTATCAACAAAACATGAGCAAAAAATAAAGACAGTTTCCATATGCCAAAGTTGACTTACAAGTAAATGTATTCAATCGAGAAGATGGCCGACACGTATGTCCCAAGTTACACTGATAACAGAACTTTCATACAACTATTTATATTGTACTTCAAAGATCGACTGTGACAGTGGATACTAGTAAACAAGATTCAATTCCATTAAATTATTGTTGTTTAATATGGGACGCGAAATTATGATGCAATATACTCGACGACATTAAAATAAAATATATTATTGATAATCTTGACTCTCTAAAACAGCCAGTAGATACCTTTTTGCGTTACACTGACCATTCCTAAAATTATCATTTCAGGTACAACGCGCTTTAAAACTAATTTATTTATTTTCTAATCTTACACACGTTATGTAACATATTTAATGCTACCCTACATCTTGGAATAATCAGGCATTGGGAAAACTCATCAACAAATTGCGGGATCTTTTACTGTATAATCTTCTGATTAATGAGCACAATGAGAAATGAGATTAGTTCAAACGCTGGAACAATTGCTTTTCTCGTGTTTATTCGGCCATGGTTTTGTAGTCAGCTCGTGAGGGACGAATATTTGCGTATTGCGTTTCTTTGGAATCAATGTTTTCTTTCATAATAAAAAATGTGCGCAAAAACTATGTTAAAATAACATACTGAGCTTAGATTCCGATGTGTTAGAAGAAGAGAAATCTTGTTTCGCATATCTATCCTTGTAGACATGAATGATACACCAAGACACCAATCACGTTCACAAAGGTTAAGAAACACTAGGTAACATATGGTATATACGTACATTTTCATTTATAAAGAAAACGCTGTTCAACTTTTCCCCATGACACTAACATGTTTTGTTAAGATAAGCAGACACTTAATTTGAGTTAAGATTATTATCTTCTGCGACACGAACGAGAAACGAAATATTTATCTTTGATTTTTTACGTAACCCAGACGTGTGTTAACTTCTCTATGATGCTCAAAGTGATAAGTTTGTATTTTAAATAATTTTCTAAATTTTATGACGGATTAAGTACATGTAATTAATAGAGGAATATAAGCAAGTAGTATTTTTGTATGTAATAGGGTACATAATCCTTGTTTTAGTTAATTAGAAGTTGATATTGGTTATTTCCCTTACTTGGAGAGTTAATATTAAGCTTCTAATCAGAGTTAAATAAACATGTACAATTATATTATGAACTGTTTTGGCATGTGAGTTGAAATCAGTGTTTGTAGACAAGTTTCATGAATTTTGGTGAGTGAGTATATTTTTATGTTGTAAAACTGGTTTTATTTTGACATTTGACCCTAAAATTAGTGAACTGGATTATGAAGACCCGCCTTAGTTAAAACTTAGATCTTGGCAGACAAAAGTTAGACGTTGTAGGAGTAACAGTAGTTTTCGATTTGAAAGGTTGAAATCTAGGGAAGGAGGTTAGTTGTAGGTAGTTCTTTGAGATTATTCTTGAATTGCTAGATTGTTCTTATTAGAGTATTTGTTAATCAATTATATTTGATTCAGAGATATATTCGCGTTGTCATATTGTAACGTGATTAATTCAATTTTCGTGCATTCAAAGCTGTCTGTAGTTTTATTATTTCCCGCGTTAATTGAAATATTTCTAAATGATCGTCATTGTAATTCTAACATTTCTTTTAACATCTTGCATGAATACTTTTCTTTAACTAATTTACAGTTCTGATGGAATGATTGATGAATATGAATGATTGATTGGATGTCTAGGATAAATACCATATATTTGTAAGTTGTTGTAATGGTTTACCTTATTTTATGTCTTTGCTGTATTTGCATTGATGCATACTTATTGATGGATCATTTAAAGGTTGTTTTTTTATAAGTTGAATGTGTTTTTATATTTTAAAATAATAACTCTGTAAAACCCACTATGCACTGAAATATTTGTCTGCCCAAAATAAACAAAACATCATGCAAGTGCCTGTCTGCTTGTATGTATTATAATGTGTAATTATCCTGATTTGATGTAATTGTATTTTTTTAATAATTTGTTGTATTTGTATGTATGATTTCAGATCTTGGTAGTTTGATGAGTGGATGAATAAATGATTGAATACCTAACCAATAGATGTGTGAAAATTACGTATTATCCTTATAGACCTTCAAACATATTTTAAACTTTCTGTAACTCACGACAAGGCTGAGTTAGCTGGCACTCCCCCCCCCACACAGCAGTGTTGTTACAGTGGCGCCCAACGTTTTGAAGATCTTCTGGTGTATATCACACATTGACTGGTTACGGATGACGAGTGTATGATTGGACGAACGGCTAGCCAACCTCACACACGGGTACCCTGGATAAGCGTTTTTGTCGTTGGATGGAACAGAAATATATTGGATAATGAGAGTGACACTAGACTTAGATTTGATAATTTGTGACATTTAGGACTATATTGTGCATAGTGTGGGTTTATTCATTTGTATTCAACAGATGGTGAGTCATATTTTATATTGTAATATTGTTTTCAGGTAATTTGTGAGACAGGTCCTTTAATTTTGTAAATTGTACCTTGACTTGTAATTTGACTGATTGTCCGTGAGAAATATTTTTTGGAGTGTACAGAACATTTTGAAAGAGTTTATCACTTAATAATTGCACTGGTGATGGGCTATCTTTGCATGCTATTCCTATTGTCTGTCCATTAATCCTTAGTGAAACCGTTAATATTTTACTACACTATCAAAACAGTATCGCTTACTTGACCGTGACATTGAATTGACAGTTGTATTAAATTTACCAGGAGAATTATTATTGTGACTTCAAAGTTGGCATTCAAGAGATTTGTCTGTAGGTTATTGTATCGAAATTTAATTAATGAAAATGTTGAGTAAATGTAGTTAAATTAGTTGAAAGTAATTATTGAAGGTCTATCAGAAATTTGTTAGTTCAGGTCATTGTAGTTGTGTACTGTAGTGTTGTAGTAGTTATTCTATTTGATGAATTTGAATTGATTTAGATTATTATAGTACTATATATAAAGTAATTGACCACAAACTTATACATCATTTATTTAGTTACTATAAACAATTTGGTAATATTATTTGCAGTTTGTAAGTAATTTTATTTCCAAGTAACTAAATGTAAATGCTTAAAATATAGCATTTAACCCTCTAAATGTATCAACAGTGTCTAATTCATTTTATGTGACCCAAATATTTTCTTGCAGGACTAATATTTTCAGATTGCAGGTACAGTACTAACAGATATTGGTTTGGCCTTACATGTTTATAATATCTTAAAGAGTAAAAACTCATTTATTGGGTTTATTTATACTGATTATCCAATATTAGTGTAATTGTATGGAATTTAATGAGTATTTACTTAAAATTTGATCCATGAATTATCATGTTTTGATAAACATACTGTGTGTTTTGCATTTGATATTTTGAAAGTGTTTTAATAATTAATACAGACATATATATAGTTTATTTGTGAATAGACTATTGAGGGTTACTTTTATTTGGTATTATATTGAAATTAATGGGGTTTTTATAATTGTGTGTGTACATGTACTTGTGCTATTGTGTTTTTATAGTGAAAGTTAATAATTATATTGACTTGTATTGAAATTTATAATCTTGGGTGAAGATTGAAATTGAATAGAATGAAATTGATATTTGACCTTTCAAGGACAAGGTCATTTGCAATTGTTCTTGGATGAGTGAAATATACTTTGTATTGAGATAAAGAGTTAATTTGATGGTATAGTGTGGTACATTTATGACTTTGTGGTTTGGTATTGTGCATATATTGAGTTAAAAAGGGTATATTTGTTGGAGGTGAAATATTGGTTTATCTACATTGTCATTTTTATGAATTGTAGATTGAGTTTTGAGTGTTGTGTAGTTGTTGAGTTAAAATGGGTATTTGTGTTGAGGGTGAAATTATTGATTTATTTACATTGACATTTGGTGACGAAGTATAGATTGAGTTTTGAATTGTGCATTTGATTTGTGTGTTAAACTTATTTTGATTCTGTATTCATATCATGAAAAATTAAATAGGGTAAATTTTAGAATTATATTTAAACATAACAAAATAAATAATTGAATATAATTAGGAAAATCAAATAAGAGAATTATAACAATAAACTCATTTAATGATTTATACTCCACGAAATAAACAGTTGTTTATAAATAAATAAATAAGTAAATAAATAGATGTAAATAAATAAATAAATAAATAAATAAATAAAATAAATATTTAAATAGATAAAAATAAATAAATTGATTGATATAGATAAATAAATGAATAAATAAATAAATAAATAAATACATAAATAAATAAAAATAAATAAATTGGTAGATATAAATAAATAAATAAAAATAAATAAATAGATAGTTAAATAAGTGAATGAATCAGTTACAGTATACAAGTTTGTATTCCAGTTGTTCCTTAAGCTAAAGTAAGAGAGTTTACACTTAGGGAGACTTGAGATTCTTACTTGGACAAGAGGTTGTGTAAATAATTTTGAGGTGTCAGTTGAATTAATGTTTAGGTTGGAATTTGAGTAGAATCTTAAGCTAAGTAATTGAGTTTACACTTAGGATAATACTTGGATAAACACTTAAACATTTTGATGTTGAGTGGTTGATTAAATTGAATTTGTGAAATATATCAATAGAGAGTTGGAGTTCAGTGAGTTATCTGTTGTGTTTTATTGGTCAGGTTGAGAGTGAAATTGAGTTGGAATTGTATTTGATATTATTACTTGATTTGGATTTTGTATTTGATTGGAAGTTGAATCGAGTTTGAGATTTTATTTGAAATTGATATTTCAATTGAGTGAAATCTTGTTGAGATTGGGAAGTTGACTTTAGTAGTCTTTGAACTGTGTATTTATTGTTGAAGTGGTAAAATTGGCATTGAATTGATTGAACTGATTGAAGTCAGTTGAATATTGACATTTGAGTGAAATTTTATAGAAAGTGTGCATATATATATAGTGTAAATTTGAATTGAAAGTTGATTCATGAATTATCTGTGAAGTGAATTGTATATATATATAGTGCAAATTTGAATTGAAAGTTGATTCATGAATTATCTGTGAAGTGAATTGTGTATATATATAGTGCAAATTTGAATTGAAAGTTGATTTATAAATTATCTGTAAAGCGAAATTGTGTATATATATAGTGCAAATTTGAATTGAAAGTTGATTTATAAATTATCTGTAAAGCGAATTGAGTGAAGTGATTTGAATTGAAGTGGTGTTTATTGTACACTTTTGAGAACTGTGTTTAAAATAGACATGGCGTCTGAAGAAAAACTCATAGAAGCTTTTAAGCATTTGAAAGTGAAACCACCCACCCATTGAGTCTGCAGAAGACTTAGAGAAATTCATGCTTGATTATACAGCAACATTAGGAGCTACTGGTAGCACGTCTTCATCATCAGCAAAAGGACATAGCACATCAGTGCCAAAGATTTGTGAATTTTATGGTGAAGCTAACAAGAATGAAGTCAGTTATTTGACATGGAAATATCAAGTGAATTGTTTACTAATAGAAAAGACTTATTCTGAAGAACAAATTTTAAATGGAATCCGGAGATCGTGTAAAGGTGAAGCTGCAAATATTTTGCGTAGACTGGGAATAAATGCTACTGTTAGTCAGATATTGAAGAAGTTTGACTCCACATATTCCATGATAGAATGTTCTGAATCTATTTTGAGAAAATTTTACGCTTGTGCTCAAGGAGCATGTGAATCAGTGTCTGAATATTCTGCTAGAGTGGAAGATATTTTGCACAAGCAGTTGAATTGAAAGCCTTACATTCTGGTCAAGAAGAAATCCTTAAGAATGTTCTGTATCAGGGATTATTACCAAATTTGAAGCAATTATCCAACTATAAATTTGAAACAGTAAAAGACTATGACAAGTTCAAGATAGAATTAAGGAGGATTGAAAGTGAAGTTTCAAACAGAGAAGAAAACAACATCACATGCAGCCACCAAAGTTGAAGAAAAGTCAGAACTCAAAGACATAAAAGATTTATTGACACAGCTACATCAAAGAATAGATATCTTGGAACAGAAACAAGAACATCAATTTGAGGTACAAAGTAATCAATGCAGAGGAAGAGGAAATAGAGGATTTGGAAGATTTATGGATAGAGGAAACAACAATAGAGGATATCGACGGACAAGGCCTACTGCATCTGGAACATTCAGACCCAGGGGATATAATGCCGAATTTACTCAACCTGAGACAAGAACATGCTATAAATGCCAGAAAGAAGGACACATTGCTAAATTCTGTCCGGAAAACTAGTACATACCACCATTGTGGGATTGAATGGGGGTGTTGATAATAACAAAAATCCCAATTTAGTTGGAACATCTACAGAAGCAAATATTATTATTAACAACATTGAAACTAAAGCTTTATTGGATACTGGATCTTGTATATCAGCAATTTCAGAAACATTTTACAACAATTATTTATCAGATGTAGAAATACTACCTTTGAATGATATACTGAAAGTTGAATGTGCTGATGGAAGTGATTTACCTTATAAAGGATACATTGAAGTAGAAATTACAACAGATGGCATTCAGAATTCTTCATCACACAACTGTTTATTGTTAGTTATACCCGAAACTAGATATAGCGCATCTGTACCAGTGTTACTGGGAACAAACATCTTGAATGAACTTCTAATTGAATGCAAGTCACAATTTGGCAACACATTTTTACAAAGAGCAGCATTGAAGACACCATGGTATTTATCATTTAGATGCATGTCATTGCAACAAAAAGAACTCAAGAAGAATAAAGATAGAATTGCCATTGTTAGATCAGCTGAATCAAGGTGTGTCACTCTTGGACCTAATCAATCAATACATATCAGAGGATATGCAGATAAAGAGTTGAATCATCCTGAAACAACTGCTATATTACAAGAATGCAATGATTCATCACTACCTGATTTTGTAGACATCACCCCTAGTGTTTTACATTTCGTACATAAGAAGAATGGAGAAATCATAGTCAACATAACCAACGTTACAACAAATTCAATAACTATAGCACCTAAAACAATACTTTGTGAAATTCAACCAGTAGAACTTGATGAATCAGTATTTAAGAAGATTGAAGAAACAGAGATAAATATCCTTGATGACATACACATTGAATCTGATTTGACTAAAGAACAAGATGAAGCTATAAGAAAATTACTTATGAAACATAAAGATGTATTTTCAACTGGAGACTCTGATATTGGAAAATGTGATAGAGTTCAACACAGGATTGACTTAGAAGATGAAAGACCATTTAAGCAGAGGCATAGACGCATACCACCATCAATGATTGAGGAAGTAAGAAAACACTTAGAACAACTATTATCAGCTGGAGTAATAAGAAGATCAAGAAGTCCATGGGCATCAAATATTGTATTAGTTAGAAAGAAGAATGGCAAACTTAGAATGTGCGTAGATTATCGCTCCCTGAACAAGAGAACATTGAAAGATTCATACGCATTACCAAGGATGGAAGAAGTTTTTGATTGTCTGAATAATGCCAAAGTTTTCAGTGTAATTGATATGAAAAGTGGATACCATCAAGTTGATATCTTAGAAGAACATAAAGAAAGAACAGCATTTACTGTTGGACCACTAGGTTTCTATGAATTCAACAAACTACCATTTGGCCTCTGCAATAGTCCAGCCACATATCAACGTTTAATGGAAGATTGTTTAGGAGATTACAACATGTCTATATGTGTGATATATTTGGATGATTTGATTATTTTCTCAGAAAATTTTGAACAACATTTGGAAAGATTGGAATTAGTATTAACTAGATTAAGAGAATGCAAATTAAAAATTTCACCAGAAAAATGCTACTTTCTACAAAAAAGAGTTAAATTCTTAGGACACATTGTTACAGAAGATGGTATTGAAACAGATCCTGATAAAATTAACAGAGTTAGAGAATGGCCAGTACCTACAAATGGGGAACAACTTAGATCATTTTTAGCTTTCGCCGGATACTATAGAAGATTTGTCAAAGATTTTTCAAAGATAACACAACCTTTAAACTCTCTATTACCACCTAGTTCTCCATCGAAGACAAAAAAGAAAAGGAAAGAATGGAAATGGACTCAACAAGAACAAGAAGCTTTTGATTATTTGAAAAAAGTACTTACGACTGCACCAGTTTTAGGATATCCAGACTTTTCATTACCCTTTGAGTTACATACTGATGCGTGCACTACAGGGATCGGAGCAATACTATATCAGAAACATCCAACAGGAAATAAAGTTATATCATATGCTAGTAGAAGTTTATCACCGTCAGAAAAGAACTACCCAACATTCAAGTTAGAATATCTAGCACTTAAATGGGCTGTCACCGACAAATTCAGTGATTACTTGACTGGAAAACATTTTACTGTCTACACGGATAACAACCCACTTACACATATCTTGACATCAGCTAAGTTAGACGCAACAGGTCAGAGATGGGCATCATCGTTAGCAGTGTACAGTTTTGACATTATTTATAAACCAGGGAACAAGAATACAGACGCAGACGCAATGAGCAGATATCCTCATGAGAGAGTTCAAGATACAATAAAGATTCCAGATGAAACAGTGAAAGCTATATGTTCAAGAGTACAAGAAATACCATACATTGAAACTATATGTACATCCAACATCAACATCATAGATGCCACTGAAACACCAGGACAAGGATTAGCTACCATTGAAGTTAGAGAAATAAGAAAGAATCAAAGAGAAGACATGGTGATAGGAAAATGGATGAATGCAGTAATGGACAAGAGACTACCAGATTTGAAGTTTTATTGTAAAGAAGATCAGATTATGAGAAAGAATTTCAAGAACTTTAGACTGATTAGAGGAGTACTTTACAGAGAAGTCATTTACGACAAAGAGAAAGTTCAACAGTTAGTATTACCAAAGATATACAGAGAAACAGCATTAAAAGGATTACACAATGAGATAGGGCATCCAGGAAGAGACAGAACAACATCACTTATTCGAGACAGATTTTTTTGGCCAGGAATAACTATAGACTGTGAAAACTGGATTAAGAACTGTGATAGATGTATAAAAAGAAAGTCAGAAATCAACACCAGAGCACCATTAGTTAACATAGTAACAACATATCCACTTGAACTTGTTTGCATGGATTTCTTAACATTAGAAGCATCAAAAGGAAATATTTCCAACATATTGGTCATAACAGATCACTTTACAAAATTAGCAGTAGCTATTCCAACGAAGAACCAAACTGCAAAGACAACAGCTGAGGCTTTTTATGAAAATTTCATCTTGCATTACGGAATACCAACACGAATACATAGTGATCAAGGAGCAAACTTCGAATCAAGTGTTATCAAAGAATTATGCCAAATTTTAGGAATGAAAAAATCTAGAACTACTCCGTATCATGCCAGTGGAAATGGTGTTACTGAAAGGTTTAACCGAACATTACTGAATATGCTAGGAACATTGGAGCCAGAAAAGAAAGTAGACTGGAAGAAGTATGTTGGTACATTAGTTTTTGCATACAACTGTACAAAGCATGAAACTACAAAGTATTCACCATTTCAATTGATGTTTGGTAGGACACCAAAACTACCCATAGATACAGTATTTGAAACAGAAGTTAACGAAAGTAACAATCAGTCAACATCAGAATACATGGAAGAATTGAAAAGACGAATAGATACAGCTAAAGATATAGTCAAGAAACATACTGAACAAGCAAGACAGAGACAGAAGAAATATTATGATTTGAAAGCAAAAGCATCAAAGATACAAGTTGGAGATAAAGTGTTGGTAAAAATTTTGGCATTTGATGGAAAACACAAGATATCTGATAAATATGAAGATGAAGAATGTGATGTGATAGAACAACCAAATGAAGACATCCCTGTGTTCAAGATCAGGTCTCAAGATGGTAGGATAAGAACAATGCATAGAAACCATCTGTTGCTGCTTGGATCCAATAATACTGGATCATTGAAGCACAACAGTAGTGATAGAGATGAAACAGTCAATCAAGATGAAGTTGAGAAGACATATGCTGGGACACAAAGTGATATCAGAGTTAATGTAGAAGAGTCGGATAGCGAGTCAGAAGAAGAGGAATCAGAAAATGTATTAACCACATTTTCACATGGGGACGCCTATGTTTCCAAATCATCTGTTGAACCATCTACTCGTGTTGAAGTGAAGAGAGGAGAGACACTCTCGGGAACAGATGAAGTCATGACTAGAAATATTGATAAAGAAGTTGAAACCACTGACGAAACTAGAGAGAAAGATGCTAGGGAGGAACATGATGTTGAACAAGACACACAGGGTGCAGAAGGAGATACTGCAGTGACCAGAAAGGAAACTGTTGCAATAAAAGAAGTGACAGAAGAAGCTGTACATGTTGAAGGAGTGCCAGAGTCTATAGAAGAAACTGGAGAGAAGCCTGAAGCAGAAGAATCAATAGATGTGCGTGAGAAGATTAGAGATACAGACACAGGGACTAGAGAGAAGAAACAAGTTGGGGAGAAGACTAGAAAAGGAAAAGTTACTATACAGAAGACAAGACGCTCAGAAAGAGAGAGAAAACCACCTAAGAAATTGGAAGACTACCACTTACATGCTGTAACTGAAGTGATTGATCCAAGAAAAGATGCTCTTAATAAGCTATTAATGTCAGGTATTTTGAATACGGTAAGTATCGATATGGCTAACAAATTGTGGGAATCAATCATGAAGTGAACTTTAAGATGAATTATGATTTTAATAAATAATAACATTGTATTGTATTTTATTTAAGGTAAATTTTGTTTATTTGTCAATTACAGCTTATTAAAGCTGATAATTGATGTTGCTTTTTTTGCATTAAATTGATTTTGTAGTCAATTAATGCTTATGGTTGTATGTAATGATTGATACTGTTATAAACACATGTTTTATAACTTGAGATGTATATGTATGTGTTTACTTATTAGTAAATAAATAATTGACAACAAGTTTGAAATGTATTATTAGAGATAATTGTGGGACACAATTTTGAGAAGAGAGGGAAGAGAGCAACTATAATTTTATTTTTTTGTACATATTTTTTTTCAGAGAAAATTACATGGGATATTTTTCATTTTAATAATATGTTGTTTATTTTCAATTTGCTGATAATCACATCTCATATTCTTGATATATATATATTGATGAGATGTTGTATCTTTACAGAAAGTTGAAAAAATAATTAATTTCATATGTACCCCTTTTCATTTTTTTCATATTTCAGTGTTTGAACTTTATTATTATATTTTAATAACATTGATAAGTAAATGATAGGAATCATTTCTTTCGGAGAGGAGGAGGATGTAATAGGGTACATAATCCTTGTTTTAGTTAATTAGAAGTTGATATTGGTTATTTCCCTTACTTGGAGAGTTAATATTAAGCTTCTAATCAGAGTTAAATAAACATGTACAATTATATTATGAACTGTTTTGGCATGTGAGTTGAAATCAGTGTTTGTAGACAAGTTTCATGAATTTTGGTGAGTGAGTATATTTTTATGTTGTAAAACTGGTTTTATTTTGACATTTGACCCTAAAATTAATGAACTGGATTATGAAGACCCGCCTTAGTTAAAACTTAGATCTTGGCAGACAAAAGTTAGACGTTGTAGGAGTAACAGTAGTTTTCGATTTGAAAGGTTGAAATCTAGGGAAGGAGGTTAGTTGTAGGTAGTTCTTTGAGATTATTCTTGAATTGCTAGATTGTTCTGATTAGAGTATTTGTTAATCAATTATATTTGATTCAGAGATATATTCGCGTTGTCATATTGTAACGTGATTAATTCAATTTTCGTGCATTCAAAGCTGTCTGTAGTTTTATTATTTCCCACGTTAATTGAAATATTTCTAAATGATCGTCATTGTAATTCTAACATTTCTTTTAACATCTTGCATGAATACTTTTCTTTAACTAATTTACAGTACTGATGGAATGATTGATGAATATGAATGATTGATTGGATGTCTAGGATAAATACCATATATTTGTAAGTTGTTGTAATGGTTTACCTTATTTTATGTCTTTGCTGTATTTGCATTGATGCATACTTATTGATGGATCATTTAAAGGTTGTTTTTTTATAAGTTGAATGTGTTTTTATATTTTAAAATAATAACTCTGTAAAACCCACTATGCACTGAAATATTTGTCTGCCCAAAATAAACAAAACATCATGCAAGTGCCTGTCTGCTTGTATGTATTATAATGTGTAATTATCTTGATTTGATGTAATTGTATTTTTTTAATAATTTGTTGTATTTGTATGTATGATTTCAGATCTTGGTAGTTTGATGAGTGGATGAATAAATGATTGAATACCTAACCAATAGATGTGTGAAAATTACGTATTATCCTTATAGACCTTCAAACATATTTTAAACTTTCTGTAACTCACGACAAGGCTGAGTTAGCTGGCACTCCCCCCCCACACAGCAGTGTTGTTACATACACATCCTTCAGTACATTTTGCTAGGCGGGTGAAAAATGGAAATGTTTTGATTTGATTTTAGACAGGAAAAGCGAACATTTGTAATACGTTTATGATAGGTTCAAATACACTTAATGGTGTTTTTATTGTAATCCTTGATGTTAGACCAACTGTTGACAAAATAATAAATAAAGTTTTATAAGTATTAGATATTGTATTTTTGTGTCCCCTTTTTACACGTTCTTTACTTGAAAAAAATGAAGTTTTATTTTGGTCAATATGTGGCAGTATTTATTTTTTGATGAAATACAAATCACGGTCATCAGACAACAGCTAAACATGTTTTCATATCTATGCAAATAAATATTTGACAACTTAGGGCAGTTTTATACAGACCTAGGACCAGTAACTCCAAGGGATATAATTCTTACATGAATACTAGTTAATGGATATGTGAGTTGTCTCCTTTTGGTAACTGAAGCTTACCCGTTTTTCGTTTCTCTGGGGTTTATTGTCGCACCAACAACCAGGGTCATATGACGACTTTTCCAGCTTCAACAGTGGAAGAAGACCCCAGGTAAACATGCAGGTTGAACTACCAACCATCTGTAAGCTAGCTTGGACAGCTTCCTCACTTGAGAAATTTGGTCACCTGCGGATTCAAACTCACAGTAGTAACTGGGCTAGTGATTTAAATACTAGTTTAAGACCATGACCACTTAACCATACACACACCAAAACTGTAATGTATGCCTCTTATGAAATATTTAACAGATTAGAACTTATCATTAAGGAAAAATGAACACAAAATCTGGATTATATCATAAGTAAGCTGTTTATTAAAATATAAAACTATCACATTAACATGACTTAACTACACAAAGGACCATCTTAGTGAATTTTCAACATAATTGTTCCATAGAGATATTTATTAATAGATGAATTACAAATAATTTTATATAAATATCTAAAATAACCTATCACTGAGACAGATACTGAATCTAGAAGAGTGAGTCTGATCATTATTTTAAAACCTGGAGTGACTGATAATACTTCTGGTAATATTGTACTACTAGAATGAGGTAAAATATGGCACATACGCATGTAGTATATAATAACATTTTTTTTAATGACAACAGATTTTTACAGATATGCAAATTACAATGGCAACCAATGGTGCTAGTCCAGCCAATAACAGCTCTCAGTTTATTAATGGGACTGTGATACAGTTATGCCCTGAATAGCAGTATGATCTAGTATTCAGACACAGTGATACGTCAGGTTAATCTGTTTTTACTTATGTACATTATGACAAGAGTGAATAGCTCACACATTAAACCATAAATTTGTCTTGTACAATACTCACTCAGCGTGACTTGAATACAAAACAGAATTTTTCAATCTGAATGCTTCACTAATCAAAAACTACAATAAAGTTTAATATTACTAAATTTCAAGTTGCAAAATCCAATGCAGAACTTTGTACAGTATGATGTATCTATGACAGGTCCATTGCTTCCCCAGTGTCTTTCTCTCTTTGTGCATACAACTTAGCACAATGAGCCCTTATCTTCTCAATAATTGAAACGAAAGCTTGTGTGGCTGGAGAATCAGGAACTTCTGCAAGGTAGGATTTCCCTTCATCACAACATTTACCAATTCTAGGATCCAGTGGCAATTTTCCAAGAAATGGAACATTTGCATCCTTCGATAATTTTTCCCCACCTCCAGTTGTTGGGGGAAATATCTGTGATTCTGTTTTACACTTAGGACAAACAAAACCACTCATATTTTCAACAATCCCAATGATAGGTAAGTTCACCTTCTGACAGAAGCTTATCTCTTTCCTGACATCAAGCAAAGAAATTTCTTGAGGTGTAGTTATGATAACTGCCCCATCAACATTTGCCTCACTAAGATACTGAACAACAGAGAGATGCTCATCTGAAGTACCAGGGGGTGTATCAATAACAAGAAAATCAACATCTCCCCAGTCAACATCTTTGAGGAATTGCTTGATCAGTCCATTTTTCTTCGGTCCTCTCCATATGACAGCTTCATCTGGACCTGATAGCAGAAATCCAACAGACATAACTGATAGATTGTCATTTACATACACAGGAGACCAGCCTGAACCACTGTTGTGAACCTGTTCACCCTCAACACCAAATATTTTTGGCAAAGATGGCCCACATATATCAACATCAAGCACTGCTACTTGTTGCTCTTCGTCGCTGGCTAAACCATGAGCCAAGTGAGCCGTGAATGTACTTTTACCAACACCTCCTTTTCCAGACAAAATGATAATTTTATGTTTCACTAATTCCAGCTTCTTGCCAACTTCAGCGATGGCTGGATCAGGACCTTTTGGAAGACTACTACAGACAGCTTGACTAGGACATCCTTGACAGGCACTAGCTTTTCCTGCTTCTTCACTCTGTGTACCAGGGCAGTGCTCTGGAGCATTCTCTGGGACATCACTCATCTTGGTAATGAAGCTAAAAAGATCCAAATCGAAACATTATTTTCACTATTAAGTATAAGCCACTGGCTTGATTTTCATCAAACAGGAAATCAAAATAATTACAATACAAAAAACCCTAACGGATAGGTCTAGATCCTCTTTCTCAAATTGTGTGATGATGACATCTGCCATGCTTAATGAATCAGAACAGCTTAAAGCTAAATTTACTGGCAGGGTGTTCAAATAGGTAATGAAGAAGACTGTTAACTATTTTTTTAAAAAAAGACACTGTATGAAGGACCAAAAAAGAAAGTAAAAATAAACCAAAGAGAACCAAATTTTCCTGATCATTTTGGGTCTCATAAAGTAATTAGTTATTTAATAGAGTTCATATATAAAGCTGACTTTCAGTTAATAAAACAGACAATAAGAAACACGAGGCGCAGACTCTTTTAGTTTGATTTTTAACTGAATTTGAAAGGTCAAAATACAATCATACTCGCGAAAATGAGTGACAAAAGAAGTTATCTAATCAGTTGGAGGATGACAAGGAATTTAAGACATAGATGTGAAAAAAAACATTGGCTGTTTCAGAGAACATATAATGAATGCACAATTTACTCACATTATACGACGTTAATTGAGGATTTATGTTGGCAATATTTACGTTCTGGTTTACTTAAAATGGGGAATAACCCGTACAGGTACTAGGTTATTTTTCTTCAATCTCCACGCAGTGGTCTCCCTTTATAGAATATGATTTTTTTTTGTATTTACACATTATAATGTGAATAATGGTCTCAGATTTACAGAATTGAAAAGGAGAACCAATGAGAGTTAAGAAAGGACATGACTGGAAACAAAGTTTTTAAATATATTTTAATGAGCTAAACTTAAAAAAATGAGTATAAGGTATTTTATATACCCAGATGTTGTGCTATCAAACATAGATTGTCTACTAGTACATGCTATCGTTTCACCTAGCTGTTGATGAAATTAGAGAATTACTTCATTTGGATATCATAATGGTATAATAAATTGGGTGCGTTTGGTATTACTATGCTGTAATCTATTGGGCACTGGGCTTCTGATTGAAGGCGTTTTGTAGTATTCTAAAATGAAAGAATCAGTATATAACTTATTTTATAAGCTGTCGCAATTTTTAAGCACGAATCACACCCTAAACCAATTATTTCAATATGTATATTTTATCACCCATCAATGTTTGGTGTATATTGGTGTTACTTTTTCTAACCCCAAGCGATGCAAGCACAAATTCCAAAAAATATTTTTGAGAATTCAGAATCGGGAGAGTTAAGAAGTGGTGTGATATAATCATGATAATACTAATTGATTAATTAGTTTTTTCATGTGATGTACTGTTACACATGTATGTTTTAATCATGTGACACATGAAAAATGTATATATATATTTAATTTTTGTTGAGACCATTATACACATGTATAATGATCTCAGATTTTTTACATTAATAAAAAACGAAATTGTGTATACAAAAATATGATTATTTTCATCTTTGACCTGTTTGTAAATGGTTTGGAAAATACACTGTCGTAAGGTTTCCAATCTGAAACAAATGTAATACATTGTATTTCACTTCCTATTCTGTTTCGCGGGAATTCCTATGGGACGGTAACGTCTTTCTCCAATTAGTCCCCACCGGAAGTGGCTATCGGTGTCTGACGTCACCGCAATGGCCGTCTTAGGAAAATAATTGTAAACAGAGAAGAAATCTGCAAACATCGTATAATTCTTTGGATATTTTCAAGTATCTTCCCGTTAATAGTGGAAAAGCACTTAAAATCTTATCATGTGGAAAATAAAAGAAATTACAGACAAAGTGTATGTACTTAAATATTGCTTTCAAATGAATGACCGATTTTGACAGCTTACGGGAAAAAATGTACACGTACACAACCTAATGTTTATTATCAGTTCTTTGCTATGACCCTTTATCTTTATGTGGATGTTTTACAGGAACCATAGTTTGTTAAAATACATCGTAAATTTGATAGCATTAATCTTATTAAATGAAAATATTTCGAATTTTTAGATAGTTGTGGAAGTGGGAGGGGCAACTTTCTCTTTGAGTTTGACTTTAAGTTATGATTAACGCTAGGGTAACATGTATAAGACGAGTCGTCATTCTATTCCCATTCGTGGATTGTTCAGATACATGCTCAGTAATATTTAACACCGACAGTGTGTTTTTATCAAACTGAGATAATAAACGTAGAATACATGAATAACTGCATTGTTGATTTTTCCACTCAAAACTATTCTAAGTTGCCATGAATCTGTGTTATTTTTATTCAACTGAAGCTTTCTGTCATCATTAGTTTGGCATGAATAGCATTTGGGTAGCTGCACATGACCCAATGATGCCTTTGCAGGAAAGAAAGGCACATATTATGCTACCAATTTACTAATATCCAGCAAATGCTTCTATACGAGCAATTGGCTTAAGTTTTTCCTTAAAACTAAAATATTCCATTTGTTTAAATCCCTAGAAAGCTACTAATGAATTTGAACTAGTGCATCAGTTTCACAGTCTCCTCACAAGTTACATGTTATATAATTTCATTACAAGTCTCATTCTTATACTAGTATTTTACTACTAAGATAACTGAGATATAAACTCCAGCGTATTGCTTGTGTGGTTGTCCTTACTGTGCTTGTTCTGAATTCTTTTGTATTGGAATTGCATGTCTTTGTACTTGTTGATGAGCTGGTTATTCAACTTCAGTAAGTGAAAGCAATTCCGAGTATTAATGAATTATGTTCATTAAATCAGTTATTATATTTGTAGAGAATTTAATTTGATCATGCCAATTATAAAAATATAAGTTCATACATATGCTCTCTTTTCCAAATACTGATGTAGTCATGTACATGCTTTATTATATATTTAAAATATATTTTCATTATTTCCAGCACCAATGTGGTGATGAACTACTCTGAAGTGGAAACCAAAGTTAGAGAAGCAACAAATGATGTAGCTTGGGGTCCACATGGTCAGATATGTGCTGAAATTTCACAATATACATTTACATATGAGCATTTCCCAGAAGTCATGGGTATGTTGTGGAAGAGAATGTTCCAAGATAATAAGAAGAGTTGGAGAAGAACGTACAAGGTAATTCTATTAATGAATTGATGTTGTGTTTCTCTCATTAGACCATGAAATGTGTGATTGATCATTTCTTATCAACTAATCATTATTCATTTTTAAGGATTATTATAAATGAATTTATAGCAATATTTATAGCAATAGAATTTAGATAGTGAAATGTGTATAAGGCCGAAAAAAACACTCTTGTTTCTGGTCACGGTCATCAAAATAAACTGGGTTGGTAGGTCGGGATTTTTTTTTTTTACACCCGTCATTTGTAATAACTGCTAATGTATGCAAAGCCATTGCTTTGATAAATGTTGATGAGCTTCATGCTTATTCAAACAAACTAGACACACAATAAAATACAAAAATGGACGCATTTATCTACTTTTACAGCGAGCAAGCATTGTTGTTGTGCAGCCGTCTTAAAATTCCGTTTCCAATGGTAACGACAGCGCAGACTATTTCCCGGTATACTGAACTGAAATTCCGGAATATTTCTCGGTAAAAAAAATGCAGTCGGGGTTAAAAATTAACGGTCGGTCGGAGGACCAGAAACGAGAATATTTTTTTTCAGCCTAATGTAGTTTATCATTTGATAGTAGTCATTGAGTTTAGAAAATGTATTGTATGATTTTGGTTAAAATCACATTACTATATTTTTGATTGCTGTTTTGTGTATTTCCAAATTGTAATCACTAAACAGCTCGAGGAAGTACTAACTAAATAATTATATATTGCTTCTTCTTTCCAGTCTTTGACTCTTTTGAACTATCTGATACGAAATGGCTCTGAGAGAGTTGTTACTGGAGCCAGAGAACATTTATATGACCTACGAGGACTTGAAAATTACACATTTACTGATGAACAAGGCAAGGATCAGGGACTAAATGGTAGGTCTTCTCAATGTTGCTATCATGCTGGTCTGTGAGTTTTCAAATTGTCAATATTTATTTTATATGCATGTTGGAAAGAATCATAGCAGTATTTTAATCTAAATGATAGTTAATTTTTCCTTTAGTTTTATGTCTAATTCACTTTATGTGCAGAAATAAATTTATTCTTTTCTTTTTACAAAATGACATTTTACCATGCATTTTAATGTTCCCTCTATTCTATAGCACCCTTCTTTATTTTAGTGCGCCACAAGGCAAAAGATATTGTAGAATTAATTCAAAATGATGAGAAATTGAGGGAGGAAAGGAAAAAGGCAAAGAAAAACAAAGATAAATATCAAGGAATGTCAGGAGACAGTTTAGCTGGTGGTAGATACAGTTACAGTAAGTGAATTATTGTGTATTTAATTTTATGATGAATATTATGAATATTTATTTGGTAGGTTTTAGTGACAGTTGTTGAATTACAGAATGCCTGTTGTGAGTTATTAAAATAGTTAAATTAGACTCATATTTCTTGGATGTTTTGTTCTTAATGTTAACTTTTCTTTATCTAACAGTCAGATTTGATTGTATTAAAAGACATTTTTTTCTATGTTCAAAGTGAAATTCATATCTGAATGAAGTAAGCTTTTACCACTCTGTCAAATACATTTTTTTGAGAAATTTCTTGACTGATACGTGAAATTAATAAATTGTATCTGATAGCATTGAGTCAGTCAAATAACCTGGTTTAGAATATACTTTTATATATAATTTTATTAATCTATTCCTGGATTGTGTATTCTTTGTTCTCATTATGTAAATCAGGTGACAGATATGATGAAAAACCTCGTATGAAAGATGACCGACTTGGTGAGATTGATGAATGGAATGATGGGAAAAAATCTGTTGTAGAAGATGCTGTTGATAAAGTGAAGGATCTTTGGAATAGAGCTCATGGAAGACAAGCACCTGATGAAACCGTTGACTACAGGTGAGTACATATCTTACCTACTGTTGGGAATTAATTCTAAAACATTATTCAAGTGGTTTTCTTACCTCTGGCTTGAACTGTTTCATCTTAGATATGCTTCTTGTAGTTATATGTTCAGTATTTGTTTACTTTGTGTTAAATATGACAGGTTAGTATTCTACATGGCCTTGTTTTGTCATTTTATTTTGAAATAATTGGGACTTGAATTTTATATCTGAATTTTAAGTGACATAGCTGATTGTAGCTATTTTGTTTTGTTTATATGTCTATGTGTACATCATTTATCTTATGATAAGCTTTAATTCAAATAGAGTTCAATATCACCATCATCACTGTCATGTTAAATAATCATTTTGTCAATGTTTTCTCTTAATTTTATCAAAATAGTGGGAATGATAGAAGAGGCCATGACGTTATTGGGTTTAGGTGAGATAAATCATTTCTCTTAGAACTGTCATAGATTTCCATGTGACATTAGTATTGTGACTTTCTTCTCATGCTTGGTTTTCCTCTATTATTTTTGTATTCATGTTTATTTTTTTAAAAAAGATGGGAGATTTTGAAAACAAACTTTGTTAAAGTTATTTGGGTTTTTTTGCAGAAAATTAAGCATAAAACAAAAAGAAAGAGGAATTTATCTGTCTAGATGTTGTTGTTGTTTTTTCTCCTTCCTAAAAAGTTCCATAACTAGCATGTTGCATGTTCACAACTGTTCACAACTGTTCACACTGATGCTGATTCTGTGTATGAGAATTTTCTACTTTGAAATGTAATATTTTATTTGTGTGTAGTTCGAATTTTTTTGTTCTTAATTGTTGTGAATAATATAGCAGTTTTATCTTGGAAAATAATTTTGGCTTTTTTATGAATAATAGATCACACACTTTCTTTAAGATTGAAAGCGGTGGACTTGTTTTAACATGGTTTTAGGGCACTTGTATTTGACGTAACTGTTATGAGTTACGTTGTGGCTAGGATGCTGTCTTCCCTCAGTTCACACACAGTCCATGACAGTTCTTTTAAGAGAATGAGAGACAATCCCTCTTATGTTCATTTTGTATCATTTAACAATTTGGCTTAGGTGTAAAACTTCCTTGTGACAAGTAATTTTGCTCAAAAGCTTAAAATTAGAACAGTGTCATCTTTTATTTTGCAAGATTTAAGATTTTACTAGTTGTTTTTGCTTATGAAGAGGGTCCTATGTTTGTATAAATGAATATGTTATTCACGGGATATGTAGTATCTCATGAATGATCACTGTTTTTAAGTGTTGTCCTTCAAGTATACAGCTTTCTTAATGAGTCAGGATTCATTTTTGCTAGTTTTTAACTTATTTAGCTTATAGCTATCATGTTAGTTAGGACTGTTTAAAAGTTTTAGATATTTTTATGGATGCCTGTTTCATGAAATGGTTAATCCTAGTCATATTAAAAATTGATGCATATTCTGTCTAGTTATGTGTTTGTTGATTTGTTTCTTGAAAAAAAGTATCAACCTGAAAACAGTCAAGTGTACAGTTACCAGGCCAGCCCCACTTTATAGTACCAACTGTGTAGTTTCTAATGGCAAAATCCAAAGTATATTATAAAATATTTCTGGATGAAGTATTCCTCATATTCTCTCAAAACAGTTATTTAGAAAAAAAATACAGAGAAATTTTTTCCACCTACTCTCTTTATTGTTTTGGTCAAGTAATACAGAACATGACTTTTTCAGGCTGATTGTGATATATCTGTCATGAGTCAAAGTTAAGTTTGAGATATGACTTAATTTACATAGTTTTCATGTATTTTAATAAGTTGATGTAGTGTAGCCAGTATATATTGTCTCAAATACCTTTGTTTTAACATAATTTATGTTATATTTATAACCTCACTTTGTTATTCAAACTAACGCACCATATGTTATTAGGTGTAGGACAGTAGGTTTTAGTTGTTTTTTTCACTGGCATTTAATGTGCACCAACAGCCTGGGTCATTTGATGATTTTACAGCTTAAATGGTCAAGTACACTTGGGTAGAACCACAGACCTTCCATTAGCTCTCTGGACAGCTTCCTTGCATGTGAAATTTTGGTCCCGAGTGGGATTCAAACTCACAGCAAGTTATTCTGAAACTATAATCACGCAACCATGGAGGCCTCTGACAGTAGTATAATTTACTCTAAACCTTACTTTGTTTTAAATTCATCTTTCACTCTTGAAAATCATTGTCAAATCAGGGCTTTTTTTCACTTGTAGGGGAATGGGCATTCTTCTTAAAATTTGGGAAAACAGTATTTTTGCAAAAAAGGGGAAGAAATAAAATTGATGTAAACTGAATTTTAGGGAAAAACTGTATGATTTTAAAGATATTTCCTGAGGGGAAGATGCTTATAAAAGACCCGTGCTATAGAAGGGAAAAATACCTGCAAATGCTCAGATTTGAAGGATCCATGAATTTAATGAATGACATTGGCATAAATGTTTGTATCACTCTTTTGGCTGTATAGAACATGTTTTCTGTCCTCATTGTTGTTGGAATATGAGAAAATAACCATTAGAAAAGGTGATAATAATGTGACATCTAGTCTATTATCACCACCTGTGCATGATGCTGTTTGGTTTATTATTCATGCATATTATCACGTTGGATGTACCTTGTCTAAAATACATGTGACATTCGCTGCACATGTAGAAATTGGGTATATATATATAAACTTCTGTTGTTACGGATGTGAGAGTTGTACAATTTAATGAAGTCAAAAGTTCATGGCAGGAAAAAAGTGCCAAGTCTTTCATATAGATCATACTGTATATACCAACTGAACATATGTAAGAAATACTGATGCTTTTACCTTCATTTTGTGGTGCTTTTGTACAAACCACTAGTTTCTTGATAGTGATTGTATTTGGAGTGATTTAATTCCGACTGATTCTGATACAAGAATTTATAACAAGGTCAGTACTAAGATGTTGTATATACAACAAGATATTGTAATTTGAGATTAACTTATATCAAGTTATTTGAACTTAATGAGTGTGTTGTTTCCTGCGAATGATTTAGTATTATATTGAATGAATAAAATCTAGTGTCATATTATCTTTACCATGGTTGAACATTCAATGAGTTCAGTAATTTTTTTACCTTATTAAAAGGTACCCATAAACAGACCCAATTCAAATAGCGATCATTTTTCCCAATTTTGGGAAAATTTTCCCGAAACTAAAAATGATTTTTCAGCTGAAAATTTTATGATGATTTTACTTGATTAATATAGTCTGATCAGAAACAGTGACTGAGTGATTCCATTTCTGTTGTACATTTTAGTGAACTTTTATAAACTGAGACAGTTTTCTTTAAACACTGTAAAGTGACTGATTTTCATTCTTTCGTCGTGTATTTGTGAATTAATATACAATAAAGCCCCAATTTTCCGACAGCGGATTATCCGAAAACCTGGTGTAATCCGAAAAGAAATTTCAGTCCCGATTTTTCCCCTTTATATTTCATTGTAAAATAACCCTGATTATCTGGATCGTCTAATCCGAATACCATGGATTATCCGAAGTGATAATCAGGTCCCCAAACTCATTTAAATGCATATTTTCACACCTGTAATCTGAAATAGACAATTAACTCCGATCGACCAGTCTTGTCTATTGAAGGATTTCTTTAACAAGTCGGAAGGTGCAAACAACAATTTATGAAACACCACTGATCAACTTTTGTTTGTTTCGTTTATTGTTTGCAATTTCGGGAACATAATTATCCTAATATAATGGGAATTCGGTTAGATGATTCACATCCAATTTTGACTTTGTTAATAAATTGCTATAGTGATATCATAATGTTACTTTAATATGCAATTAACATTAAAAGTGATCACTTTATTTTTCGGAGTTTTTCAAATTGTCACGAAATGCTGAAAACAAACAATGTACAGGATCTTCCATCACTGTTATATGATTAAGACGATAACGATATTAGTGATGCTAGTTCATGTTCGTGACTATATAGTGGAATTTTGTTTCGGACTTTGACTTTGTTTCAGCTTTTGTTTCTGTTGAAAACGTATGCTTACAATATTTTTATATGTGTATACATCGTATTTCATTAAATGATCAAGTTTTATTGATGAATGCTTCGTAAAAAAAATGTGCTTCAGTTTTCTTATGCTTAGTCCACTATTTACATTATTTTGGAGTGTTCTCCCTTTATTTTCATATCAAACAGTCTAAATTTCCTTGACCCCGGATTATCCGAAATAATTTTTCGGTCCAGTCGATTTCGGATAATCGAGGTTCTACTGTAATTAAGAATCATACAGATGTTTATGATTAACAATTCCCAATTTCAATGTGAAATAATGCAATTATTCCTCATTCATTCGGTACCAGTGCCTGTCTTAAAATGTGCCAAAAAAATCCCTGGAGTTGTTTTTCTTCTATTAATGAAGTTATTTTGTTACCTCAGTGTACTTAAGTATGATAGGCACATAATATTCTAATAATATAAGACATTAAGATGTATTGATTTCCAGCAGACTTGTGTATATTTTCTATTAACGTCATATAGTTCTGTTTTCATATGATTTAATTGCTTTCAAACATAAGTAGGTCTCTCTGGCTTAACTGTACAGTTTATGTTGTGATTTATGCAGACATTTCAGCATCATTACATGATTCTGATTTATATAAGACATATGATAGTATGAGTGATGTCTCACGTTGTGTCCATAACATGTTGTATTCTCAGCATGTGATTTACTGAAAACGTGACAGATGTGATATAAGGTTATTGATCTTGTCTGACAAAGATCCAGGAACAGTGCTGGCTGAATTCATGCTGAATTAATTGTATATACAATATATTTCAAGTATTAGTAAAAAGTACATACTTAGATCATTATTTAGCAAGTTTGGTTATGTAATTCAGGACATTGAAATATTAATGACCATAATGTTATGTAATATGTTAGGCAAAATTTTTTATACATTTTGCATTTGTTTGTTGAGAACAAGAGATCTAGGCTGTTTATAATAATTGTTGTTTATTTTAAAATGTCCAATAGATTAATGCTTTTAATACTGATGTAGATGGTACTTGGTACTTACCCAAGCTATTCTTCCTTAAATTTTCTGATACAGCGCTCTTTTAGAGTAAAAAACAAACTTGATGCTAAGTAATTTATATGAATGATAAGAAGTACTTAGATGAATATTTTAGTGTATATATTTTTTACTGTTTCTACTGTTCTGTATAGTGGTTGTTTTTTAGTGTTGTTTCAGTAATTACTTGTACAGTGCAACCTCTCCAGAGCAGCCCTCTTTAGCAACAACCTCCCTTCAACAACAGCATTATTTTTTCCCACTGTACAATTTAAATATTAATTTAACCTTTCTAGAGTAACAACCCCTCAACAACAACATATTGTTTGGTTCTCCCAAAGGGTGTTACTTTGGAGAGGTTGCATTGTATACTCTGAAGTATTATCTGTCTTTTATCAGTGAGGTACAATTTGTGATAAATAGCCCTTGGGTCTGACATGTTATCTGGAAAACTTGTTCTTGCCTGGTATTTGTTATTGCTAAGTTGACATAAAAATGGCAATAATATGCTATAATATGTGATAGATTGTTCAGGCAAAATATTCCATTAGTTTGCTACAGAAAGTAAATCATGGTTATATAATGAATATATTTAGAAACATTACCACAGCTTATGTATATCACATGTCATTGTCATAGAATTGTGACAACGTACATGAGTATAAAATTGTAGAGTTATCTGTGGTCACGTTTTATAGGTGTATTTGTAAATATCAGATGTGGAGATTTTAAATAATAGATATTGTCCAGGTGAAATGTTGCTGTGTAGATGTACGCTCAATTCAAGGACTGACACTGTTATATTTCATTGTTTAGTTTTCAAATTCATTTTATTGTATTAATTTTATTTGTTGGTTTTTGTTTTATTTTCAGTTCAGTGGATGTTTTCTTTATTGTGGATTAGTTTTAATACAACTCAGTTATAACATACAATCATTTTGTTTCTTCATAAGCCATGAAAGTCAAAGAAATGCAGATTGTTTGTTAAATGTTTAAAGTTTGTCTTCTTGAACTTGGATAGCAAAGTTGATTAATGGACTATGATTGTTATTAAAACATGTATCAACTTATATAGGGACTTATATGTAAATTGTTAAGTATTTCAATGTCTTCTGATTGCCATTAGTTTATTTTGAATCTTATAGTGAGGGCTATTAATATCTTTTTTCTATCACAATTTTATAAATAATTTAATTATACTGTCCTCTTAGAAAATGCTCTATACATTAGTGAATTATTTACAAAATTTCACATAGATTGAAGCTGTCCAGCTATCTTAATGGAAGATCAGGGGTTCTACTTAGGTGTACGCCTAGGTCTTCATCCAATGTTAGAGGTGGAGAAATTGCCAAATGATCCTGTGGAGGATTTGAACTCACAGCAGTGAGTGGTAAGTGATTAGTAGTGATTACTAGGCAGGGACCTCTACCACTTGACTGCAGAGACTCCCAAACAAACCTAGTTATGTTGTGATATTAGTCACAGATATTGATCATAAATTTGTTCATTTTTGCAGTGATGAAATTGACCACAATCAAATTGGTGATGATGATTTTGACTTTAAAGATAACAGTGAAGAGTACACATATCACGAGAGAACAGAAACTACAAAAACTGAGAAGATAACATCAACAAAACGCAGATCAGGTAACAAACAACAGATAGATCTTGGAGCGGCAGCCAGTCAGCTTAAACGTGACCAGTCAGGTGACCAACAGGTGAACATTTAATTTTTTATACAATTTTTCATCTCCATAATCAATTGTTGAACTTTTTATTTTTATACAATTATTTTGTCGCAGTGATCAGCATTAAACATTTCATCTTTTAACCTGGTTTTCAATTAAGTTTAAAGAACTTGATATTAGATTGGTATAAGTTCTCTGTCAGGCAGACGACATCATCATACATTAGTTGACTGTTGAAATGAATATCAGATTCTTAATTAAATTTTTGTAAAGTTCAATTTAATTTTATAATTATACATTCATGTTCATAAACATACATGTGTTAATAGCACATGTTTTTGTCATTAGAGCTATCAGAATCATTTGTAGTGAACAATATAAACTATGTTTTTACTGCAGTATATAGTTTCAGGCATTTTTACTTGACAGGCTTAAATTTTCTTTGATGAAATTAACAGATACAAAAAAGTCATTAAAAGTAATGGATACTTTGTGTTAATTTTGTGTTTTTTTTTAAGCATATTTATTGTTAATGTTTCTACTTACGTGATACTTTTAGTCGATATCAACAAGTGGTAGTAAATCTGCATTAGACGCTGGTCCTAGTTTAATAGATATGGGTAATCCAGTTGGAGGTGGTAATGATGGCACTGCAGACTTTGCTGACTTTCAATCTGCTAACAATGACTTCAATCCCAGGGCTAGCAGTGAAGGTAATAAATCTATTGTTAGATCACTATCTCTTCCTCTTGACTTGCTGTTGTACCTTATGTCACTTTGATGATGAAGTGTCATTGACCACAGATTTCACTCAGGCTTTGGCTGTTGGATAATCCATTAGTTTTGTATTTTTTTTTTTTGTTATTTTTCTCAGATAAACATAAGTCCATCTACATAACAGCTTGTTTGTAAATTTCTACATTCGATGAATTTTCCTACATTGCATAATTTTATCAGTGATTCTTGGTAAATATGAATTAAGTAATTAGTATTAAAAAGACTCATTAGTTAGAAGTGTTATGTAAAAGTTGTCCGTTTTTGCAAGATGTTCTATTAAAATAGATGTAAATTGACTTTTATGGATACATTAGTTTTATTTTGTTGTTACAGGTGCTAAAGTTGATGATTTTGCAGATTTCAGTTCTGCTCCTGTTGTAAATAACACAAGGTATGATAAGATATTTGTTTGTTGAAAACGTTGCTGTTTAATTGTTGTGCCACTTGCGGTAAGCTTCACTTATAGCTAGACAATTGTTACGTCTTTTATGCTCACGCTGCAAAACCATATATATATATATATATATATATATATATTCTGTATATAAAATCAGTAAGTTTAATGACCAGCTGAGTTAAATGTACTCAACTTAAACATGGCTGACTTCAACCTCAACCCCCAAAATTCATTTGTTTGTTTTACTTTTCAGTCAAAATGGTGGATTTGCTGATTTCTCACAAGTAAATTCTAGTCAAACATCTCAACCTCTCAATGGTAACTCGAACTCTGAACTTTTGGATGTGTTTAGTGCTAATAGTAGTTCAACTATGCAATCAGGTACTATGTTACAGCCAAATGTTAATAACATGAACAATATGGCTGCAATGAACATGATGAATTCAGTGCACAATCAGGGACTTATGGGAAATATGGGCGTGGCTAGTGTACCAAATATGGGCATGCAGCAAGGGATGATGGGTGGGCCTAATTCCATGATGAATT